>VZSJ01004652.1:0-160158 GCA_013398405.1 Pheucticus melanocephalus | reverse complement strand
GCAGAAAGACTCTGATTTCCCAGAGAAAAACCTCTTCTTTTCTAAGATTATAACAAGTACAAAGGAGGATTTTGGAGTGATGATATTCATGAGGTTTTCTTTTTAATGAATAAAATTCATTCTAGAGAAGACATAAGATATCTGATTGCTTTTATTATTTAAAACTTTTTGCTCATTAGATTAGAAGTTTTCCATGCATTTAGGAGAGCTTCATCCTCTACAGACATAATTTGGGAATAATATAATTTTTTGAGACCATATAGCAATGTTTATTACTCATATTTACTAAAATACAGTTTATGTTGCTCATTAATGCAACTAATTTTCTGCTTTTTTATTTTTTCAAGGATTTCGTATATTTTCCTTTCTCAAATTTGTACACAATGCTGGGCTTTTATTCAAGGGGCAGAATAGATTGCTTCTACATCTGGCAGGATCAGTTATATTTTTTTCAAAGAAATAATTTCTAGGTAATAGAAGATTATATAATTCTAGGGGATGAAAGCTTTGTCAATAAAAGTTAGGGCATGATATAAAAAGATAAAAAAGATAGTGTGAATTCTAAAAACAGGGTGCTGTTAGGTCTAGGACATTGTCCTTTAGATATGGATAAGCCAATGCTGAGTTGTCCTTCCTGAAGCTGGTTTTGAACTGTCAAAAATTGTCTTTGTCTTTAGATGCACTTATTTTTTATTACTTTATTATATATTTATATTTATTGTAGAACTATCCATTAGTATAATATTGCTTTATATAGATAAGCAAATTACAGAAGCTTTTCCAAGAGAGGTGAATGCTCATGTCAAGAGAAGCATAGACTCTCCTAGCCTGGGGGCTGGAGATGCAAGAATTCCTTTCTGTTCTAGGCCAAACACTCAGTTTTTCGTTTGTTTGAGAAAGGCAGGAGAGCAGCCAGAAATTGCAAGGTAGCCCAGATTTTCCAGTGGCAATTTTGAGAAATGAGCAACAATAATGTGTTTTAGAGACCATGGGGTGATAACAGCTTACAGGGTTTTCTAGAGGATTTTTTGTAATAAAAATAATAATAAGTAAAAAAACCATTCCTGACTGTGATTGACTGTAATCCTGATATTTATATTAACAGTTTCATCACCTTGTCTTTTCCCTCTTCTGGACAAGGAGAGAAATATCTGTGGATAGAGCAGACCTGTAACAAAAGGTAATGCATGGCTGGTTGCTCAGCACATGAATTTTCATCTGGATGAATGAGTGGGTTATTTGTGCCCTGCTTAAAGTAAATTTGTATTTATGAAGTGGCAGAAACAGACAAATTCTCAGGGTGACTGTTCAGTTGTGGGGAGCACCAAGAAGGGCTTCATTGACTGAGCTGTCCATGGATCTTGTTAAATCCTAAAAAGGCTCAAAGAACCTTGCTATAGTTTTATGAAGATCACATTTTAGTCTTCTTTACCTGAACTGGTTTTCACTATGCCCTGTGTGTAATCCTGTGATTTCTCAGTTTGCTGAGCCTTGAGTATGAGTAACCCTTAGGTTAAACATACCTTATTATTATTATTATAGACTGAGCTCCACTGAAGTATTTCATTTAGCTATAAACAATGAAGAAAAGAAGAAAAAAAATCTGGAGCAGCACCTCTTGCTTTGTCAGGGCAACACACATCTGTTATTTCTGTTATTAAGCCAAATAAAAAAATTCAGTGCAATAATATTGTGAGTTTAAAAAAAAATTCCAAAGTTTTTCAATATGCAATAAAGATTATGTGGTTGCATTATATTGTTTCATGCTGCAAGAAGTTCCTGTAAGTTCAAGCACCCATCTAAAATGAAATGCTATTGGAAAAGGCACTTGCTAGCTGCATAAAGAAGTTATATTAAAAAATAAGAGTACAGATGCAAACAGACAGTCTGACAGCCTCTCACAGAGGAAATCATGAATGTGACTGGTCTCCATACTGTAAAAAAAAAAAATCAAAACACAGCAAAATGCACTCCGTCTCTTGAAAAAAATATTTTTTGTTGCATTTATGCATGCTTTCAAAGTTCAGTAAGGGAAGATGAAATTTATTTTGGGCACTTTATATATTTGGACTCTTGTAGTAGTTTTGGTTTCCTGTGTTTCTTTGTCATCTGAGCAACTCATACAGGTGATGAAAAAATTTCATAATAGACAGAAGAAAATGTTTTGGAAGAGTGAACCTGTAGGTTCTTAATTAATAATCTTTGCTGTCATACTGGTCAAGGTATTTTTTGTCAAATGGAGTTCAGTATTGACCAAGGTATGACACTCAGTTTTATGTAAGAATTGCTTGGAATTTGAAATTGTTCCAAAACAATTGTTCCAATTGTTCCAATTGTTTTGGAATGTAGATAGTGAGTTTTAGCTACCTGCAGGCTCTGCCTGCTTGAATGACTGTATAATGCCAGGGTAGGGAAGAAGGAATTTGTTGGGAAGAGACGATGGGCAAAACATTTATTGGTTTTAGGGATCACCTTAAAAAAATCATGCTAAATTTTATCTCTGGTTTGCCAAGTAAACTAGTACCTAAATATTTTTTCAGAATATTTTTACTTCATAAAATACCAAAAACACACAAATGCATTTCTTGCACAACCACTTGAGTAACTGTCTGGGATGTACCTAAAATTATACTACATAGATACTCAAGAGGAAAGAAACATTCAGAAGAGAGTTGGAATTTGTTTCTCATATATCAAGGCTATCAAAGAGGCCACAAATTTATGGAAGGGTTTATTTATTTTACTTACTTAAATAACTAAACTGTGGAAGTATAGAGGGATGTAATTTAAGAAATGACTGTATATATTATTAGGTGGTTTAACTTCTGTATAAGATATCATAATGCCACTGAAAGTTATTCCTTAAACCAAGATCTTTCAGAATATGGCTATTTGGCTGTTTCTTATGTCAAGCTTATTTAAGCTAGGTAACTCATTTTTTGACTTTTCTTCCATCATATGATATGAAGCACACCCTATTCCTGGCTGGGGAATGTGAAAATGAGAAGTGGTTGACCAGAAGAACTACACAAATCCATGACACCTCCTTGCAGTCACCCACAATGGAGAAAAGAAACAAATGCTAAGGGGTTGCAGCAGATTTAGAGGTAAGAGGACAAACAAAGGAATAATGCTGTTTGCAAATTTTGATGTTTTATTGTATAGTAATTAGTAACACCATTCTTAGGTAATCACAACCTATCAAAATCAAGTGCACAATTTATTACTTTCTCTTCAGCCCAAAAAAGAAAGGACAAATTTCTTATCTTTTAAATCTGTCTCCCTGCTCTCTCACTGTTCAGATTCTGTTAAATAGTCTGGAAACCTTACATTAAAAAAAAGCCAAGTTGCTTTTTCACCACCATAATTCAAGAACAGTATATTCTGACTCAGTTGCTGTGAAAGCATATCTCTGAGAAACGCAGAATTAGAAATCTGGGCTCATGTTTTCACTAGAATAAACCACACTTTGTGCTTCAGCCTTATAAGAAGAAAACCCAAGCATTTTCTTGAGAAGGTCCTGATGCTTTTGAAACATGTGCTGATTAGTAGTGGTGTGTCACCAGCTGGAACTACTTGAACTGGAGAGCACATTTTATTTTTCCACTCTCCTTTGGTAATTGGTAAGTATATTTTCTGCTTGTAATCAATGACTTTTATATTCTGAGTAACATTTTTAAGTAAGAAGAAATATTATAGCAGCTAGAGAAGATATTGATTTGAAGTAGAAAATACCCTTTTCCAAATGCCACTCTAGATGACTGAAATAAAAAGAATATCTGTGACATCACTAATATGGCCAATAGACCTGTCACCTGGTAAAATAATGAACATGAGTAAATGTGGTTCCTAATTTATCTTCTCTATGAGCCATGGCACACAGACAAGGGTAGGATCAAAGGAGGCATCACATACAAATCTCCTGAGCTGGTGAGTGGAAAAATCCCAACTGGATACTGCATAACAGAGCAGCAGGAGTTCTGTTTTGTTTGAGGAAGAAATACAAATACAATTTTTACCATCCTGAAGGCCAACAGGTAGTTAACAGCCCATGGATAAATATATGTGTTGCTGTACATTTCTAGTGCATCACAGCTGATGTTACCTCAGGCCATCCACCATGGCTCTTCTGAGCACCATAATCTGTATTTCAAGTGATCCTTGTCAGGAATACATTCTTTTAGCTACTAATGGAAATACAAGATGGAGAATAATGGGAGCAAATTTCTTACAGCTACTGTGTCCAGCTGAGAGCCTGCTCAGGTTTGTAGAGGTCAAGAGAAGAGCCAACTCTGTTCTAGTTACTTTTTTTTTTGTCATAAGTCCTATCTCTCTGTACTGTATTTTTGTTACCATCCAGAAGAAATAAATATAATTTTTTTTCTGTTTATAAACTTTGCTTTGTGAAAGCCCTGGCAAAAGGCACATGAATGAAAGATTTCATTTTTTTTTTCCCTGATATATGGCAAGTTTGGAACTATCTTTACATTCTTGAGGAAAAACTTACTTACTTTCTAAACTGATGGACCAGCAATTTCTAAACAAGCAATGTGAATTGTCCAGTGAGTCTTATTGTCCTTACAAATTTCAACAATCTCAGAGGAAGAGGCTTGAAAATTATGAGAGATCTTGCTCCTGGAAAATCATGAAGCTCCACACCTAGATTTTAAGTAGAGGTTTAAGTAGGCCTTGAAATCTGCTTAAATCAACAAAACCACCAAAGAGATAGCTTACCACCCTACCATGTCCACAGCCTGGGAGCTGCATTTTGAAGCACTTGAAACACAAAATAATGTCTTCCCATTTTAATCCCAAGTGTTCTACACCCCATAGGTGAATCTAGAAACTATGAATGCAGGAACATCACAGGAAGAGCTGGGGTCAATGCAGGACCCCCCCAGTTCTCTCTAAAAGATGTTTCTGTAAGATTTTAGGGTTGTCATAAAAGGTTTTCTCTGTAGCTCCAACTCTCTATTTAAAAATTGCTTCTACCTAAATTTTCTAGGAGGGAGATCCATGAGAGCTGGCCTGGTTTCCCTCTCTGCAGGTGGCCCTGTGCTCCCGCTGAATATTTTATGGATAATAAACAGGAAAATAAATACACTAGGTATATACAGTGCTATATATACTGCTACACCAGCCTCTGTCCATTCAGGGGTACTTCTCTGAAAAAAAATATAAAATATAAACTGCAGCCTACTGCCAGGCATTATTATAAATTTTAACCTGTGATGTGTAACCGAATGTCACAAGAAGAAATCTGTCACTGTGTCAGTGATCTCCTGAGTGAACAGCAAAGGAGGAATTTCCAGTTAGCACTGTCTGCCCAGCTGGAACCAGATGACTGACAAGGGAAGATGGAGCATGCGTGACCAATAATGTTGTTTTGTGATCTGTAAACATTAGTAAATCTCCTGGAACTACTGAGCAACTCCTCTGCTCTACTGAGCTTCTGTGTGCCCGCTCCTGTCCTCGGCAAAGATCTTTTCCTCTAATCCCATGAACATTTCTGGCTTACTTCTATTTCTGTCCTTAGTCTGGTTTCTGGGAAGCCATGCCCTGCTGCAGATCAGGTGGGTATCTCATTAGTGTCTCTTTTTCCTGTGAGTGGCTCTGTGCTCTAGGAAAACTGCACAGGAGCTGCTTGCCATGGAACGTGTTTAACCTTGTTTTGGAGACTTTGTTGGTCTAGAATTTACACAGTACATCAACAGAGGAAGACAGGCCCCCCAAATATTTAGGAGACTGAAAATATTAAGATGTAAGGAAGTGAAATCTCCTGCCTTTCTCTTTGGGCTCTCAGTATCAGGGCCTTTGCAATGAAGTAACTCAATAGAGTAAATCTGGCTCATGACATTTCTTTGCACTTTGTTTGAAGGAGAAGGCTGCTGAGCATTTGAATATGTGACCATCTTGGATATGTAAGTTTTAGAGCAAAGAATTAATGATGTTTTATAACCTCAGTGGAAAGAAGCTTCAGTAGGCTGTTGAAAAACCCTCTTTTGATATTTGAAAATGGAACAGCCAAAGAAAGATTAAAAAAAAAAAAAAAGCTACAGGCTTCATCTTGTAAGCTTTCATAAAAAGGTGAGATGAAAAAGAGCAGATGGATTTATCTTTTTGCTTAGCAGCAAAACTACGAATCATATTCATATAAACAGATCCCTCAGCCAAATATAGGTTGACAGTAATTCTATAAGATTTATCAAGTCAAGCAAAGTGATTAGGTCTGATGTCAAATAATATGAAAATAGGATATCTCATGTGATTTCAGTATTTCAGACCTGAGTCCATTAAATACAACTTTCTGATGAAAATGCTATCCTGTGTTGCAAAAATTTCCATCTTCATATATTCTTCACACCGCTGCAAAACTCTCATACCATTCAAATTCTCATTTTCAGTAATAAATATTATTGAAATAATTTTTGGAGTGCAGATAATATTGTGTCTTTGAATTTTTGTTTAATGGTCAAGGTGAATTTTAAGCTTTTGAGACAGTTTTCTTGGATATAAATCCAAAAAAAGGTCTGTTTTACATATAAAGGCTATGTATACAATACTCTGGAAATGCAAAAGCTTCAGACAAAGTGCATGGTATAAGATATTAAATAAGATGCATCACAGTCTTGCTTTTGTCTTTCTGTAACACCCAAAAGTAGGTCTGCAATGCCATAAAAAAAAATAAAATTGAGGCATTTCCTGTTTCATCAAGGCACTTAAATATAATTCATTCTTCTGAAATCTTTCTAAGCCTATAAGATGGCAAATTCCTATTTATTGAGTTGTACAAACTGTGTGTTTAAACGGAGCTAGGCTCCCATACTCTGTGTCATCCAAGCTTCTAACCCTTGTTGAGTCAGTAGGAAACAGATGCCTAAAATTTGAGTCAGTAGGAATCAGATGCCTGCTTTGATAGGTTTGACTTCTTTTACAGATTTCACTACACATAGAATTCAGGACTTACTGTTTACCTAAGTCCTGTTTTTATGAGTGATTTAAAGACAGCTTGAATGAAAAGACAATAATAAACTTCTCAAAATCACCTAGGTACCTGAATCCTGTTGATTTTACTGCAAGCTGGGTAGGTAAATGACTTCTGGATTTGGTTACTTTTAGATTTTTGATGTTAGTTACCAGCACATATTAAATAAGGGATGTGTGGAAGAGTTTTATTGCTTTCTTTACTTGTGTTATCTCTCGTTACTATTGTATTATCCCTTGTACTATTCAAAGCACAGTGTACTTTTTTGGAAAGCTTTACATGGTTTGTGTAATGTTTGATTCAGGTGTTATATGCCTCTGAAATGATTAATTGATAGCACCAGAAGAGGAGGTCCTTGCTGAGGAGCCTGGAAGATCAGTGCCCCCAGAGTGCAGGGCTAGGGAAGGTGTGCTGCAAAATCTCATTTACAAAATCATGGCAGGTGGGGACAGCTTGTGCACAAGAAGTGCTGGGCATGCCAGGGAAAAAACTGGTACTAAAATCTATAGAAATCTACCTCAACTATTGGATTGGAAGTGCCCAGTTGTAGGAGCTCTCACAAACTTTTTGACAGGTGGGGTTTTGCTGATATCAAAATACCAAGATGTGTTTGTTCAGCTTGAAGCTGCTGACTGTGATTTAGCAGGAAAGAAAAGGATGCCAAATCCAGCAGGCTCTTTCTAATGACACTGATCTCAGGCAATCTCATTCCTAGTTATACTGAACAATAAAAACCAAGAATTTTTATAATGAGCATGAAATCAGTGGGAACGTGAATAGAGTTAGTGATGCTGGAAACATCTTTAGGGAGAGAATGATTACTTGCAATCCTTCTCAGTGACCTCTTTCCCCATGGAAAAACTGTGTTATTAAGATTAGATTATTGTGATCTAGGAATGGTTTTCCCCAGTTTAGTGTTCCCACTGAAACCCTGCAAACCATCCTGGCCAGAACCAGGGTACAGATAGAAGGAAATTCCTCTCAGTAGGTTTCTCAGGCTCTCAAGGGGGTGGTGGTGTTTTTGAAAGCAGCAATGTCAAGTTGTGTTCCTAACCCTTAAACTAGAGTTCTCAAAGAGCCATATAGATATGCTTCAATTTAAATCTTACAAAATTTCCCAAAATAGCTTCTTTCAGATGAAATCTGGTGGAAATGGTTCAGCTTTTGTCTTTCTGGGGCATATTATAGAATATTTACAATTAGATATTGTCTGAGAATTGTATGCTTGGCTGATACAGAGAAAAATAAGTGAGGAGAGGGAAACTCCCTGAGAATTTTATCTACATAGATACTAAATGTTTTAATAATGTTATGATCCAGTTATTAAAATTCTCACAGCGATGCCTCTGCCCAAATTAAGGTGCAAGTGAGACAAAATGGCAAAGTCAGTAGTGCAGATTTTCATTTAACAGAAAATTGTGTGGTAAAGAGAGGTAGAAGCAGGGAATAAGAGTGCAAAGGGATTTGGTCACCACCTGTTGGATCCCACCACTTGGTGCAATTTTGAGGTCTGATAGCCTGTGTTCAACACACCAGAGGTGACATTTTAGAAAGACTAGAATTAAATCATGATGTTAATTGTTAGTGATGCCTTGAGTGAAGACAGAGCCTTTCAGCCAAGACTGGGAATATCTGAACACAAATTCACCAAGCTACTCAGTGAGAAAATTCTTCTTGCTTTGTGGTATATGTATAAAAGAACTTGAAAAATTAATGCTGCTTTTTTTCTTAAGTACTTTCAATAGTACTTTAGAAACGCAGGAGATTTGTCACTTTCAGAAGGCTTGAAAGGTAAATGAGTGACAAATGATCTTAGTAGAGTTTATAAAGGAATAATTAATGGTGCGATGTGCTGAAATGAATATGTGTGTCAGGCTGCAAATGCATTCATGGAACTATCTTTTATCTTCAGGGATGTCTTTCATGGTGTTCTGAATATGGATGATGAGTACCTAGATCAATTTATTTTGTTGAAATTTAAACTGTGCTTTTGTTTTCTATTTTTCCTATTTTTTTAAAAATATGTGATGTAATCACTAAATTAATTTCCCTTTAAAGAGATTTCTTACGAATCTCATTTTTACACATGCCATAATAATTTTCTGGAGATCAAAGACTGTGATCATTAGCTAAAAGTCTCCAAGGCTTTGTGAATTCCAGATCATGCACACAGCAAATGAGGAAGTGTTGATATTTGTTGGTGAATTCTTGGCATTGCATTGGACTGGACTTACTATTGTTCTGGACTTACATTGCTGTACTTGTCTCCTGAATTGTAAATTACCAATATGATTTACTAACACCTAACAGCAGATGTCCAAGATAAACATCTGTGCTGATAAAAGATTTTCCTTTGCATATTAATCTCTTAGAAGCCCACGTAGCAAAGCTGTTAATAATTTATTTTCTGCCTGCAATACAGAAAGCAGATTTTGAGTATCTGTTTTGCAGCACGGTGCCTTTGCAACACCAGCAAGTGGTTACCCAGCTTTGCTTTTTTTCTTTTCTTTTTTTATTTTGTGCTCATGCTATTCTTTCCAGTTGTCACAGAAGAATGTGTTTCTCTTTTTACATCCCCTGCAGTAATCTGTTAATAACAAAACCAAAAAGTAGGCCTGCCATTGGTTTACTGTTTTGTGTGAAAGTAGCTGCTGACAGGATACACATCTGCTGCCTAAAATGACATTTTTTTGGCAGCCTGACAGCTCTTTAATTCTTGTCTCCTTAAGCAGTACTGAGGTCCTCTGTGCACTACAGAAACATTTCATATCAGCCAAGTTTTGAATGCTTACAATATGCTTGTTTAACATGCCCATGGTGTCGTTTGTCAACTATTTATTTAATGTCGGGATTTTAGTTTTAATTTAATTTTTGTACTGCTGAAAGAGCATTTTCAGAGCTCCTATGAGCAAAATCATTATCCAGAGCTTGGTTAACATACATGTCTTGCTATATCATCAAAAATATGATCTTTCAAGCATTTCTGGTGATAGTCAGAAACGAATTAATCCAACAGAGAAAATGTGCTGGTCTAGCAAAGTGTTGGTCTGTCAAGGTGGTTTTTGCTGTCCAGCTTAACTCAGAATAAATACATCTATAAATATATCTATCTCTGCCCTTTCTATGAATATATAAATTCACCTTCTATTTACATTTCCTAACAGAGGCTGGAAAGAAGCTAAAAATAAATAGCTGGGTTTTTTTCCATTTCCTTTCTTCCCTTTATAGTTCTGCTCTTTAATTTGTATCTGTTCATGAAGCTTCATAGCTCCCCAATGTTCACTTAACAGAGATCAATATATTGATCTATGGTATTTTGTAAAGCTACCTTTTCTACTCTGCTTTATTTTTGCTGTTTATTTGGGTCTTGACTTTAGGTGTGCTGAGAGGACATGGATGCAGCAGGGTGGAATGAAAGATATCTGTTGATTTCTGAGTGGATGCCACGTACCTCAGTTGTTGTCTTGTTCTTGCCCAGGTGCTTTTGTGTATTAGAAGGACAAAAAATTTTGACAAAATGTATGTGAAGAGTTTTTTTCACAGCAGTCATTAATATTAGGAAAATTCATCAAGTCTAGTTAACAGGTCTGTTTCTCTAAGGTCACTTTTTGGTTTTCATTGATTTATTATAACACATGCAGAAGGAAGGGCAGAGGAAACATGTAATCTAATCCAGTGTGGCAAATTCCTTTTGGAAGAGAGTGAAACTGATTTATTTAGCATAAAGAAAACCTAGCTGTGTAGAGAGGATCACGTCTTGTTTGGCTGCTACTTTGGCATCTCTGTTGAAGTATAAGGCAGCTTAAAAAATAAAAAAAAACCCTGATTTTTGTCTCAGTGGAAATCAGTATGTTGAAAGTAGATGACAATGCAATCTGCAGACTGACAGATATTTTGACTCAGTGGAGATCTTTAGAGCGAGGAAGTGCAGGAACTTAAGAAGCCAGCACGTCTCCCTCCCCACATGGCATTAGGAAAGAAAGGAGGATAATTTTGAAGTGGCCTACAGTGGTAATTACATGATATATCTCAACAGATTGAGATGTCATGTTGCAGCTCTGCTGAATTTAAGCTGTCAGTATTGGAAGTGCAAGTTTTTTTGCTTTTTCTTGGAGTATGAGGAGTGTAAATGAGATGGCTAGGTGTCTAAATCACAGAAATGACTGTTTTGTATGCCACTCTTGCAGATAAAAGTCAGTATCAGCAAATAAAATAAATGACCTAAAATAGAATTTGAAATCAAATAACAATCTTTTTTTTATCTCTTTATTGATGACAGTTTATTAAGAGTGCTAAAATAACAGCGTGCAGCTACTTATTGAAGCGTGTTTTCACAGCAGTGCAATAGGGAATGCCTTGCCTTTTTCCCTTTACTTCTGCCAGAATTTAAAACGTTACCCTGCATCCTTTACTTTGGGAAATTTAGCCCATGGAGCCTTAAGCATTTGAGGAACCAAGGGATAGCTGCAAACTGTAACCAGAGAAATGAGAACCGACAAAGGAAAGAGTCCAGCTGCAAGAATTTTCATATAAAAAAAGTGTTTCTGTATTGCTGCTCAAAGAATTAGTTCTATTTCCCTTAAATAGGATTTCTTTAATGAGATATCTTCTTGTCAGGTGTCCTCTAGCCAGAGACAGTAAGCTGTATTCACACTTCTGACCTTTTATCTGCTGTTTAAAAGGTGCAAGTTAAATGAAAAGTTTATGCTTCTCGCAAAGTTTTTAAAAGTTGGAGAAGTACCAAAATGCAAATATTTTATTTTCAATGCTTAGCATATCCATCTCTGCTAATTGATACAGTGATGCAAGTGCTTTCTAGTATCCTTTAGTGATTCAGCCCAAAGTGTTTGCTCTTTATCAGTGTTTTGATCCCTCCTTGCTCACATACTCTTCCTTTTAATAGCACATTAAGACCTCACAGCCAAGAGAACTATTTGGGAGTTTTTTTGACAGAATGCTCTCTATCACATTGCAAATTTATGAAGCTTAGCTATGAAAATGCATTCTGTTAAACACAAATTTTTGACATTTATGGTTGGAAGGAAAGGTCTGCTCTAGAAAACAGACCTTCATTTTGTGTTTTATGTCTGCATATGGCAGCATGCCTTCTCTCAAGGAAAAGACTCCTTATGAGGCCATGGTTTTAAATTCACATTACTTTGGTTGTTTGGCAATAGCTCTGAGTAGCTGTACCTTGAATTTTTGAGGCTGATGTCTCTCTGTTTATTTTCTGGCACGAGCATATTTTGGTGAAGAGTATAGTTTGACTGAAACTTTCATTAAAGACTATTTCAATTTTTGCCAAGTTGGTTGCTTGGCAAAATGTCAGCATGAAATCAGAAGTTTAGGCATATGAAACAGCCCATTTTAAGCCAATGGTGTACAATGGGCCACATTCAGCAGTGGCTTAGCTCTAATTGATTCCCCAGAAGTGCATTTAGGTTTAAGCTGGCTCATTATTTTAAGCTAAACCTGTGTTATTTGCATAGAGAGCATGGTTAGGGTTTGGGGGCATGTAACTGCTGTATCACAGTTAATGAATGCTGTAGAATCAGGTTCACTTGCCAAGATTTTTTAGTTTTTTTCTTTTTCTAGTTCTTCCCTTAGGGAATATTTGCTAACTGTGTTGGAGCTTTAAAGCCCAACTCTTTTATTTGAAAATCCTGGGCAACCCAATAGTGTTCAGATTGTGTTTTATCAATATTTCTTTAGTTTCTGGAGATGGCTTTGGTACAGTCCCTAAAATTGACCTAGGATCTGGGTGGGAAAACAGTGTGGGAGAACAGTGTTTTCCATGCCATTTTTTGAAGACTGACTTATACTCTTGCCCTGTTATTGTGTGTAAAGATTTTTCTTTTCTCCAAATTGTGAGAAGTCTTTTTGCAGGCATTTCTCATGCATGAGAAGCTTTCTTGTGAATGACTTTTGAATTAAAAGGTGTCCCTTTTCTGTGCTGTTTTAAAATTTCACTGTTACTGCACTTCTTATCATTATGATAATGATGCTTTTTTTCTTTTCAGTGTAACTGCTTCAGATAAGCTCCTTATAATGAAAAGCCAGGGTCTTAGTGTTTATTTTTCTTTTGCAGAGTTATCAGATGTAGTGTATTTTATATTTTTTTTGCAGAGAGCTTAGAAGAGCAGTGTTCCTAGGACAGTCACAATTTGGAAAGTGTATAAGCTGCCAAACTCAGGTCTAAATTGTACAGATCCATTTCTTTCTTTGTTATTTGCCCATGGGGTTGTGGTAATTGTGTAGTATCCTCCAAACCATCACACAAATAAAACACTGGCGTAACTGGCATGAAAACTCAAGAGACTGAAACGTTTTCAAACTCAGCAAATAATGCTCTTTCCACAGCCAAACAGTTCCTACTCTTTGTGCAAGCCAGTCAAGTTGCACTGGAGTTCAGAACTGGTGAAGAAAAGAACAAATTCCAATGCCAATGCGGTTGAAAGTGGAACTTCTCTGGGCCAGGGTGCCTACAGACTTACTCAACTGTCACATTCACATTTTCTGAAAAATCCCTTCGCCCAGGATTTGTCTCCTGGGAAGCAGAGAAGCCTCAGAGAAAAAGGAAAACAATTCTTATCTCATTTGCTTCTCCTGTGTTGTGCTCACATGTGGAATGTGTTTGGAGATTGG
Source organism: Pheucticus melanocephalus (assembly GCA_013398405.1). Classification (NCBI taxonomy): domain Eukaryota; kingdom Metazoa; phylum Chordata; class Aves; order Passeriformes; family Cardinalidae; genus Pheucticus; species Pheucticus melanocephalus. Next base: position 146,528 of record VZSJ01004652.1, on the reverse strand, counting down.
TTACCCACAGGTGATTGTTCCATTGGTTTCATGTGAGTTGTTTTCACTCATTGGCCAATCAGGGTCAAGCTGTGTCAAGACTTTGGGAAGAGTCACGAGTTTTCATTATTATCTTTTTAGCCTTCTGCAAGTATCCTTTCTGTATTCTTTAGTATAGTTTAGCATTCTTTAATATAATACACTGTCATAAAATAATAAATTAGCCTTCTGAGATCATGGAGTCAGATTCATCATTCCTGCCTGCCATGGGGCACCCAGCAAATACAATACTCAACATTTACAGAACGAGTAAGAACCCTCTGTCTCTTGCAGTTTTCCTACAGAACAACTGAAAATTTCATAATGAAATATTCAGTGCTCGGAAACATTAACTAATGAGGTGAAGCCCGATGCATATGTTTAGTTTTTGGCCCTGTTGGGTTGGTATAAATCATTCAAAATGTTGGCAACATCGACAAGTCCTGGCTTGTTGAAATTTCTATTTGAAAATATTGACTGAGGGAAAGAGAAGAGAAAAAGTCCAGGTGTTTTGTGGATTCTGCTTATCAGGTCCAGTGCAATAATCTATTTCCTTTTTCTCCTGTGTTCCTGTCATATGAGTTCTTAGTTCTTAGCCAGGCTCTAAAGTAAATTATGTGCTTTTGATCTCTGCTTTTTGTTGCAGCTGTTCCATGCCATGTAGAGTGGGAATTAAGCCCATAGGTGTTACAGAAACAAAACCAGATAAGAAGGATACTGGAGGGAGGAAAAAAAAAAAAAAAGACCTTCATATTTCATGCAGTATGCTTTGGATTTGACACATGAAAGTGAACTGCTCCCATATGTTCTAAATGAATGAATGGCAAATGGTATTTAAAAAGTAAATTGAAGAAGCTTCAGGAAATCTACACATCCTGGAAAGGAGAAAAGCAATACAAAAGCACTGAGTGTTCTTTATGCCAGATAGTTTAGTGTCTAAGCATCTAAAGGTCAAAAAGGTAAGACAAATGCTATGAAGAAAGGGAACTTGTTTGTTTCAATCATGTTTGATGGTCAGAGCTCTCTAAATCCTTTGTCCTACTCAAAATATATAATCTTTTGTTTTCTAGCTTAGGGAACACGTAAAATCATGAGAGCTTATTGTAATTTTTAATGATTTGCAGGTCATTTAGCTATAGTATAATTAAAGATGGTGTTTGAACTCTCTTATGCTCTCGGTAAGGACACGAATTTGGAGCAAAATTTGCATAATAACATTTGCTTTTGTCGATGTTCAGAGCAGTAATATAATTAAAAAGGTGAAAGGCTTAAGAGATGATGGTTCATAATGTGCTTATTAAAACTCCCATTAAAATAAAATGTCTGGGAAAAAAAGGATTAACCAGCTTTGGTGTTTCATTTTTGATTTTTCTCATTCTGTGTACAGTAGGAGATGACTCAACAGTGCTGTAAGAGGGAAAAGCACTACAAGCTACTGCTGCTTGGGCAAACCTATTCAACTGGAGTTTTTAACAGCTGTTCCCAAGCTTCATTAAGGCTCATTATAAGTTGTCATGTAGCAGAGAACTTATATTTTCAGATGATCTGTGCACAGCAGTAAAGATAAAAGTCTATCTTAGGGCTGCACTAAACAGAACAGAAGATGGTGCATATTAAAAATAGATTACTGAAATTCCCTAATTAGCTAGCAAAGCCCTATAGAAGCAAAGCACAAGCAGTTAGTTTTAAAGAGGGATGGGGAGGAATGACTCATCTGTGGATGGACTCTCTGATAAGCTCATTAATGAAAATTATTTACCAATTATCCTTTAATAATATATGCATCCTTAACCACACGTTCATGTGCTTTTATTTCCCCAAAAATCTAACACCTAGATGCTCTGTTAAGAATTGTTGTCACATCTGTCCTGTCTGACAGCAGGAAGGGCAGTCTAATTTTTGATTGAAACTGTGCAAAAGATCTGCTTCTAAAGTGATACATTCCATGAATTTAAGTGTAGAGTCTACAGAAGGCTTCGAGTGTGAACACATCTGGCTTGTGGAGAGGGCAGAGTGGGGAAGGACAGTGACAATAGCACAGCTCTCCATTCTGCAGCGTTACAAGTGGGTTTCCATGTCTCATTTAGCCTCCTATAAATAGCTAACAAACACTTGTCCCTCCTGCATTTTGAGTGGTGGGAGATGTAGATCTTTTGAAGACAGTGAGTATGTGTTCCACAAAAAAGCTAAGATGGGGAATGTGGCAAGACCAACAAAATTACTCCCCCTGAAGAGAAATTATGTGGGAAGGCACTCAGTAATACTCTAGTTGTTTTAACCCATCTCGCTTCCTTGATGATGCTGGTTGTTTGCTAAAGTGATGATTTAGTGTGAAATCCTGATTTTTTTTTTCTGCATAGGCTGTCAGCAAGTGAAAGGGCAGGGGGTGAACGACACAGGGAGGCACAGGACAAACTTCTCTCCAGTGGGTGTCCCTCATTCTGAGAGGATCGAGCAGGATCAGACCAAAGCAGACCATTTTTAAAATGAATTTATGGTAAAAAAGAAACATTCTGGATAAAATTAATCTGCTGCTGATGGTCTGTGACACAGGCATGATGTAGCAAGAGCCTAAAAAGAAGTATTTCCAGTCCTGCTGTTATTCTGCCTGTAGTGCAGCAATACTTGCATTCATAGTTGGGCTCTGATGGGAATAAAAGTCTGTTAATGTTCATCTTCATAAAATAGCTCATTGTTGTTTTGTTTTGAATTTTGCAGGTATTTTCTAATCTCAGTGCCCTTAATTTGTAATGGATATTATGCAATAGATAATATCACTAGCTCTGTTCATTTCATTCAACTGGTATGTTATCTGGTATAATAAATAGGTTTTTCTCACTAAGGAGAGGTTATCTAATGGGCCAAATGATGTCTTTCAGGGCAAGACTGAGGTGCATCATTGTGCCTTCTGACAATAAAGGCTGCTAGAAACCAGAGCTACCAGTGTCAGCTTCCTCTGCATAAAAATTTGTCCCAAATTGTAATATTCAGTGGGAAAAAAAAAAATCCTGAATTGCTGTTTTTCTTCTGTGCAACTAAAGCTGGAGGCAAACAGGTTCCTTTCTTTTTGGAAACGATGCATGGTGGAAAGTCTCTCAATGTGAAAAATATCTGAAGCAGATGGAGGTGCTGAAACAGCAACCTGACAGCTGAGGAGAGCACAGGGATGCGAGGCACAAAAGCTGAAAGTGCTCTGTGGAGAGGGCCTGAAAAGGTCTGGAGGAGAGGAGAAGAAATTTCCAGCAGGAAGATAAAAGGACACAGAGAATAAGAAACCACCAAGTCAGAGGAAGGGCAAGATATAAATACCATCAAGGAAACTTTTATCAAAGATTACATGAGATGGGGAAGGCTGGAAGGGAGAAAATAGGGGAGAAGAGACAAAGGCAAAACAAATATTTTGTTGTTCTTGAAAATCTGTTCAGACAGAAGTTGCTTCATTTATAAAGAATCTTCTCCAGGCAGTTAATTAGCTTTGTCAGTCAGCTGTCCTAAACCAGATTATTGAACTGTTTCATATTTGAAATTCTTTAAACTAACGTCTTGACATTGCCAGTAGGTGTGTTAATAATCTGAAGACATGAGAAGAATTTATTAGCTTTGGTGTGCCTGTCTGGGAAATGTAGTAGAGAGTTAACTTCATATTATCCAAACACATCTTGAGCTTTCTCCTGAAAGGTTCTAATTGCATTTTGAAAATGCTATTAGCTTACTTTGAGGTGGGAAATAGCAGCTTCATGAGTGCCACACAGCTAAAGAGAAGTATGAAAAAGGGAAAGAATTTGTATTATTATTATTATTTTCAGCTAGGAGATCCTAGCATTTTCTGACGTGATCTGAGGGCAATCTTAAGCTGCTTTGATTGCTGTCTAAATGCTGAATTGGGCTGAAAATCTGTTGTAAAGGTTCAGATGGATTTATCTGCTCGGCATGGTGTTTTTTCTTCTTCCCAAAGTCTTTCTTCACAATAGCCCTGTTGATTTCAACAATATGTATATTTTACAGGAATATCTCTGTGTGTGTGTGTGTCCATGTGTGTGTGCAGCATTATTTGCAGTTTAAGTGTTATTTCCCCTAATTTTCCTTTTCTCCAAATTAATCAGCATGTAATCATTGTTTTTTTTAACACTCTCATCAGCATTTACATTTCTAGTAGTAAGAAAAACCTATCATGTCTCACATGAAGTGTCTATGCCATCCAAATTTAAGTTTGTTAGTTTTTTCACTATTTTGAAAGTAGTGTACCATCTCATCTCCCTTTCTGATACTGACTTAATCTTCTTGACAGGCTGGTCCCTGTTTCCTGTGCCTACTGCCAACTGCTTTGGCCTTTAGTCTCTTTGCTAATTAGTCCTTTTTAAAAAATATATATTCCATTTATTAAATTTCCTGCATTTTATTCCATTCCATTCGCACATTTGTGTGGTTAATGCTTAAGTCTTGTCTCATCTGTCTTCTAAATCTTACTAATTTCTCTGTTCTGTGGATTTCTTCATGAGAAAAGCCATCCCAAAGAGACCTTGTGGTCCAGGGGATGCAAAACACATGGAAACCCTGCTTAGATCCTGCAGCTCCTGGAGCATGCCTAGAATGATCTCATTCTTCAGGGAATTTAACTCAAATAATGAGATTAACTCAGACCACACTGTAGCATGTACAAAGTTAATGTTTTTATGAAGACTTATAGGTTGCCTAAATTCACATTTCTCAACCTGCTGACCATGCGGTGGTCACAGCTCAGGAGTACACTGTGACCCAGATTTCCTCCATTCCCATCTAACAGAACCCTCTCTTGTATTTCCAGGGAACTATTTTATCTTGCACTAAATCTCACCAAAACACTTTATTTTACACTAACCAATTTTATAGTGTCTGATTCTTGAAGAACAACGATGTAAAACCATTATGAAGCTTTCCTTTTATGATCTCTGACTTTGCCTGGCAGATGGTGATATTGCCTGTAGATCATTCTTCACAAAGCAAGCAGTGCACAGCTCTGCCAGCTTTATCCCACTGTACTTCATACCCATCTCTGGCCAGCTTCCTACAGCCACTTATTAATTCACAGTCTCAAAGTCTCAGCTGTGCATCTAACATTCCAAATTTTAATCTCTCTCATCATCCATCTTACCTCTACTCACCTTGCATGAGGAATAATTAACCTCTCATCTTCTTTTTCTCATTCCCTTTTGACAAAGCCACTTATCTTTTGGGTCTGTTTTTTTTTTCTTTTTAATTTTGAGAATTTTGGTGAAAATTCCTTTTCCTCCTCCCAAGTTGTTCTCTACACATATCTGTCTTCAGTCTTGCCTGCACATCTCATTAGCTTTTGGACTTTGATCAAAGATCTGTCCAGTTCATAGTTGTCATTATAATTGTCATTATAATTTTTAAAATATTACCACTTATTTCATTTTCACCGGATCAAATTTTATAATTACCAAGCATGTCAGCCTTTAACATTAGATGTTGTGCATTGAAAAACATCAAACATTTTGAATATTTCATTTGGAGGAGGAAAATAGTAATAATAAAAAATCTGTGCTGTAGAAAATGAGTCTTAGAATACACATAAAAATAGCTGCAAGAATTACACACTGATATTTTAGGAGACTTCATTGTAAATTGAAGGTTTGTAATCATAGTGTTTGGGATAAAGGACCACTGATTGCAACTTGGTCCAATGAATTGTCATGCAGATTTTGTTAGAAACTTCAAGGAGTCTAAGATTTTATTCCACATGTTTCAAAGGGACTTCCAATTTCTTTGCACCTCAGCCTGAATGATAAATGACAGTGTTATTTTGCAGAAAAGGTACCCCTGAATTTCTTCCTCTGGCTAAAGTTTTAAGGAAAGATTAAGATAAAACGAAATTTTAGGCTTCACTTTGCAAAGCTGCCTGGATCTCTGATTGCCCAAGTTTAATGTTAATAATTTTGAAGAGCTTGGTCTCTCTTTTCTCTCACTTTGGGGTTACAGCAATACTGGTCACTGTTACTACTGATTTATTTGTAGTTGCACCAGTCTTCCTGCTCATTCTGCTAGCAGCTTGTGATGTTAATGTCATATACTGAAGTAATGTTCAAAAAAGCCACCAAACAACAAACCATGGTGTTCCTTATAGTATATTTGAAAATGGCATGGCCTTGGAAAGCAAATTGAGGGTTCATGTAATTTGGTCACTTTTCAGAAAATTTACTTGCTAATAAGAAAGGAAAATGTGCTACTTATCACTTGCAGGGTCTCACAGAAGAATCTGAAGAAAAGATGGGCATTAATTAAGAATAAATAAACAGGAAATTCTCAAACCAAAAAGAACCTAAAAAAAGATGTGTATCTTTTTATGATCCCAAAGTGTGGGGTTTCCCTGGTATTTAGTGCAGAGCTATTGTTAATTCCTTTAGGGATGAATAATTATCACTAGTAAACACTAATCCAGCAATGCATTCATTAATGGCACAATGTTGCCTGGTGTCAATTCTTTATGTGAGTTACTTTAATTTGTATGAATTCTTGGCCTTCAACAGAGAGCTTGGATCTCTGACAGGAAGAACCATTTAAAATTAATTGGGCTTTCTTTATTATTTTGTTAGTATGATCCCAAGTATAGTTTATATACTATTGTAGTAGACAGCATATATAATTATTATGGTCAAAATTGGTAAGCCTTGCCAATGTAGGCCAAAAAGTTCTCTGTTTTCAAGTGGTAAATCCCAGCAGCTGAGTAACTAAAATGTGAGTCTCTGATGTGAGAACTTCATCCTGTAAGATCCAATGAATCTTAACCTGAACAGAAGAAAACAGAATGATTTCCCAATAGTGACCTGCAGTGATCTTAACACCTTTCCAAACCCACTGTGCTTTGGCACTTGGGTTTATCATTAGCTAGCTACTAATGTTAGAATTATATACTAAATAGAGGATTTGAAAAATTGTGGGGTTTTTTTGTTTAGATTCACCAAGTTATATCTGCACTTGCTGTCAGCCTGGGTTACCAGAGTCCTTCATTGTCAAGGGACTAGATTTACCCTACTAATGCAGTTTTAGTTGGGAAAAAGGATGCTTTGCTTCAGGACAAGTTTCTGTCCATATTGTATTTTTAAACTGCCTTGTTATAATATTTTTGCTACAAAAGTACCACCAAAGAATTCTTATCTTGATACATGGAGACATTGTTCTTATGGGTATGACTGCCAAATCTTTGCAGACCTATGGAGAGCTTAGAGGTTTGCTCTTTTATCTTATCTTGGAGATAAGATTAATTCTTACCCTAAAAGCTGTGATGTCTTGCTATTTGCTTCAAAATAATGAACTTACAAAAGAGATTGGTATCTCTAATAATGAAGTAGCAAAACCTATAGTTGATTAGCATTTCTGGGAATATTTTTAAATCTTGTTCGTACCTTATGTTTTTATTCTTATTTAAATAGTTTTTCATGGGATAGAAAACATTTGTTCCAGTTCTTCAATAGGTGTTTTTAGTGCATTGATTTCTTTTATTCCTCCCCTCATTACTTTAGTTGAAGGACCCAATTTTTGGTTTCAGGCCTTCAGTTTGCAATTACATCTTGGACTGTTTGAGAGCTGGAGTTGTGTAAATCTCTTCAGAGTTGTGATTAATGTACTTTCCCTATTAAACTTGGCCTTAGAAACTTTAGCTTTCTTCCCCAACATGTGTGGAAATGTGAATAAAGAACGTGTTTGAAAGCAAATATGATTTTCAGCTGTTGTAGATACTACAGCATAATTAGGGATAACCATGTCAGTTCCAGGTAATTCCTTCTGGGGGGAGAATTTGGTGACAAAGTCTGGTGCTTTTGATGCTCTCAATCAAAGTGGAGCTCAGCTTTTTGTTTGCATCCTGCCTTGTTTTGGTACCTCCAATTTGTTTTTGCCCTGTGTTGTGAAGGGTATCTCTGAGGTCCTTCAGTGCTTGGAGAGCCTGTGCCTGCATGTAAACCCTGAGCCTGCTTTTCTGGGGACCACGACTCTCCAGCAGCCTTTTGTACCCCTCTTGAGCCCACTGAATCAAAATGAATCAGGAATTTATTTACGTGCAGCTTCCCCTACACTTTAAACACAAACGCAGCCATCTGCCTGACGGAGTAATGCTGACGAAATTCAGTGTACTAGGGCATAAAAAGAGAATACTGTAGTAGATCAAAATATATTCTCTGACTCAGCATGAAATTTGAAGACTGTAATTTATCATTCTGAGGACAAAACCAGCTGATGCAGGCATGTAGTTGTGGGCTGGTTTTTTTTTTTGTTTTGTTTTGTTTTGTTTTTTTAAGATGCTTTACTACATACACAGACTGATAACTCAGAAAACCTACATGTTTTAAGTTGCACATGTTCCTTAAACAGAGTTAGGTACCAAAGGAAATACAAAGATGTTTTGGGGGCTGGCAAAATTATAGAACTGCTGTAAATTCAGAGCTCTAGGTATTGAAGGGCAGTTGTAATAAATTAGGGTCTAAATTTATGGATGGAATATAGTATAGATATAGAATTTTTTAAATACACAGTTAAGGGTACAGTACTAAATACATTAATATTAGCTACTATATATAACTTCAAATATAACTTCAAACTAATGTTTAAAATGTCATCCATATATGTGTATCTACATATGCTAAAAACACAAGTAAAAATTAAGAGTTTTTTTATAGAGAGAGAAGGAGAATACTAAGAAAGAAAATAAGAGGTGGTTTTTCTGTACTATATAGAAATTATTGATGTTGTTTTTATGTATGGAGAACAAAAAGAACAGAAGAAGACACAAAGAGAAAAAAATGAGCCTAGAGTTTGATAAATCACTATTTGTTTTGACATTTGATGTGAGCAAAAACTGCTGGAACTGCTCAAACCCTTCAAAAATAGAAAGTGAAAGGATGAAAATTATTGATTCATAGTGAGCATAAATTATGGGTCACTCATAAACCATGCAGATCAATATTAAGTGTCGCATTACATTAATTAATTTTGTGCCTAAGTTACTCGGAGACAGATTTCACAGGTGGTTCATTCTTCAGTAGAACTGAATATGCAATCTCTCTAATTCCCACATTTCAGTGTTTAATTTAAATGTGTTCTAGAGGTCTGAATTGGAGGAAATCTTTGGATGCTGAGGACGTTTAAGGGAGCACAGGGACTTCCAGCAACATTCAGTTGAGGGAAGATCTTGCTTTGGGTTGAGACATGATAGAGTCTGCAGGAGGGCACAAGGTGAGTGGCTTCACTGATGAGGCAGAAAAAGCTGGCCTGGCAACCTGGGCACTGTTGTACATGTGGAGACAGCTGGCAAAGTTGTCTGGCTCAGGTATGGATCCATCTTTCCTTTTGAGACCTTAAAATTCCTTGCATACCTAAAACAGGTAATGGTAGAAATCAAACAAGAGTTTGGATATGAAGTCCCTGGACTACCCTGGAGATGTTTTTGGCATGAAGCACCCAGCAAGTCTAATATTACTGATGCTGAGCAAAACCCTGAGGCACTTGGCTGTAATGATGTCAAAGAAGCACCTTGTGACTCCAGCTTTAATTGCAGGAATGTAAAAGGAACTATTCTGAAATAAATCTGAGGCCAACCACAAGAAAAATACTTGCTGAGTAATTTTTTTCCATAGGAAGGACTCTGTAAAATTGTACTAACAAACTAAGAGTCGTAGAATATATTATTTTTTATAGAATTTGAATGCAGGCAAGTTTTTTCTTGTGTTGCTCCTGAAAGAAGGACATAAGTCTTTATTTATTGTCCAAAAATCCTAAAAGTGCTGAGGAAAGGGGAAATCCTTTTAACTTCCACAGTGTTGAGGAAAGGGAAAATCTTTTCTAATTGCCACAGTGCTAGGAAAATTTTCTCTGATACATTTCTGTAGCTATGGAATAGCTTCTCCTCTGCATCCTGTGTGATTGGAGAACAACCTGTTTCAAACATCCAAACTCAAATATTGGTGTTCAGTGTTTACAAGGCTCTCAGTTGTCTATTTCTCTTAAATCCTGAATGACGGTGTGAATATTTACTCTCCTTGCCTAGACAAAACCAAACTAGGGGCTGGTTGCTGTGCTAGGCAAATCTGTAAGTCTTGGCTTTTAAGAAGAATTGACTTCAGCACAGTGAAGGAAATGTTGTGGTCAGTATTATCTTTGATGTTGCAGGATGAGACATTTGTCTGTGGCGTAGACGAGTTCAAAAAATAAAATTTTCCTAATTGTTTGATTTCCTGGCTAATTTGCCAATTATGCAGTTGGTCTAGTGTTGCCTAAATGCCAGTGCACTCACTGGAAGATATTTACCCATTTTCCATCTAACTTAGGTAAAAGTAAGACAGAAAGTGAGAGGAGCTGAAAAGTGACCCTCCATTTGGAAATGCCAGATGTGAAAAGAAGGTTGTGATGTTTACTCGAAGGATTTTCTCCTTGCCAAAAAGATACTTACATGTAGAAGATTTAGATGTCCCAGCAGCATATGATTAGAATTTGTGATGGCATTTGGATGTCCCTTCTAGACCTAAAAAATTTAATGTTGCCTCTGGCTTCTGTGTCATAAAATTTAGATTAGAATCTCTAATTCTTTCAGAGTGCCAGAAATATTTTGTAAACAGTATTTTGCAGTGAAAAGCCTGGGCTTTTGGGATTTTGAGAAGAGTTATTTTTAGACAACAGTCCTTGTCTAAGTCAATCTTTGAGAAGGATATAGAAAAAAAATGGAGGAAATATGAACTGCCTCCTTAACAAGTGAACTCTGTCATATTAAATAAAATGTAGTGAAAGTGAGTAAGACCCAGTGCCGCTAAACAGAAATCTCAGGCTCAAAGTGTAGAATTGTCTACTCTAAGTAAATATGAAACTGTGTTCAAATACATACTAACCTTCAGTTTCAGGTTCACTAATGTGACACATTTGACAATAAAAGTAATTTTTTAATTGTGAAAAACACCTAATTTTTTTCACTGCCTTGTGTAGTGGTTTTGGTTTGCTAATTGTTTGATTTCCTGGCTAATTCACCAATTATGCAGTGGGTCTAGTGTGGCCTAAATGCCAGTGCCCTCACTGGAAGATATTTACTCATTTTTCTGCTGTGAGATAAGCACCAGGAGAAGGAAGGTAAAACAGGCACAAACTTTAAAGTGTGGAAAGAGAACTTTAATAACAGGAAAAAACAATAAGAAAAAAACCCCAAGAATGAACCTTCAGAACACTTCTCCTCCCCCATGCTTTCTTTTTTATTTTCCACTGACAACATACAGAGACAAAACTTGGGACTTTCAAGGGGAAAAAAATTAGCCATCCAGGAAAAGAAAAAAAGCAGATAATCACTTTCATCTGAAAAACCTGTTGAACTGAAAAAAATAAAGTTGGATAATTTGGCAACACATTGTAATGAGATGAGTGAAGCATGCTCCTTTGAACAGAAGAGGGAAGATGGATTCAAAATTAAGCACTGGAACAGGTGTAAATGAAGACCTTTCTTTAGTGAAAGTGCAATCCAGCCTCTCTCATTTTTAAAATTCAGCTTTGTTTGCTGTGTTTTCCAGATTCAATTTTGTAACAGAATGGCTCCTGTGCAGGGATAGATAAATGAGTTTAGAGAGGCTTAAAGACATTATCCCTTGGGGAAAAGAAATATGTGCAGTAAAGAGTGTGTTTCTGGTATGAATGTTATAAAAAATCATCTCCCATATAAAAGCACCTCCTAGCAGTGCCCACTATAAAATTATAATTGTGTGGGGGAAAAAAAGCTCTCTTGAAAGAAGACATCCTGCTTCCACCCTAGAAAATTTAATAATGAAGCTAAGTCTGCAATCAATAAATCCAATGTGTGTGTATAGATGTTAAAAATGCTTGGGACAACAGTAAGCCTGAAAAAACTCCTCAGTCATGTTTGGGCTTCTTAACTGAAACTTGAGTATTAAGATATGTTCTCTCCACATATGGCTTAAAAAGGCAACAAGAGAGAAAAGCTAAAATGAAAGAGGACAAGAAGGTTTCAGAAACATTTGAAAGCATCTTCCAAAGGAGAGAAAGCAGCAGCTCTCTTCCCTAGATTCATGAGCTGGCAAGGCTGACCTCACAAGATACTGTTTGGCTCCTGTTTGTCATTAGTGCTAACTGATTGCAAAAATTAACTTGAAGCATTTATGTATTCTGCAGTTGCTATTTAGATCATAACCTTGTAGCAAGGACTTTCACAGACTAACTGCTATATGTAAGGGAAGTTAAAGAGGAGTTTTGAATTTTCTTCTTTCAAAAAATTGTCTGACTGGGCCTCTTTTTCAAGAAAAGGTTTGTAGGAATTAAACAATTTATATTTTAAGTAATTTTATTATAATTCTTTAAGAAGTTATTCCTTATCATATATATTCCTTGCCTTGGATATAGAGACTGAGCACATCTGATCACATCTTTTGCTTATCTCTGAAACAATCAGCTATCATCTGTTCCTTTTGAAATGGAGACCCTTGAAGTGAACACACTATACCACTTGAATACAAATTTGATTTCTTTATGACTTTATGCAATCTTTCATTTTATTCTACTCCATTTCTTATGTAGATTAGCAATGTATTGCTTTTTTAACTGTTACAGTATACACTGAACAGTATTACTGTTCTTCCAGAAGTGTTTCATTTGGGATTCAGACATTTCCAGAGCTCCAAGTGTCTTTAATGTGTTAATGTTTCCTGTGAAAATGCTCTTTCTCTGCAACTGGTTTTCTTTTATTTCTTCCATGATGTTGTTTCCAATAGACTTTTCAGTATCTGGAGGATGTACCAAGTATCTCATACTCCATTTCATGTGGTAAACATAATTTTATGGATAGGATTATTTTCCTAGTCTAGTCGGGGTCCTCTGAGAAATCTACAGGGCAGAATTTTTGGACTCATGCTGTCCTATATGTGTATTGCTTTAAAGTTGTCATTGTGCAGAAATACACCTCCAACTAGTTATTTGGGGCGATGATCTTTTTCCATCAGAGCTGACACCAGGGAAGCAATTTCTGGCTTGATTAGGTGCTTACCATGACTTTCAAGTTGGTTGCTTGAGGATGACCTGTATTTGAGAGTTTATTTCCAGCTGGCTCCCCCTGCCTTCTAAATAATGCTCTGGGCTCTGTACTGCTCATGGATGGCATCCTGAAGCAGCCATCTGTCATGGTGCAAGACCTTTCAGTTGTTTCATGTTCTGAAATTCCTTTCAGTTATCCTCCAATTTTGGGCAGATGAACCTTGGCCTGTTATGTGTAGATCCATAATGGGGTTGATGGGAGGGGTGAGCTTGGTCAGCCATGCCTTGGGAGGTCCGTGAGGGACGTGACACGTGGAGGAAGTAATTTTGAAAAGGGGAAAGTAAAATGCAGCTGGGAGCTGATTTGTACCTGCTGCTGAAGGAAACATTCTCCAGATCAGCCGCTGCCCTCCTCAAGCCAGGTAAGGCAACACGTTTGGAACATAGGAACATTTTTCCTTTGAGATTTTTCCAAAGAAAGAGGATTCACTCATGACCTGATGTTGGATTTCCTGTGCCCTGCAGGTAGTTCTGAACAGGTGGGCTTGCTTGGGTTCAGTAGGAGGGCGAGACTGATGAAGGAACTGGTACAACTGGATAGCTGAAGGTTGCACGCCAGAATTCCAATTAATGTGACTCCACATTAAGTATGTAGTTGAAACCTGAAAAGAAAAGCCCTTTATAAATCCATTGAGAATAGGGGAAGCAGTGATAGGAGTAATCCATTCAAGATTTTACACTTTTATCAAGTTCAAAAGTAGTGATAGAAGTAATCCATTCAAGATTTTACACTTTTATCGAGTTCAAAATGAACCTGATTAAAGTTTTTTTTTTATCTCCATAGTTCAAGTACTAAACTTTTTTTTCCCTTGGTACTGGAATTTTTAACTTTTATATTTTGCTCATGGATATTAAGGGAGGTGTATCTTTATGGATATTAAGTGGTTGCTACCATAATGTTGCATAAATCTGTGACAAGATACAGCATAATTTCTTCTGAGGCGTATACAGTTTCTAAAAAGCCTTTTAAGGAAAGAAATCTACTGATTGCATTCCATAACTATGAAATGTCTTGCATAAAATATCATAAACATGGAAACTTCTTGCATTAAAAGATGGTAATATATGCAGCTGCCTCTAGTAAAGGACACAGCTATGCCCGTGGCATAAATACTACTTCAGTAACTGTTAGAAGCATACTTTGAAAAACATAGCTGACTAGCATTATATTACTTTACTAGTTTTTTGATGTAGGAAAACATTTATAGCAACTAAGTGTGAAACTTGAGAGGGGGGGATGAAATTTCACTGCCTATTGAGGTCCTGACAAAAGTCGATAAAGAGAAATAAATTCTTGCTGCTTTAAATCAACACGGGAATCTGGTTGGCATGATTGTATCAAGGGAACCTCCACCCTTCCTCTCTGTTCAGGGCTGACAGAGAGCTACTTAGAGCACAGGTGAATCCTGTATATTCACTATTTTGGGTTTTCTTGTAGGCAGTGTGAAGTTCCATTTTCCAAGCACAGGAGTTGCTGCAATGGTGTGTCCAGTGTGGCTCCTCACTCAGGTCTGGCTGGTATGCTCTCACCATGCCTCCTTGCCCAGAGAATGTATATTAACTTGTATATAATAATTCTCACAGTTGAGAAATCTAGTGCCTGTGAATTGCTTGCCCTTCTTGGGATTATTGCTCTCAGTAAAATATTTCTCTTGGATCTGTCTGTAGAGTGTCTCCGTAATAATAAATACGCACGCCTAACTCAAAGTTTTGACCTGATTTTGTGCAAATTCAATTTAAATGTAAGGCATCAGGATCATTATTAATTTAACAAGAAAAATCAAGTTATGTGTTAGATTCTTTTAATGTGACATTATTTTACAGAGTTAGGAAAATTATGATAGGGGTTATTAATACCTTGGTTGTCTTCAGTCTAGCAATTAAAAAGTGATGCTTATATGCTGTGGGTAAGACTTTCAGCAAAAGTGTAATAAAAGTGCAGAAATGACAGTTTTAAGTATAGAATGCCCCAAGATAGGAGAAGACTTGGTGTGAGGATGCTTATCTGCAAGTAGGAAGACCTGGGCTCGTGTCCTGCTTCCCAGATTTTCTGAGCTCTGGATAAGATGTGTTCACTGTGAAATGCAACCTGTGTTGCATTCCCAACCTGTATGTTCTTTTCTTTGTGTACTAGAAGCCTACTGGTAGCTGTCCTTTATTCAGTATGTCATGGGGTTTAGAATTTAGGATATTCTTAAAGACTAAGGCTTGTAGTAGCAATTCCCAGGCTTTGTTGTGCACAATGTCTTTTAAGGGAGCAATAGTTTGTAGGTCTTTATCAGCATGAGGTGATTAAGCCCAGAAGAGGGCTGTTGCTGTGGCTTTTGGCTTGGAGGCACACAGTGCCAAAAAATCAGCCTGCTGGCATCAGAAATATTGCTGGTCATTTTCTCATTTAAACACAAGCAAAACTAAATGACTATAACAGGAGAATTGATTTTTGTTTTCTGGATTTTTTCCTGCCATAGGGATTGCCGTTATTTTGGAAGGTTGCCTGAAGTTGTCCCAGATGCTTCTTACAGAAAAATAGAATTCCATCAAGAAAGGGAAATTCATTGTGAAAACACACATGCTCTCTTGATTTCAGGATAAGTTGAATCTGAGGAAGGTAAAAAAAAAATCTTTATCTAGAAGAATATATATTTAAAAAGTGTTCAACAACTGCAGTAGAATAATCTGTTAAACATGACAGACTGAAATTATCATCATACTGATTAAGAAAGAAAAAAGGAAAAGAAGTACTGATCTCTCAAGGCTTCCATCAGCTTGGGCTAACTTTGAAGTACATTTGGAAAATAGGCCTTATCCTTTTTGACTTTGAACTGAACCACAAGTGATACAGAAACAGCTTTGGTTCATATAGCTGAGGAACAAACTTAAATTTTAAGAGATTTATGGCGGGAGGTAAGACTCACTCTAACTGTGTTCCATTTCTGGCAGTGGTCAGTATCTTGATTATTTCTCTACTTATGATGTCATAGCTTCACTATGTGAGTGCTGTAATTTTAAAAAGCCAAAATTATGCAAAAGAGTTGAGTGGGGAATTTTTCTGCTCTGAGCTTTTTTTTGCCTTTAGAACAGAGCACTGCATAGAAATTTGTGATGGTATAATAGACATTTAACATAGTGATAGCTGTACAAATAAATACTTTTCAGTTTGCTTTTTCACACAGAATATTCTAAGTTGGAAGGCACCCACAAGGGTCATTGAGTCCAACTCTTGAACGTTTTGTACATTTTCTGTACACTGCCCATTTTGTACAGTTTCTGTACTTTGCATTCATTAACCACTTGATCATTTAATGTTGTCATTATGTTGATCTGTGTTATTTAGGTATTAGAAGATAATGAATGTAAAAAGTCATTGGTGAAACTCATAAATTAATGTCATACTTCATATTATGATGTGAGTGTTTTGAGATGAAAATACACATGTGAACAGAGAGCTGTGTGGCTTTTCCTCCTTTGGTAGACATCCATGTGTCTACCTGTTACTCTGATCTCTGTTTCAAATTCAAGTTTCTATCAGATATGGATATGGATATGGATAACATTTCCACTGCAGTTCATCAATGTTTATTATTTATGCACTGTATTTCTTAGATTATAATGGAATGTATTCTTTCCATGGGAGTATCACCAGCTATGGAATTAAGGAACAGCATGCAGGTGATGACCTAGATATTTCACACCATGCAGCTGGGAATAAACAAATGGTTCTCATGTTTTGGTGCATTAGCAAACAGAGGAAATAAGCTTTCATGAGCATCTTTCATCTAAATCAGGTGAACGGATACACATCAATATTTATTGCAATTGGATGCAGTGCTGAACACTGGAAAGAGTGCCATAGCAATATTTAATTTAGAACAAGCCGGTCTTTGCATTGTCAGGGTATTTTGTTTTACTGCTCTGTGTGTCATCTTCTGAGATCACTGTCTCCCATCAGCAACTGGTGGCCTGGAAATTCTGAAAGCAATGGCAATACATGACCTGCAACAGGAAAACAATTGTCTAATAAGAGCACCAATAAATTACATGATAAAGTTTTCTTTAAAAATGAAAAGGTAGAATGAAAAATGAAGCTATATCAAACGTTATAAGGTATTTAGATAAATCTGATGGCATAAGGTTTATGTGAATAAATAAGTAGGATAAAAAATCACATTTTGATTTCCTGCTCCCCCTTCCCTTTATGATTTCCATGAAGTCATGCAGTGTATTTCAGATAATGTTTTTCAGTGCAAGGCATGGCTGTGATTTCTGCTAAGGAGGATTTTTGCCTTTTTTCTCAAGGAGGAATGGTGAAACTTCAGTGGAAAGCTGTGTACCCCTAGGCTAAGTTACCCTTAAGAATAACTTTACAACTGATGAACTTCATCATCTGTGCATGTTTACAATGTACGTATGCAGGTGCTGAGAAAAATCTCACTTGTACTGCTAGAAATAACCTCAGCTTTTGATGCAATTCAGTGGGGACAAAGTCCTCAAAGCAAAAGAAAATTGTTTTCTTATGATGTCTACCTGTCTCTCCTCCATGAGCTGAACAAAGACACTCCACAACGAAATGGCAAATTTAATACCCTTTCCCATTGGTTGGATATTCAGGAATTTACATTCTCTCCTGGTCACCTACTCTTCTGTCCCTTCCCTCTCATCCTCCTTTCTTTTTGGTGCTGTCTTCAACCCCGCCCCTCTCCCAGCTCACAGCAGCACCCAAGAGATCAACCAGAACAATTCCAAATCACAGATAGCAGCAGATAGGGAACCAACTGCCTTCATTCTTTTACTCAATAATCCTTTTTATGGCTGCAGCAAAATGTTGTTTCATCTCTCACAGCATGAGGACTAGGAAATGAGTGGAATGCTGTAATTTAGCTGAATGAGTTGTTTGCAAGCTAATGTGGTGTAGGATGGTGGACACAGAAGGGTGTATTGGTGCATTTTGTCCTTATGGGAAGCCACACACACTCTCTTGGGGATGAACTTCCAAAATTAGGTGTAAAGTACATTTAATATAGAAATAGGTGCCAGTTCTTGTTTAAAGGAGTTACTTCCTTTACTACATAGTGATTTTGTTTTTGTTTTATTTTTCTTGGTTTTTTTTTGGTTTTTGTACAGGATTTCTGGCGATTTTTTTTAATTGTTATTTTGGTTTCTTTGCTTTGTTTTATTTTGATTTTTTTTTTCCTCCCAGAAGACTGACACAGCATAGGGACTGCAAGCAAAGATTCCTCTGATTCAAGTATCATATGTGACCCAGAGAAAAAAGTAGTTTGAGAAGTTTACATGGCAATCTGAGGAGAATCTTTCTTCCAAAACAAGGGGCAGTAGATTTGTATTTATTTTATTTTGTAAGATCCTGTTTCAATAACTTTTGATGGCTTCTTGTAGGGTCTCATGACTGAACTTGTATCCTGCACATGCTCAGCTCTTTGTTAGGTATTTTTCCCTGCACAGGGAGTGAAGGGCAGAGTCCTCAGCATCATTTACCAACTGTGACACTTGGAAAGCTTCAAGGGCACAAAGGGAGGTACTGATGCACCATGGGGGATAATTTAAACCTATTCAAAATACCTATTGCTACTTTAATATTAGGTAAGTTTTTTTTAAATCACTTGGAAGGTTCCTACAGTTTGGATTGTTTAGAGAGGCTCTGTCATTGACGGATTCCCAAATTTGTATTTTCCTTGCTTATCTCTAAATCCCACAAAGAGAACTTAAAATAACTCTCCATTTAGCTATATTTGACATACCTGTTGACTCTTCACACCCTGCATGCTTTTTGGAAGCTAGGCTTTGTTTGGACACCTGGTCCATCCAATTCCTGCAGCTCCTGATTGCTTTTTATTCTGGGTAAGCCTTTAAGACTACATAATGTGGGTCTGGCACAGATAAGAGTTTGGTGTTTTAATGTTTGGCTGAACTGTACAAAGGTGTGGTGGAACTCTGAGGGGCAAATGAGGTGTGCCTGTTCTTAAGTGTCACAGCACTTCATCTGCTTCACTTGACCCTGCAAGCTTTTGGTTTTTCCTCTTCAAAAAGCATGGAAGGGATCCTCTCCTGGGCTTCCTCCATGCTGGCCAGGAGCTGGGTGAGCCTTCATAGATGCACCAAGTCAGAGCATCAGTCCCACTGAAAATTGTGCTGTGAACCATGGCCAAGACACATTCAGGTCACTTCTAAGTGACCTGGTAACCATCTCCCACTTGCAGAATAATTTAATGTGTTTAAAGTCCCTGGACAGGCCAAAAAAAAAAAAAATGGAGGCACAGTTGTATGGATATTGAAGTCAGCCTAAAAAATGCAATGATGTAGGTCTTTGCTTACCATGTTTTCCTTTCCTCCCCTTTTCCTCTCTTACAGCTGTGTGTGTGTAGTGCTCCTTGAAGGGTGGTGAACAGGTTTTATCATAATGTTTTAACATCACACAATTATGGATAAACAGGGTTAGAATCTCTGCTGAACGAGTTAACTTTATTTTGAAGTTAGATATTGAATTCAGCTGAATGTCTTACTGAATATTCTGAAATGTTTTAAATACTGAAAATAGCCAAAGCTTGGCACAGTGTTTGTGAGGGCGTCATTTATTTTTCTTGATTTTGACCAATTGGCAAACAAACCTCTAACCTAGTGGCTAAATTTAGCAAAATTCCATTTTATTGCAGTGGAACAGAGTTTTTTTCCATCCTATGAGCCTTTGATTTGCTAGTCTTTGATTATTTTTTCCTTGATTTCTTTTCCTCTGGTTAATGGATTGATTTGAATGGGTTTGTTAAGGGGTTGTGTTTGATTTGTGTTTTTTGTCTCAGTAGAAATTTTGATGCCCAAAGCCAATATATGGCTTGTGTCTAACAGGAAAAAAAAAAGCTTTATTTGAGGTTTGGGTTATTGGTGTTGTTTGCCATCAATCTTAATAATATCATAACTCCAATTTTTGCACAATTTTAATAAAAGGAATACATTCAGTCTCTTGGAATGATTGCAAAACCAATTACAGAAATGTCAGAATTTCCACAGGAAGGTAACCTTCCTCTTAGCAGTATCAGGTGAACAAAACAAACTGAGAGTGATTAAAGTGTCAGGATATAATTGCATTTTCTTTCAAATAAACCATCAGCTCTCAATAAATAATTAAAACAAGTCATGTTCCTCAAGATGCTGCAGTTGAGTATCTTTTATTAAAAAGTGCTAGGAGCCATTATTAGATTTTTTAAAATGATAATTTGTTTCTTTATGTCAGATTTTATTACTTTGCTGTTCTCTGGGGTATATTTTCTTTTCCCCAGGTTTACTGGGAGAGCATAACTTGTGGCACAAGCTGTGATGAGATATACTCTCCAAGATGGTTTTACAAGGAATATGTGAACACAGACTTAGGAATGGTAAGTAAATTTTAAAACCAGTGTCCCAAGAGCTATAACATGTCTATGTAAAGCTTTGACATATAAATTAAAGAGTGCCTTTCTCCTCTTTTTTCAGCATTTTCTATAGCTAAGTGCTTACTCTCTGCTGTCTTAATAAGACATCCAGTTTTAATAAACAACATAAAACCCAGAGGGACAAGGGAGCCATGAGAGTGGACTGTGTCCTGCTCATTGGTGATGATGAAATATGAACTGGATCAAAGGTTTTTGGCTTGAAGAATCCAGGGATGTTTTGTGGGACTGACAGGTTGTGATGTTCTTAAACTTCTGACTGCCTTATTAAACATAGCCAATGATGTACTAGAGCATTGTTTTATTATTTTTCAGCATAGAAGCAGAGATGTAAAAATATGTAATTAATATTTTTCACTTTAGCCTCCTTCTGGGCTGGTGCTTTGCTTTTATTTTGGTCTGATCTAAGCTGGTTGCACAATTTTCTCTGTAAAGGCCAGAAACTGTTGAAAAGGTAATTTTTTTATCTCCAGAACCTGAAGTTTAAACATGAACTCTAATTTTTCATTTTGCCTAATTAAAATCCACCATCCAATTAAGTCTCCAAAACAAGTATAAATTAAATGAAAACTGAGTAAAACATTCTGTAAGACAAGTAATTAGCAGGCAGTTGTCAGATCTTGTTGCTGTATGAATAAGCACATAAGTTTCTTTGAGGTTTCAAACTAACCAAAGGTTAGACCATGCTAGACACAGTTCTCTATGTAATATGAATTTTAAGTGGGAGTTATTCTCATACTTGCCTTTATAAAGGGGTGTAAGGAAAAAAGAATTTAAAAATCCAAATTTTGCTGTTTTTATTAGGGTGTACATATGAAATTTACAAATTCTTAAGCCTGGGGTGCAGAGGTCTTGTATAAATGAAAAAAACATTAAAAAAAAAAACCAAATGGGGCAAATGTCTTCAAAAAACCTTTCTGTGGATAAAGGCTGTTGCCTTCCTTTTCCAAGCCACACCTTAACTGTGCATTCTCACACTGGTACTTTATCTTTCTTTGCTTGTTTCTCCATGCTGGTGTGATAAACTGGATGTTCTCCTTGGAAACTCTTCTACTTTCCTCAAGTTTTAGGGAAGTGTAGTGGATGCTAGTGATGCGTGTGATACCAATGACTCTCCTACTTTTAAATCCCTTTTTGGATGTATTAGAGTAGTAATATTTCCTGTTCTAAGCATGACAGATTTGTTCCTGTTGAGTGCAAAGGTTTGCTGAACATGGATGGTTTACTAAACCTAGCAAAGTTTTCATGTTACCAGCTAATGTTATCCTCAGAAGTCACACCAAAGACTTGACTCAATCTCTTGGAGATTATTTCATTGATGATTTGATGGACTCTACATCTTCACATTTCAGTCTGCTGCAGCTCTGTACTTTCATATGAAGCCTTATAAATGCTTGAGCATTGCAGCAATGAAGCTTGGAGCTTAAAGAAGATCCCCTGCTCAGGTCCACAGAGAGGTTTCAGCAGGACGAGTGTCTGTGATTCACCTGCACAAAACTGTTCTCCAGGTCTTCATGATGTCTGAAACAAATTACAGAAACAGACAGAACTCAGCCAGTGAGCAGCTGTTTGCCCATGTGCTGATCTCACCTTGATCAAACCCCAGCCCTGTGCCAGTGCCTTGCAGCATGCCCTGCAGCTCTGGTGATGAAGTCTAATTCCCTTCAGAACAGGAATATTCCTCAGAAGATTTAATTGATCCCATGCAGGGCCTTTTGGGAGCTAGGCAAAAAGGAGCTGAAGGAAGGCCCTCAATAATACAAGCGTGAAGGTTTTAATTCACTTTTGCTAAACCCAAGTAATCTTGAATGTCACTGCCCTGGGATGCTATTGCAGCTGCATGTGCATTGCAGGCCTCTTGCCACATCTGCATTCTTCCCATCTGCCCTCCTCTAGAAATGCTTCCTGATGACAGCTTTTCTTTTTCTACCTTTCCTTATTTTTTGTTTTTGTGCTCTTCCTACTGGATGCCATTTTTGTCTGCCTTTCTCCCTCTGACCCCATCTTCCACAGCCTCTTGCTTCTTTTTTTCTCCAGTTTAACAGTTCTTGTTGCACCTTTAACCACCATAATTCTCTATCAATTTCAAGGAAATTTATCAGCATTATTATGAACCCTTTCTTTTCTTTCTTTCTTTTTCCCAGAAAGCAATCTCATTTCTGGATTTTCAGAATATATCAATATATTTGTCTTTATATAAAGTGTCTTTAACAAGAAATAGGCTTATTAGTTCAATTTAATGGTGTGAGGGACTAAGTATCTGCATAGAGATATTGAGTAAATACATAATTTTAACTGCTTCTATTTTTTTTTCTAGTTAGTAGGTGTTATAGTTAAGGACCATTTGCTTGATCATGGCATTCAAGAGCAGCTGTGGGCACATCAAATAGTGATTTATATTTTGAGCAGTTACGGTTGAAATGTGGAAAAAAAATGTTTAAAATATTGGAGTTTTCAGATTGAACAAATCCTCTTGATGGCCTGTCTGATATGAACTTGTGATTAAAGTTGAGGAGAGATTTGAGCTCTTCTGGCTCTTGTCTGTAAGGGGGGGGAAAGAGTTGGAAGCTTTGTGTTTCAGCTGGGAAGAATAAGAGCTGGAGTTCTTTTGGTGAACTTGTTTTCCCTTGTAGCAGGAGAGAGCAGAGATGGATCAGCTCAGAGCCTAGTGCCATATCTAGTGGGACAACTCTCTTTCCATTTCCTTGGAAACTCTCTTTCCATTTCCTTGGAAACTCTCTTGCCATTTCCTTGGAAACTCTCTTTCCATTTCCTTGGTGGTCCTCAACCACCTGCCAGGGCAGAAATTTGAACTAGAGGTTCAGGCATAAACTGAAAAAAAAACGTTTTTCAAATTTTATCATCTCAACAAGTAAAAAATGATTAGATAATGGACACTTGGAGTAAAAGATTGTTGTTATCTCTTTTTTCCTGTGATATAGTAGCTCTTACCTGTTCTAGAAATCTCTGGATTTTGTAATTCTTTCCTGACATGAAGTAGTGTGCCAGTTCTCACTTGCCCAGGCTAAATTTCTGAAGTGTTTTGGATTTGCTGGTGTTTCCAGGTGAATGGTTCTTTGTGTGCAAATGCTAATCCAAAAGATCTGTACTAAATTAAAAATTTCCTAAATGTGAGATGTAAGAGTGAGATTTAAAACCCTCTGTTCTCTGGTATTGAAATTGTTCTTTTCATGAGTAGGCTTTGACCCTATTAACTTATTTTTTCTTTTTAAAGAATGTAACACTAATTGTACCTCTAGTATTCTTCTTTCATAAAGAAGCCAGCAGTGAGAGTGCTTGGAAAGTTTACACTTTTGATCATGATATTTTAATTGTTTTCTGCCTCCAGGACTCTGTGAGTGTCTCCTTATAGGAAAACAAATGCAGGGATTGCAGGGTCAGTGAGCAAGCAGAATGGAGCAAGACATTTGCCTCTGAAGCTGAGAGATAAAAAACAAACCTACAAAACCCCCCAAAAAATCACCAGATTTAAAATTCTCAAACCAAAAAAATAGGAAATGGGCATCTGATTTTTCTTATTTTCACAACAGGACCTAAATTTTCAGTTTGCAGCAATTACGTTTGTCCTAACAGGTCATGTGTGTAAATAGATTAACTAAAAGGATTATTAGAAAATAAAACAAAAAAGGCAACTCTTAACTCTTGAGCTAGGCAATTACACATTTCATCATTCTTTCAACTGGCTTGAACACCATGAATCTGGTAAACATCAAACATCCAGTGGATGATCTTTTTATTTTTTATGCCTGCTTTTCATCATGTCAATCCTCTTTTCCTCGACCTGTTTTTTTATCATCTGAAAGTAATTTCACACACATACACAGGTCTCTGCTACAACATCCAGAGATTTTAGACTAATTCTGAAGATGTACAGGAACTTTGAAGGCTTGCACCACATAAAAGGAGCTGCAATTCCGTTACTGATGCTGATTTTTTTTTCTGACTTTTTTTTTGTTCCAAATTGGCTCTTCTTTCTGTGACTCTGCTATGTGAATTTATACATTTTAAACAATTTATCCCCTTCTAAACTTGTGTGAATCCCTAAAAGGCCTTTCAAAAAGCTTTCTTTCAAAATTTGCAGACTTCCTCTCTGCATTTACGTTGTATATTGTCAGTTGGAGGACACCTTCTAAACCAATATGTGCTGCAGCATCACATAAATGATCTGCAAGGAGGACCAAACTCTTTATCTGAGTGTACATATCTCACTGAAGGACTTTAAACTGAAGGAGAAGTAAAATATTTGCAGCCTTCTCCATGGAAATATATAATGATTTTATGAGTTACTAATCTCTGCCACAATAAATAATTTCTTAATGAGCATTTAAAAAATAAATAATTGTTGCTCGGAGACAGTTTATCCACTCTTGAAGATTAGCTGACAAGCCTTCAAGGCATATATTTGTCTTTGCCTAGGTCATCTTTGGAACACATTTCTGCATCCAATCCTGCACATTTTTATCAGTCTAGCAGAACACCCAAGCTGTAATTTTTATCTATGAACGCTCTTTCCTTTTCCCCTGCTCCATCTGACAACGATCACACCTACTGACATGCAATTGTACTGGCTTAATGGCAGTGATTAAATTCGTGATTTAAGAAGACTCTCACTGAAATCTCCTCACTCCTGACATCAGAGATGCAGATTTTGTGGTTTGGTTCTTGTTCCTAATCAAGATGCTGTGGTCCAGGGACAGAGATTTCTCCAGGGGGGTGGGTACTGTGTGGAGGATGTGTGTGGCTGGGGTCAGACTGATGGCTTGTCCTTGTTATTTGCAGGAAAGGTTTCTGAGTGGTGTATTTACACTGGAAGAAATCACAAGAAACTCTGGTGATGCCAAATGGTTTCTGGAATGACAAAATTGGCATGACATCTTCTGTAGTGGCTGAAGAAGTAAAATGTGTGTTCTGATAAACCTGAAGTGACGCTGAGGTTCGCTCCTCTTTTAATATTTCCTGGGTGGAAGACTTAGGAAGTGTTGAAGCCAAGGATGTTCCTGTTGCCACTTACTTTGGCTGCCAACTCCAGTGCAGATTCTCTGAACAGACACAACAAATGGTGCAGGATGTAAGTGATTTCCAACAGAGAGCAACTTGCAGAGGTTCCTGCAGAATCAATTACCGAAATCCCATACCAAATGTGGTAACAGCTTCAAGAGCTCTTCTAAGCTGGAGGCCATCCTCACCTGCTACCTCATGGCTTTGCTTTACAGTGTTTGACACATTTTAGAGATGCTGTTAACTGCAGCTAGGAATGCAGTGCTCTGGTTTTGGTTTGAGACACTGTTTAAGCAATATTCTCTTTGGTTATATTGATCATAGCACGCTGGCAGGGCTTCTGTGGAGAGAAAAAGATGTGTGCATATTCATTTGCTGTACATTATAGATATGTACATTAAATTTAAATTGAAATTTAAATTTAGACTGATTGTGGACACCATCATGGAACACTTACCCAAGTAGTTTTTAGCCATTCTAATAATCTTACTCAAGTGGCTGCACTCTGTTCCTCAGTGTTCTGAAATTATATTTCCTTCTTTTCAGAAAAACTTACTATAAGTTATGTGGTTTTATACTTGCAGCCATTCCTTATTGCAAATTTTTGTTTAAGCAGTTAAAAGGGTCTTTTTGTGAAAAGGGATTTTGCCTGTAATGATGATTTGCTTGCATGAAAACACTTCAAACATCTTATTAAAAAAGCATTACAGTTCAAGAGGGCTTTGACCCAATAAGCTATTCAATAATGTTAAAGGGCACAGCATCTTTGGTTTAGAAACAAAGAAAAACAGTCTGATACGTAGCAATAAAAAGATGTTCAATTCAAATTTACACCCATGCTGTTTAAAAGTTGAAAGTTTATACCATGGTATTGAGTTTTAACATTTTATTTCCTCATAGTATCTTAATTATTTTTCAGGTTTATGCTCATGTGAAAATTTAGTGGTTTTCATTTTTTATTTTATCTTTAATAGTTTATTCCTAAACAGTTTTACTACATCAGGTAAAAAAACTTAACAATTGTTTCACTGTTTTGTTTTCCTCTATTTATTTTGCCTTCTTGAGCTTGGAGAACTCCTTCCAAAATGGCAGCAAGTGTCCAACATAACATTTACTTAAATTACATCAAATCTAGGGATAAATATGCTGCTTAATTAACAAACCATGGTCAGTGTTTTAATAGAAAGTTAAAAGAATTTGTATCTTCAGAGGCTGCTGTTGCCTTTAACTTTTCTTGATGATTAGAATATCCAAGTCAATATTGCTGAATTAATTTTAGTAATAGGCTCAGTGGTCTGGAAGCAGTAGCTTTTTGTTTATTTATTTGGGTCATGCTCCTATGTAGATACAATTCTTGAACCTACAGCAGCTCTTGGCAGTTTGAAAATTAGTGTTAATTAAGTTCTCTTCCTATATTCCTTCAAGCTAAAGTGCAGTTGATGAGTTATCGTGGAAATACAATAAATCCTGAAGCTATTTCATAAACATAGTAATTTAACCTGAATTAAATGCTTCATCAAGGGAGACAAATAAATTCTTTAAAGCCACATTATTTGGTGTTTGGAAATACCTCAGAATTCTTCTATAGGCATTTGTAATTCTGGGAAGTAGAGAATCAGAAGTGGTACAAGAAGACCTTATACACATAAAGATCTTTACAGAAATGGATGTGTCTCTAACCTAATGCTGCAATTGGGGAACCAGGGACTGATATAATGCCAGTATTCCGAGTATTTTAATATTTTTCTCCCTTCTTAAATCTGCATGTTCTTTATATTGAACATTTTGCTGGATCTGAGAAGAGAATTTTTCAATTTGATGTGATTTATTGGAGTTATTTGCACAGGACTGTAATAATACCATTGAATGAATTTTCCCCAAAGCGTGCAAGAACAGTAGTTACCTGTTGTAGAGTTTAATTGAATGCTTAATTTATTCTTCAGAAAGCAGTTTGTTCTCTCCAGAGAACTACTGGTTGAAGATTTAAAAGTAATGTTTTTTCCTCTGATCTTGGATAACAAAGGCACCGTGGCTGTTCAGATGGGAACAGCTGTTCCTATCTTTTCAAACTCTGAACTGTGCTCCTTTATTTTCCTGGGAGGAAGAAGGAAGAAAGATGCTGATCACCTCATGGTATTGACCACTCAGGGTTCTTGTTCCAAGGGGAGTATTTTCTGCATTTAGGAAATGAGTAGTGAATGATGTACTTAATAGCTTTGACAGCACAGTCTTTGCACACAAAAATCCAACAACAAGAATCTGGAATCTGGCCCTAGAGAACGTGATCTTGTGCAAACTGACACTGTTTTAGATGTTTCCAGACTGTCAGTGTTCTCAAAGCAAGCCTGTTCAAATTCATTGAGCAGAGTTTCAGCTGTTCTCAGACATCTGTGCATCACTTTCCACCTCACCCTCTAACTTTGGAGTAACTGAGGACTCCTGCTGTTCTGCGTACTTGTGGTTTGGAGAGGGCAAATTAAAATTTAGTGGGGTTTTTTCCTCTCAAAATTTTTGATGTGAGATAGGAATGGTGTAGGCACAGTTTGTGGTGATTGGGGTGGGGCTGTGGCCAAGCCTCATCCCTAATTGGCTACAGGTGTGAGCAGCATTGAAGGAAAGGAGTGCCCAGGGCACTGCCCAACCACCAAAGGGAGCAGAGGGCACACAGGTGCAGTGCATCAACAGGAGGGGATAAAAGGCTGGGCTGAAGGACAAGAAGGGCAGATCCTTGCAGTTTGCTGAGGTGGTGTGGTGTCACTCTGTGTGGGCAGGTGCCTGAAGCCTTCTATGAGGTAAGATGTTTTTGTGTATGGGATAATGCTTAAAGCCTTCTGAAATGGTCTGCTGATATTCTGTCTATTGTGGCTATCTCAACTGTGTAATATACTGTGACAAAATGCTTCTCTTCCCTTGGCTGTTTTTCTTGAGCTACTAGAGATTGTGAAGCTCAAAATTCAAAAAAGGACCTGAATCTGCAGTCCAAAATTTCACCTGGTATCACCTAAGGCAAATTATTCTGTTGGCATGGATAGATCTGATACTAATTTGATATCGCTTGGAACATTTGACTTCCAGCTAAATGTCCCCCTTTTTCTCTGTTATTGTTTCTTCTCTCTTAAAGTACAAAAAGATGAGTTTAAGGCGGCTCTTTGGTATCAATTACAAATTAAAAAAAAATTGTATCTCTGATGGAATAACAAATGATGGCAAGAGTTATTTTGGGACTTTCCAGTAAAATATCAAGATGTGGAGTGCTGTCTTTTCACTTGAGTGCTTTGTGTTTTCTAGCACTTCACTGGAATTGCTAATGCTGCCAATGTGGCTGCAGCAACATCTAAATGTGAAATTGGAGTTTGAAGGGGCTGATCAGGCTCTGTGATGCTGCTTAGGTGTTTTTGGTGAAGATTTGGTCTCTGCCCCCAGATTGCTCCACGTGTAAATGAGTGAGGCAAGGGAGAGGGAAATGGAAGAGCAAAGATTGGTGCTCTAGATTGTGATGGCAAATATGTGATAACCCATTAAATGAGGACAAGGATTATCCCAGCTTTTGGGGGCTGTTCTCAGCTAGGTAGGTACTTCTAGACAACTTGCTGCTGTTGCTCCATGTTCACAGTGGGCTGTGCTGGCCCAGTTTCTTTGAAATTCATGTTTGAGTTGCCAGCACCTATGGCTGGGTTACCTTGGGGGTTTGGGTGCAGTAGCAGGGTGGGTTTTTTTTCCATGCTATTGCAGTATAAGTGCTTAAGAGTCCCCCCTTCTCTATCTTTAGCTTAAAAGAACAAATCTAACAGCAATATGAATGATACTTTCATCACCATAAATGTCTGCTAACATCTAAGTGACAAGTCCCATAACTGTAATTGGTTTTGCATGGTGCTGTATGAAAAAACTTTAACAATGTGGCATGCTTGTTGTTTTTTATTTATTTAAATCAGATATTGTTAATGCCTTGAAATGTTATATTTTGATAATAAAATTAAATCTGTTTGCATGAAGAGTGAATTGAAAACAACATTAAAAATCTTTTTTTCTGTGGGGACTGGAAATACTGTGAAGCTCTTGGAATTAATTTAAATAACTGCTTTTCAGAGACAAAATCCATCTAACTTTTATATGTATTGCCTTTGTGCTTTTTTTTAATCATTTGCAAACATAAATTTCCATTATAGTAATTTTTTTGGCAGCTGTGAAAGCTAGCATAATTTGTATCTAGAACAATTTGTAAATAATAAAGAACTTATTGAAAGAATT
The DNA here is from genome assembly GCA_013398405.1 of Pheucticus melanocephalus. Taxonomy (NCBI): domain Eukaryota; kingdom Metazoa; phylum Chordata; class Aves; order Passeriformes; family Cardinalidae; genus Pheucticus; species Pheucticus melanocephalus. The sequence continues at coordinate 116,730 of VZSJ01004652.1, read as the reverse complement.
TTCTGTAACACAGGGGCCTGTGTTGTACAGCAGAGATACAAGGGCTTAGAGAAACAGATCTCTCTGATATGTCATGGAATATGACATCAGATATTAAGACAATTGAAAAATCTAGCCTGGAATTTTATTTATAGGGTGTGTAGATTTGGAATTGAGACGAACCAGGCTAAATTTAATTCCTTTCTCTTTGTAAACTAACTCCTTGAGAGCTTGGTTCCTTTTAAAGCAGATTTTGTATTTATTATTAGTGGTTTTTCAACATAGACTTTTAAAAGCAATCCTCAGGAATTGCATGCCAGAATGTAATTTAATTCAGAGATTTGAGCATCTTGCTACTTTAGTATCCTTTGAACTTTGCAACCTTTGTGTGTGCTTTTGAGAATCAAGAGGCAGCAGCTGCTTAGTTTAAGTGTGTTTTCTGTTCACACTGGTTATCTTAGTAAGGCATGACACATTCTAATAACTAATAAGAGAAAAATGTTGGATTTTCAATTTTGAAAGAAGAAAATGCATAGATCTTGCCTAAGGGGTTTTACAAAGTGCCAAGGCTTTTGTTAAGTTAAATGGGTCAAAGGAAGTTCATGTGTTTTAAGAATTTGATAACTTAATCTGATTTCTTTCTTGGGATTTTTCTCCAAGAGAAGTCTTCTCTGGGCTGAGGATTTTGAAAGATGCAGAACTTTAAGCTGATCTATTTGGCTATGTGTAGTTTATATCTGCCTACTGCAACACCAGCAAGTACTCTATGTTCTCCTAATTTCTACCTGTTCCCCTTGAAATGGACTCTCTGCTTCTGGAGATGCTGGGGAAGCTGGAAATGACCCAAAGCTGTGTAATTCTACTGGGGGTCTTGGGTTTGGAAGTAAAAATTTTTCTGTTTAAATATCATCACATTTACTGTGGGTGTGTATGAATGTGTGCATTTGTTCCTCAGTTTGTCCTTGGTGCTGGGTATGGATATTTCCAGACTACGAACAGTAGAGTAATTAGAAGTGGTTTTAAACTGCAAGCTGAATTGTTTTTTGGTCTGCTGCAGCTGTTAACACCTGCATGACATAATTCCCATCAGATTTCACAGCCCTTTGCCACCTGCTCCTCCTCTTGTGGGTTGCTGGGTGGGGGCAAAGAACATGAGGCAGCAGTGCCCTGCCTGGTATCCACAGGTGGACACAGAGGATCCTTACCTGTGACAGTCGATAAAAACAGTGGTAGCTTCTCTAATCTGAACAAAATTTCTGTCCTGACCATCACTGCTAAGACAAAAGCTTCTTCAGATAACTGGCTGCTGGTTTTGTGCTCCTTTGTGGTTTGGGTCACCACCTCAGACTCCCAAAGAAATCCTGGTAGTTACTAATTAGCACAGATTCTAGTGGTCTATCTCCTTTTTCTTTACTTATTGTTAACCTCAGAAGTATGTTCTGGTTTTCTTGGGACTGTTCTACTGCTTTTTCCCCCCTTGTGTACTCTCCATTGTTACCCATTGACTCTCTGCTTCTGGAGATGGTTATTTACAGATCCTGCATTCAGCATCCTAACTATCTTAATAATACCCTTTTTGCACGTGCCATAAAGTACCTTTTTTTGGTCCTAGAACAGCTTTTAAGAACACATTGCTGTGTTGAGTCAGCTGCACCTTTTTCTCCCATCAGGCCTCTTTTTATTTAATTTTCATTTGCTTTTTCATCTGCACCCATGTTGTCACCCTTTAACACAGAATGGTGGATGATCTTCCTTTTATTTAATTAATGTGACTCTCCCTTTTGGGTCTAGTTTTTTTTTGTTGCCAGAGTTTTCTGGCTTCTGTTTCTGGGCCTAAAACTTGAACCAGTGGATGGATGGGTAGTTCAGAAGTCAGTGTACATTGCAAGTAAAGATAAAGTATCATCTGCCACCCATATGCCAAATCTCAGTGCAAAGTCTGAAAGAGCCTTGAAGGCTGAGTTTAATAAAAAGATGTTTACAGTAATTCATTCTAAAGTACAGGGCACAAACACTCAAGTGACCAAACAAGTTAACAGACTGTAAACTGGCACATGTGCTTCACTAACATCTCTTTGTTGCCTTCCTAGGTTTCAATATTTAGTAAATGTCCAATCTCTTAAGCAGGAATAAAAATTGGTGAGAACAGCCCCAGTAATTTATTTTCCAACAAATTAGAATGAGTTGTTTGATTAAAGAATAGTAGTTAGCTTTTGTATGTTAACAGTATGGCCTGGGGAAATTTTGTAATAACCTTCTAAGTGCTCACAAAAATAACCCCAACCAAACCAAAAGTCAAGCAGTTAACACACCAAAAAACCCTTCCTAATAATGCTGTTTTCAACACATGCAGTTAGTGTATTTTTAAATTAATTTTTAGTGAGCTGTCAATAAATATTAGCCCATTAAATGGAGAATTTAATTAGCTGGGATTATGATTTACGTGATTTCTGGCTTGCTTGCTATTTATAATTTCTAGTAAATGTTGCCCTTGACAAAATAAATATACTTAATTTCAAGCCAGTGGTTGAGCAATTATTTTTGATTTTGGTGACACTAAAATTCTGTCTGTTTTAAGAGTAGAAATGCACTATTGTGTTGCCAGGACTTGCAGATGTATTTGTGTTGGTTTTGGCTGCAATAGAGTTAATTTTCTTTGCAGAGTCTGGCAGAGTGTTTTGTATTTGTGCTGTAAAGTGTGTTGATAATTTAGGGATGTTTCTGCTGTTGCTGAGCAGTGCTCTTGACACAGGGTCAAGGCCTTTTCTGCTCCTCAGGTGCCTTAACAGTGACAAGGTTGGGTGTGCATAGGAATTTGGAAGGGGACAGAACTCTTTTTACTCTTGATACTTGAAGGACTTTGATGGAGAAAAATGCGGAACTGAAGGAAAAGGGATAAAAGCTGTGACAGAAGGAAAAGTCCAGGGAGAATATTTTTGCCCCCAGTTTTTCAGGCATCATCACTTGACTCCTATTGCCCCAGCTGAGCTCTTTTCATCCCACAGTATCCCTGATCAGGATCTGGTTTTAGTTCCTTTTCAGTGCTTGTGCTGGATGCAAGTTGACTCTGTAAGGGACAGTGTTTTGGACAGTATCTGGTTGGACATCAGGCTGTGGTTTGCTGATCTGTCACATGCACCAGTGGAGTGCTGCCTGCAAGAACTGCATGGTTTGGTACCTGGGTGGCCTTCAGGAAAGCACATCTGTCACTTAGGACAGTAGTGAATATATGCTTTTTATGTGTGCCCATAATTAGAGGTGAATGGTCTGTGATTTTTCTTCTAGCCTTTAATTTAAAAAAGTGTTATTCCAAATAGTCTCAGGTCTGTTAGCAGAGCAGTTAAAATTCGAAACTAAACGCAGGGTCAAAATGAAAATTAGAGAGATTTTAATTTTTCATTATGAATGTAATTGTTTCATAAGTCTGGTAAAGCTTGCAGTGTTTTATTCACTGAGAAGCCAAATCACAGATCTCTTCTGTAGTTTAATCTGTGAAGTATGTTGAAATCACTTTGTGAGAGATAACAGATAATTTTGTACAAATTTTATTCAGAATTGTATGACACAGGGTAATAAAAAAAAAAACAAAACAGAAGAGTAAGTAAAGTATCTGGAGTATCTGTCCACTTGTTTGGCATTATGAAGGAAAAGATTTCTTAGCTGCATCATAAACTATGTGGATGCTTGTGAAAGGATAAAATAAATTCAGTAATAGACATAAATATCCCTGGATCTTCATTGTATGGGACACTGGAAGAAATTTGAGCTGCTGCCTTGATAGATTTATTTGTTATCATCATTCATGAATGAGCCCTTCTCTCCTGGGAGGGAGTAAGGATTTTTATAATAGCCAAAAGTGAGATGTCTTGACTGTGTGTGGCTGAGGCCTGTGTCATGAATGAGTGCTGACAGAGGAATTTTGGCACTCTGGAGCCAGAGAAACTAGAAAGGCATGTGGATGGATGTTAGATAGCTGGGAATTATTCTAGGCAAACTGTTTGCAAATAGTGTTATGAAAGCCCTGGACCTTGCGTAAAGCATTTAGTGAGTTAGTTGCTGCAGAACAGATGTTTATTTGGACAGAAGGACAATGTATGTAAAGCATATTAGGCAGGCACCAGTTTGGAAATACATCTGACAGCGATGAGGAATAGATCTGGTCCAAGGGGCTGGGCTTGTGAGCTGCAGATTGAGGTGTAGGCTGGCATGCAGATGGAGCTCTGGGTGACAAGAGGCAGTGAACTGCCAACCTTGGCATAACCAAGGACAGGAAAGATGGATAACACCAGCCAAGGGAATGGAGACTGTGAGACACAACAGGAGTCAAGAATTCCCGACATTCTGGGTAATAAAAGGAGATGAATATGGGTGGTTCCAGCATGGTAAATGAACACAGAGATGAGGACAGGAGTTGAGGAGGAAGAGTGAGACCTGTGCATGGGGAGACTGAGGAGGTATAAAAGCCCAGGGGTTCCTCTGCTGGGGGCTCTTCTTTAGATGCATCAGCTCGACCATTTTGTGAATAAACTGCTTTGCAGAATGAGATACCTGAGGCTGTGATAAGGAAAACCAAGTCTGGCTGTGGGTCAGGTGTGCAGGAGTCAAATGGGCACCAGTTGAGCTGCTGAAGGTGTCTGCAGTGATGAGGCCTTGGTCCCAGCTCTGACAGTCTCTGGCAGTGGTAGTGTGACTCCCAGAATAGTCAGGCTGGAAACTTTCCCTAAAAACAGAAACTGATACAAGTATAAGTGCGGAATTTGGGAGAAAAAGGATTTTCTTTTTCTTTATGTGCAAGTTTATTGCTGAAAGGGCTGGCTCAGGAAAATGAGCAATGGAAGACAAAGAGGCAAGAGAGAAGCTGGAACAAGAGAGAGAGGGGTGGAAATCTGTACCCTTATTAGTACAAAATGTACAAACTACATTGCTGGTTATGACTGTACCTGGTAAGATGTGAACATGTACTGTAAGAGATCTAATTTATGGATGAAATGTTTTTGAATGCTTTTAAGAAGTCTGTAAGAAATGAATCATAATAACTCTTGAACTGAATGGCAATAACCCATCTGATTTGTAGTTTTGTTTATTGGAAAATTTTAAGAGTACTCCTCTGCATTGTGCTGCAATACTCAAATTTGCAAAGTAACATCAGTCCTCTGTTCAGTAGCATGGATTCTCTTTGTGTTTAATAAAGGTCACCAATTCCATGCTCTTTAGATTGATTTTTTTTTTAAATTTTACTACATTTTCCATAACAGATTTTTCATCCTTCATAGGTTGCCTTTCATTCTGTTACTTCCCATGACTTCCTCCACTGAATTCTAACATGTTCCACATATATTTGATTATGCTGAATTTTAGGTGGTCAGATATAGTTTGAAAAGAAAGAGACACAACCCTCGTTCATCCTTTGATTAGACATGTGCCTGTCTTTCTGCTAAGGTAATAATTTAAAAATATACCTTGCTCTTAAATAGCTTTTGTGCATCATGGTTGATAAAGGCTAGAGAAAAAGTTCCATGTTAGATCCTGAATGATTAAAGTAATTTTGAAGCACTAACAAACTAAGTGAGAAAATCAGGTGAATGCCATCAGAATGTTACCTGTAAAGAATTTATTTATTCTGAACTCACTTTGTGCAGAGATGAAACCTTAGATGGGAACAGCTTCCATTTCCTAGTTCAGTAGACCAAAACTCATCTAATCAGCTTGCTTTGTGTTTTCCTTTTCATTCTGGAAGAGCAGGTGTGTTCTCTAGCTGGAGTGTGCCATTGCACTCAAGACTTGGAATATCTGTCCCTCTTGTGCCTGTTCCTGTTTGCTTTTACAGACACTGGACAGGAATAAATAATGTTAATTTGGTGTATCACATCTTCTCTGCCTGCCTATTATACTATTTTGTGTACAAAACCCATTATCTCTCTTTAAAACTGAAAGACAATCTCCAGAGACTTGGCTTCCTTGTAGTGAAGAAGGATCCTATAGAGAAATTAAAATGTAAAGCATCTCAAGCCTGTCTTCTCAGGGCTTTCTAATTGGAGGATGGATGAGCTGAGGCAGATGTCAGGAGAAGTGTGTTTTACACCTCAAAAAACTGTCACAGCACAAGTGCTAGCCTGTGGTTCAGTCATGGAATATGAAGATAGCAGATGGTGCCATAACAGAGATATCTGTCAGAGCAGGGCTGGAAAAGCAGAAAGCTTCAAGTAAGTAACAGTTTTGACTGCGTGGGTTTTAGAAGTGAGCCAGGGAAGGGCAAAATCAATATGCCACACTGTAGACAGTCAGTGAAAAATGCACAGTGGGTTTAACATCATCCTAACACATCAATCAGCAAATGCTACCAGCCAGGGTAGCGTTCTGCTTGCGAGCCAAAGGAAAGAGCCAGTTGCCAGCTGAACACTCCCTTTCCCCCATCTCCCCAAAAAATGGAGTTCCATCAGATTTGCCCTTTTGTTTCATTTGCCATTTCCACAAGTGTGTTGAAAAAAGGTAGAAAAGGAATGGTTTTTTTTGTAGCATGTGCAGCTCATCTGTTTTTGAAGAAGAGTTGCAACCCCCCCAAAACAAACAAAAAAACCCCAAAAAACAAAACTGACCCAACCTTATGATTCTTCCTTATGAAGCTTTGTCCTTCGGAGTGGGCCTCTCTAACATATAGAGAAAAATGAGAGAAGGACCTGAACTGAACCAGAAGTAAGACTGACTTTTTTTTTTCCCTCCATCCTAAACCACTTTTGTTGGTGTTTTATTTTCTCCAATGACAAATTCATCTTGATAATTTCCATACCTGAGAGTGAGCTACCAAGATTGTGGTTGGACTTGGTGAATCATTAGCGTTTTCAAACGTGCCTTATAATATATTAGAATGAATTTAAATATTATTTTGGTAAAGATTGTAATTATTATTATGGATAATGTTACTCCCTGAAGTGCCCATGTTCCCATGGGAATTTATGTTTAGCCCTTGTGGAAGACTTGCTGTGCAAATTATCTCACAATATTAATAATTTATTCCCTCCTCCCCATTTACATCACTCTTTTAACCTTCAACAGTCCCTTCAGAGAAAACTTTGTCCAAAAAGAAAATAAAATGAAAAATAATGCATTTTTCTAACCTCTAATGTAAAGGTCAATGTATTTGTCAAAGTAATACTTAAATGTAAAAGCAGTAATTTAGTTTCCTGACTGCTACAGGTTATAGTTCTTTATTATGCTAATAGGACTAGATAACTAACCTCTATTATGTTATAAATGCCATAAAATTAGAAATTGATTGAACTAAAAAAATACAACAAGGTTATTTTAAAATGCAGCATTTAACCTCGTTATTTTCAAAATCATTGCTCCCAACTGATGTTGTTTCCCAGTGATTCATCCAAAGCTTTAAAATACCTAATCAAAGTTTAAAACTGGAGTGGTTTGTTAGGTTTTTACTGCATGTATTGAGATGTGCATCTGGTTTTAGTTAAGAAGGATTTGGTAGAGAAGAACTGTAACAATAATTCTCTGTGCAGGGGTGAGAGAATTTCTTAAGAAGGAGAATTAGGACATCTCACTCTTTTTGCAGTTTTGTGGATTTTTTAAAGGTCTTGAAAAGATGGTGATCAGTTTGTTGATCTATAGCTAGGGCGAAGAAATTTTTACATACCAGGTGATTTGGGCACTTAAAATAGAAGGTAAAATTATAATGAATTCTTCACTGTGCATATTGTAATGTGTGCTGTTACTTCATTATCAAATTTGGTGAAATGACTGGGGGCAATGTGAAGAAGGCCTATCAAAGCTGTGTGGAATTCAATCCAGGGATTTTGGCTTACTGGGTAAGGGGTCTGGCAGAAATCTTGTGAAATAAAATGAAGGAAAATGCAGAGCCCTGTAGCTGAGGAGGAATCACCTCCTGCACTGGCATCCAGCTGAAAAGTAGCTTTGCAGAAAAGACTCTGGTGGACACCAATGTGTCCATGAGCCAGTGATGTGCCTGTGAAACAAAAGGTTTAGCAGCCTCCTGGGCTGGATCATGAGGTATTGCCAGCTGGTGGAGGAAGTTGTTCCCTCTTTTCCAGAAAGAACTGGTGAAATGAAATGAAATTAAACTGGAGTGATGGCACCACGGTTAGGCCCTACAGAAGAAATGTGGAGATACTGGAGTGAGCCCAGTATAGGGCAAAGTTGGAGGGATAAGGGAATCAGATCTGTTGGAGAGAGGCTGGGAGCTGCAGCTGCTCAGGCTGGAGAAGAAAAGGTTTCTCAGTGTATCTTGTGACGTGCAGGAGACAATGGGCACAAACTGAAAAATGGGAAATCCACACACATGCAAAAAACCCACCCTTTTATTTTCTGCTTTCTGGTCAAGGACTGCAGCAGCTTGGCCAGAGAGTTTGGGGAGTTTCCATCCTTAGAGGTTATTTAAGACTCAATCTGGATGTGTTCTGGAGTAACCAGGTCTAGGTGACTGCTAGAGCAGGGTGGTTGGATGAGGTGATCCTGAGAGGTGCCTCCCAACTTCAGCCTCTGTGGTTCTGTGAGTTTCAGTTTCTATGGCTGGTGATAAACTGCTGCAAAATCCAATGTTAGGCCTTTTAGGCACACCTAAAATGCATCATTATAATGGTCAGATGCATTCAGGTAAATTCATTTTACTTAAAAACACAGTTCTCTGTTTCACAAACACAAGTGTTTGTAACATCTTTGCTCACTTGTGTCTTTCATGCTGTAGATGCATTGCAACAGAGACACAATACTGATGCCCAAGAGACTGTCAATTCAATAGACAATCAAATTGAAATATAGTTCACATACACACTTGCTCACCTTCTCAAATTCACCCAAACTGTAGCCCCTTAGACCTGAAAATGCCTTGTTACCTCTACTTTGAGCTACTATTTTTTTTTCTGGGGAAAATAGAATCATTGGTGTAATCCCCACCAGAAATCTGCCAAGGATGCTGACAGACCTTCTCCTATTCTGTTCTTGGTGTAGATACTGTCTAATTATTTGGGACTGTCATTTTATTACTTCTTCCCTGTAATTAACCTGTTCTGCCAAGACATTTTTCATGGTAAAGATGAATCAATTTCAGGGTTACCTTTATTTATTGCCATGTATAAATGAGAAAAACAACTCTATTTTCTTTGAGTGTGATAAAGCTCTATTCCCTAGTGCTTGTTGAGCATCAAGGAACATATTCATAATAGGGAAGGAAAAACCCACATAATGGTGTTTCTGTAAGATGCTGGTGAAGAGAAGTAGGATTTGCTACTGGTAGAATCCTGTAATCATTTGCTGGTAATAATATGTGGAGAACATAATTTGGTAACACACTGTCCTCTTCAACCCTGGGCTATGTGTTTATTGGTATGAAGTGAGTGACTTCAGGCAGAAGTTTTAAGATTTATTAATCAACCTGTGTTTCTCCTGGTAGAGGAAGGCCTGAAGTAGGAAAGAATAGATTTTAATCTGGTTCAAAATTTCTGCAGCATTCACTTATTTTGATAGAAAAGAGGAAAAGGTGGCACACCACAGGATGATGTGGGCTATGCCCTTTTAGAATCCTTCTGTGATTATCCCAAAATAAGGTTTATTTTCTTCTTGTGCTGAGGAGAGGGAAAGGATCATTGAATGGCCACTTCTGCCTCTGGGTGCATGGGTAAAGTTAGTGCCTGCTTACCCTTAATGAAAATATGGGTGGGGAGGATGGGGTAAGATAAAGACTTCAAAAAAAACCAACCCATCCTACTCATCCCTTCCAAAACCAACCCCAAAACCCTGAAGAAACCAAAAACAACAGAGGGCAGTGGGCCATCTCTCTGGGGTGCCTAAAAAAATAACCTTGACCATATTTGGTGGGAATTTTATTTAGTGGCACTTTTTAAAGTCTGGGGATTTTGTTTGCTGATGGTTCAAGAAACAGTTGAGTGGTTAGTGAACACTTTTGGGTTCTATGTACACTAGTGGAGAACTAGTTGCTGATTGTATTTATTAGACACTTTCTATCTTTGTGTTTGGCAGTAGTGCATCACTATGACCAGTTCAAATGAGAAAAGAACAGAGAGAATTTCCAATATGCATTTGTTTCACTTTCTCTGCAATAAAATGCAAACAACTTGGTTTTCCATGAGGCTATTTGTGATTTGCTTTTATTCAATCAAAGTGTTCCTGTTAATTCACAGAACTGCCTCTTGAGCTGTCCAATGTGGTTATTTATATTATTGTGAGAGGGGTGTGAGGATACAGTACTGCAGATGTTCACAGTTAATATGAAAACACTCTCTGTGGGTTACTTGCATTAAGAAATGATGACCTGAGATCAAATTCAGAGCTCCTTGGAACTCAAGATTCCAACCCAGTCTAATTCTGAGACGTCCACTGAAATCTTTCAAAAATGAAATATAAACTACTGTAATGGGCTATCAAAACTGTCAGGCTGGCTCAGCAGAATGAGTGATGTGTGTAAGTCTGATTGCTTTCAGAAGCTCCACGAAACTTGAAGAGTTTCATCCAAATGGCCAAAAGCCACTTCTGTATCCAATTATCAAAACCACGCAGAACAAAAGCTGTCGAGTGCTGAATTGTGGTTTGGAATCCTGCTGCACAGTGATAAAATGATTACCCTTAAAGAGAACTTTGCACACAGATTAATAAACATTTTTCCTACTTAAGAAATCTGGAGCAGTAATTAAATATCAAAAGGAAGCAATCCCATTTTTAGCTCGTGCATATAGCCAAGGTTTAATTGTTACTTTTGTCTACATTTTCCCAACAATTCTGTAAAGTGTGCAAGCACAAAAGGTGAGGATTTAACATTAGGCAAAGTCCCACAGCCTGTAAGTTCTCACAAAGCTGCCCTTGTAGAAAAACACTGATTATATAAAATTAATTAATATAATCCAGATCAGTGATTCTCTTTCAGTTTAACTGGAATTAATAATCAGCTACTCTTTGTATTTTTAAATATATGCTTCTGACTTTACTGTGTGCATTAAAAATAGAGCTGAAAGAGTATTTTAGGGAGCCCTGCTGCAAGCTCTTATCTCTTTAAAAATAAAATAAAGTCAAGGCAAGCTTATGAGAAGAAATATAATTAAAGTCACAGATGAAGTTAAAGAGGGTGGGAGAAATGAGGACACTAAAGATTTTTCTTTGCCCTCTAGAATCCAAATCACTGGGGGGGTAAAGAAATTGAGAAATAGAGGGAGAAAAAACTCAAACCAGTTCCCTTTTAATTCATAGAAAAATACCTTAAAATGTTCAATTCAATTGAAATTTCCATTTCCCAGGCCTTTTGGAGCTCTGCTGAGACTAAGGTCTCTCATTTCCAGTTGTAGCAATGAATAACTTAGACACAGAGGTATGAAGATAGAAAAATGTGCTTAACATAGATTTGTTATAGGTATTTGGTTCTATGTTGTCAGGATTTTTAGACTACTGAGTTTTGTGGGAACTTCCTGTTTTTCTGGCAGAAGTTGATGGGGTAGAAGAAACTGTTTTCACCTTAAGGGGAGAAAAAATAAGGACTTTTTTTATCTTTTAAGAAGACAGATAGAAATGAAAATGTAAATGAGTGTCCCATTGGAAACCAGGGGTTGAATGAAAAAATCTACACTGTATAGTTTTAAAATGCTCTTGGGGAGTGTGACAAAACTTTAAGAGAAAGCTGAATTTTTCTTGTGTAATGTTTAAACTGTTTCAGGAGAGTCAATTCAAAAAAACCCCAAAAAAACAAATCAACCAAAAACCAGCTGGTTTTGGGGCCCTTTATGAAAGTGATGCTGCTTGTTACAGAGAAGAACCCAGCAAAAGCAATTTTTTGTTTTGGAAGAGGTGTTTTACTGTTTGTCTATAGAATGAGGTACTTCATTGTTTTAGTATTCCATTTGCTCTTCAAATTTGATTTCTGAGAGACTGAAGAAGTTATTTCACATATTTAAAAGCCAAGATCAGCAGTTCAAAGCTATTTATTAGCTTTTCTTTTACTTTTTTGAGTCTTCAGTATTTTCTGGGACTAGCAGGTGAGGGTAGGGAAACTTCTGATTTTTCCAAATACTATATTTGTGTTTTCTCAGGCAAGGCAGAAAATAGTACACAGATTAGAAGCAGGCACTGCTTTTCTGTATTTTTCATACTCCTAAGTGTCAGGAGTCCTTTAACATTTTGACTTTAGAGAATTACTTCTATAAGTAATCTCTTAATCTTTCACCCTTCTTCAGAGACTTCACATAAAGGACTCTCATCTAGTCTGCCTGTTCATTTTTTTCTTTCCTTGATCATCTTTTGTGAGAAAATGAACAATATTTCTGATAAGTACAGTTTCTGAACCAGGAGATGATATTCAATCCTTCTGTAGAGAGAAGTAGTCAGAATAGAGGGCAAATTTATGTCAGCCAGAATAGTTTTTTGGTTTGGGTGTTTTTATTTTTTGTGTGTGCTGTTTTTAAATTTATTTTTATTTTTTATAATTTCTAGTTTTAGGAGAATTAATTAAAAAAAAAAAAGCCCAAACAAAAACCAGCTGGTTTTGAGGCTCTCTTTTGAAAGTCATGAAAGTGACGTTCGTTGCTTGTTACGGAGAAGAATTCAGCAAAAGCAATTTTTTGTTTTGGAAGAGACAAAGTGTTAAATGTGTTGATAGTGTTGGGTTAAAAACTGGCAGACCAACAGGAGGTGAAGGATTTTAAATGTCCAAAACAAGAGTTTTGCAGAGCATTCATAAATTCACTTAGCAGTGAATTTTCTCAGTCCCATGGCTGTACCTTCATGCAAGGAACATCATGCTTTGGCCTTTGTGGGGAATTCTGCTCCTACTGGGCAAGTTTGAGATAAACCAGCAGTATTTGAGGCTGAAAGGTCCTTCAGGTGTTATAGATCATATTCTGGCCAGTGGACACTTGAAATACATCACTTGGTAAACATATCTATGTGTTCTATGTTGTTGAAGTGGAGATGAGAGTAAGCAGTAAATATTTATAATAAATTCTGACAAAGGATTTCACTGTGATATTTGTGAGCTCCCTGAGAGTCTGGTTGGAATAAAGGCTTTCATTCACATTATGCACACACTATTTCATGCTTTTTATTAACTGCTAAAGCCTTGCCCAGACTTCTGGAGTAGAATTGGTGTGAGACTGCATTTGCTGAAATTTATAGATGTATAAAGAGTGCATCTAGTGTTGGTGTTTTGGAACTTGGCTTATCTCATTTTATTTGTCTTAATGCATGTGTCATATTTACTACTTGCAATAATTTTGCTTTTAGGAGCTTCACTGCTTCTCCAATGTCTTTCAGTAGATAACACTTCATGGTTTATAGTGCAAACTACATCATAGGGATAAATCACATGTCAACTCCATTGCCTCTCCAATCACTGATTGAGCCAGGCTAAAGCATGGCTAACCTTTCTAAAACTTTCTAGTTTTGCCTTTTGTCATTTAGATCAAGTTTTGTTGCATTTATTAAAGCAAACAGAACCTGAACATTTTTTCAAAGACATTTGTGCCTTGTATTATCTCTGTAAATCCTGAGTTATTCAGCTAAGAACTCTTCTCTTAAAAACTGTCATCAAGTGAAAATATTTTGATAAAAAAAATTTATTAGGTCATATGAGGAAAATATTTGTTTGTTTTTAAAGAAGTTTGATTTGTTTCAGCAAATAAATAGAAGTAGAAAAATGCTTTGACAAAAGAAATTCCTGCAGTTCTATTTGGGAACAGCTGTTACTTATTGAAATAGCAGAAATTAAATGAAAGAAAAGCAATGTCTTAAATTACCATCCTCTAATGAGATGTCATGAAGAAATATAATTGGTAGGAAAAATAAAGCAGGTAAAATTTCAAATTAAAGCCTAACATTAGATTTTCATCAGTATCTGTAGTGAGGAAATGTAAGGCTTCAAAATATCCATTCTGTTTGCTTTTGCGTGAAAAAGATGTTAGAAACAAAAAATGTTTATAGTGACTAATATATGACAGGTTTTTTTCTTCTATGAAGAACATGAGCCAACTGTATTTTAAATAGCATAGCAACTAAATTCAGTCTGAAATCTAAGCTGTAGTAATACTGTTTGCAATGATTCCAAATTACTTTGTTAAAAAAAAAGGAAATTATGATAAGATTTTTTTTTTCTTATTTGTGTGTAGTCATTCTGTGTTTTCTATAAGGAAAAGACTTTTTTCTTGGAAGAAAAGGAAGTTGTATTATATGACTTCTCTAAAACTTGTGACTTTGCCAGTGTTGGCTATCTGGATAATTTTTAATGCTTCTGTGATATTTCCTGTTCTCAGTTCTGTATACCAGTTAAGCATGTATCTTAGGAAATATTTAACTCTGTGCCTTGGGCCAACTGAGTGTAAACTCAGGGAAGATCTTTATAAAACCTTGCACACCGCAATGTTTTACCTTTCATAATGCAGATATTCTCTCTCCTGGTGCTTCGTGCAATGTCATGCTGGTAGACATCTGGGCTGTGGTGCTGAAAAACATGGGAAAGTGGTCAATAAGATGATAGAGTTGGTTATTTTTGATGGCTTGTTCCTTAATGAGTTTGCCTGATATGATATCAGCTTGGGAGGGAATTTTTGGTTTAACTAATTTGTTCTGATCTGTTGCTGTACAAAAGCGTGTTTCACTCCATTGTGACTAATTGCCCTTGAACAAAAATAAATACATGTCATAAAAGCTCAAGTGTTTTGGATGTGTAGAGGAGCCCGAAAGAACAGATAGAACTTTTTTTTTTAACTCTTCACCTCCTCTCTCTACCATGTTTTAACCCTAACTTCAATGTCATTAGTGGCAGCTTAGCGGGCATTCTCAATCAATCAGGTTTTCTTGTAGGTTCAGAAATTGTAAGTGATCTATGTGGTAATTAATTCCAACTCTGGAAAAAGATTGCAGTGTGAAAACACAAGACATGTACTTTTGAAACTAATACCAAGTGATTGGTTCTGACTTATTTTTACTCCATATCTTCATTGTCATTAATTAAAATCTTCCTCTGGGCGCTTGGATATATCCTGGCAAATATATTGTTTTATTGTTTGTTTGGTTTTATTGCTTTCCTTAAATTCTTTGTGTTCTTTTTCTTGCATTTTGAGGGAAAACTCCTTAGACAGCTTTTCTATCTGTTTGTTTTTTAATGGGGGTGAGGTTGGTTGCTTGTTTGTTTTAATTGTAACTGTACTGCATGAAGCTCAGTGGAGAATGCTGTTACTTGATCAGATCTTCCATGTGTTGCAGCAAATAAATATAAATAGACAACTAAGACAGACAATGGCAATAACAATTGTACAATTCTGGAACATTTTTGACCTGACACAGAACATGCTTCATCTTTGTTCTCTTTTAAGCTCTACATCTCTTTTAAAGGTACCTGCCATGTTGAAAAATTAAAAAAAAAAGAGAAAAAAAAGGAACCAACACTGGGTTTAGCAGCACTGAGAGGAATACTAATATGAACTTTTGCAAACATTATTCTGAAAATACCATTCTAAATAGACATACCTTTATGAACAGCAATCTGACATTTATAACTATACTAAATAATGCAACAAAAGAATTTTCAAGGTTCATGTGAACCTTTCCACATGCAGACTGTGCAGTATCTTAAATTATTTACTGTGTATAGAAACCATCTCAGTGAATCAGATTTTTGAAACACAAAGCAAATATTAACTGTTGAGTTACATGAGAATTTCAGGTTTGTGTCAGAAGATGATGGTAATCTTATGTGACATATGATTTTACAACAGTGAGGCAAACTATTGCATTTCTACCAGCACAAACACATGCACTTCATCTCATTTTTGCAAGGCAAGATATGCACCTTTAAATATATCTACACTGGATTGGAATATCATGGGGATATTTCTGTAACAGGAGAGGGATGAATAGCTGATTCTCTATGTCTTATGCACCTAAATAAATCCTGATTTCTTTGAGGAAGAACTTGGCTGTGCTGGAACCCATTGCCCAGAGAGGCTGTGGAGTGTCCCTCACTGGAGATATTCCAGAACCATCTGGACACAGTCCTGTGCTCTGGGCTGACCCTTTTTGAGAAGGGACTTGGATCAGATGATCCACCCCATGTGGTCCCTTCTAAACATCACCATCCTGTGTTCTTTCTTTTGCTGTTTAGCAATATCACTCCTGTGCAAGGCAGGAAATTTGCTGGTATCACATGGAGTCGCTAATTTAACAAGGTATTTAATGGTATATGAACTACTGATACCTACCAAGATACAATTTAATTTTCAGATTTTTAAATTTCTCTTTAATGGTCTTTCATTCATGGTAGCTTTAAAATAAATTCACTTTCTACTTTAAATGAAGTCAGACTTGGTAATATGGGTCCCCTCCAACATGAGATGTTCTAGGATTCCATGAACTTTTATCAATATGAACATCTGGGAGGAATTTTTTGAATATTCAGGATTTTCTGGGCTGTTTTGTGTTTTTTTTCCTATGCAGTGGAATGAATGCAGGAGTGCAAAACCTAGGAAACTGCCCCTTCTAGCAGAAATTCAAGTGTAGATGCTGGTAAGCAGGTATTGGAAATGTTCTTTGTAATTTTTGGAAAGCCTGTCAGCATCATTGGGGAATATATAATTTGTAATGGAAAAAACCAGTAATATTTATCTCAGACCCGTGTCATCTTAATAGTCAGTCTTTATAATGCAAGTATTAATGCATGTATGCTAAGGCTTAGTGTCAGGGATTAAAATTTACTTGTACAAACACTTCCTCCCTCATGTTTCAGGGATTTGTAGGACAAGGCTGGTTTGCTTACACAGATTTGTTCTTGAAATGAGCTGTTCTGGAAATTAAACTAACTTAAGAAATAACCAGATTTTCAGCCGTTGCAATAGTGGAACCTGAATTAATTTATTTAAATCTGAAACAGGTGTCAAGAATCCTGGAGCTGATGCCAAATTTGGGTCTCTGTAAACAAAGCTATTGCACAACTAAGGCAACAAACCATGCAATTTCCTTTGGAAATGAATATTTAAAATACCCAAATTGTCTTGTTTCTCTGTGTACTATACTGGATAAAGAAAAAATACTCTTCAGTTCAGGACTGTTTTGTTTAAGGAGGGTGCTAAAATCCTGTTCTACATTAAGGAATAGTTGCAAAATAATTTTTTTGATAATGGGTGAAAGTTAGGAAAACTAAACCCGTGCACCAAAACCAAAAAAACTCTGTTGCTTTCCCTTCATCAGACTGTCTTTTGAAATAGGATGGACTTGAAATTTGTTAACTGATGAATGTATAATTTTAAACATGAAATGTAGGCAGATGAAATGGTTTATATCAGAGTTTAAAGCATCCAGTTCACACTAAAAGATTGAAGACATCACAATAACCTCCTGAGATGTCTTGGTTCATTTTTTCAGGGAATTAATTTTCTTCAGGATTAGTTCAGATACTGCTATGCAGGCTGTGTCAGATTCTCAGTGTATTTGCCTGATAGCCATACATACTCTAAACAGGCAAACAAAAAAAAAAAAAACAAACCCAAAACATGACAATCAGTTTGTGAAATGTCACTTTTAATTTCTTGATTGCCTCACCAAACTCTGCTCTCCCAAGGAAGGATAGGAAGGGAGAAGCAACAGTTATTTTTGACATGCCCCTAGGTGATTATGTTCTTCTTCATCAGACAAGAATGAGTATGCTTGACTGCACAATGCAGAAATTAGAAGCTGCTGCACTCATTTGTAAGGCATGTTTTCTTTTTGGGGTTGGTGCCACCATTTAGAGTAATCTTTGTCTCATTTGAGCTGTGATCCTCTCTTGGGGACTCAAGGGGAGTGTGTTTTTAGGTGCATCGATGAAGCTATAGCTGATCAAAAATACAGTAATTTGCAAAGCTGAATGGAACTTTCAGTGGGCTTTGGATTAACTATTTTTTTTTTTAATATGATAGTACAGAGCAAGGAGCAGCACATGTGGCAAAGATCCTGCTGGAGTTCATTTGCTTTTTAGAGCCAAGTGCCTTGTTCTTACCTGTAAGGTGCTTGGGGAGCAGCTCTGTGTGGTGCTGTTTGCAGGGGTCCCAGGACGAGGGAAGAGATGAGAATCTTGACTCCATGTTTCAGAAGGCTGGTTTATTATTTTATGATATATATTATGTTAAAACAAAATGATGTGTTAAAATTATACTAAAAGGTTAGAAGAAAGGATTTCATCAGAGGGCTAGAAAGGAAAAAGAATGGAATGATAATAAAATCTTGTGACTGACCAGAGTCTGAGACAGCTGGACTGTGATTGGTCATCAAGTAGAAACAACCCTATGAAACCAATCAAAGATGCACCTGTTGCATTCCACAGCAGCAGATAATCATTGTTTTTCTTTTCCTCTGAGGCTTCTCAGGAGAAAAACTCCTAGCAAAGGATTTTTCAGAAAGTGTCTGCAACAGCTCTCTGCTCCTAAATCATCTTCATGGTGTGCAACTTGTGCCCAGAGCATGGCAGAGATAATTTCTGTCTCCTCTGGGATTGCACATCTCCTGAGCTCTTTGTGCTGGAAGATGAATATGGTGGACCAAGTTCGTCAAACGTGGATGCCTGACATCAAACACCAATTTAGGGGTTTACATCAAAAATTGCTTTGTTTTCTGGACACTGAACTTGTAGCAGCTGTCCTTTTGTGGGTGCTTACCTGATTTCTGTGGTTTAAGCCCAGCAGGTAACACTCTACTCTCAGAGCAGCCCTCTAACCTGTTGAGGTCAGCTTTTCTGTTCCCTCCCAGCTTCTTGTGCTTTTCCTCACTGTCAGGGTGAGGGAAAATAAAGAGTCCTTGATTTTGGGGTAAGCTCAAACACCAGTGTGTCATCAATCTTCTAAATCCAACATTGAGTTAATTTTTCTTTTCTGGTAGCTGGCATGGTGTTATCTTGTCCAAGAGCAGGACACTGACTTTAAAATGAAGCTGATATGGTTAATGTCCTAAATATGCCTCTTTACAATCAATTTCTTAGTATTAAAATTGGGAAATTCTGGTTGAAGCTGTCTATGCAGTAAATTTTTCCTTTCTTCATTTTGCATTTGCATGGTTGTGTTAATTAGGGAATTAACAAAAGAAACCATGATAATAAACTACTCCAACTCAGACATGTGGTACCTAATTCCCACTTCTCATCTGGCTTTATTTATTTCTGCTTCATTATACTGACCAAATTCACATCAGATACTGTTTCTGAACAGTTTTTCCATTTTGAACCTGATAGAGATGGTTAAGTTTTGTGCTTGTTTGTTGGAGAGTTTTTATTTTTTAAGGAAGATGAATATAATCTTTGTAGTTCACTAATTTCCTAATGTTGAAAGCCATATTATCACCACCTTAATATAAATGATGTGCTGATTGACAGACAGAAGTTTTTCTCATTTGACTGGAAATGCATTTGCCAGAAATAAGCCAATTTTTTGCCAGCCATTTCTTTTCTGAGCACTTTATTCCACTTGAATGTTAAAACACTTGTTTCTGTACCATTGTACAGGGAAATAGTTTAGTACTGCTTTCCCCATATTAAAATGCTGCCTGTGCAGAACTGCTTGGAGTGAATGATTATGAATAGATGTTCAGAGCTGCATATTGAATATCACATTGGAAGGCAGACCCAGATATGTGTAGAATAAACCTTTCTGCTTTTGTCATGCTGTTATCATTTATGTGCTCACCACAGAGCAAGCTTTGCAAATAAGGTAATTTTGTGGCAGTCTACAGCCAAATATTAACAGCTGTCCTTCTGTTGTGCTCAGATTCAGATCTGAGCTTTTAATGCAGCTCTTCTAGAATGTCCTTTATTATCAGGGGAAGGGGAGAGACAGCTGCTTTGCATTTTTCAGATGTGATGTGGTTTGGGGTTTTACCAAGACTCCAGTCTCTTGATGACAGCAGAGCATACAAGAGTGAAGAGGAGAAAGCTTAATATTAAAACAGTAAATAAATCTAGAGATAACCTTTGGAAAGGAACATGTAAAATAATATCTTTAAAATGATTGCATTTTACTTTTGCTCTTGCTGAATTGCACCAGTTTATGACTTTAAGCCTTATGAGATAGATGTCTGCTCAGCAGCTATGAGAAATAGTTTCATCACCTACAGGTAGAAAATTGATTTTTACTTAGTGTAAGGAGATGTGTACTATTTCCTCAAATTTATGGTTGGAAGCAGAACACGTCCCCTCGTGCTGTACAAAAATCAATTTGCCAGAGCAGAAGGAAACTTAAGTGTGTTCTAAACTGTGAAACAGAGTGGAAACAAACAGTTATGGAGATAGCACTTACTACTGACTGCATTAAGGCTTACTCTACAACTGTAGAGGAAGCCAGCTTTTTATTTTTATTTTTTTTCCTCCCCCAAATTATTTTCATTGTTGGTGCTTGTCTTTCAGGCTTTGTAGTGCAAAACAGCCACTCAATGGTTTGCTTTGCTTTGTTTTTTTCCTCCTGAATTAATCTGATGCTTTTGCAAACTGCGAAATTCCATTTTACAGCCAGGAGTGCTTTGGTGTCTGGGTTTTCTGATGTCAGCTTAAAACAACAGGCAAGGCATCACTTAACTTGGATTTTGGATTCTGTTATGTTGACATTCAAAATTCCATGTTATATTGAAATTCAAATTCATGTTATATTGACATTAATGCAAGCAGAGCAGGTTGACCCCTAACCACTGCTAAAGATCTGGTAAACCAGTTACAGTCAGTGACATCTGCTGATAATGATACATGATAATCCTTCACACCACAATTTCAGAGAAGCCATGAAATCAGGAAACTCTCTACTGCACCCAGGTAAATTCTCCCTTCTGTTACAATATGAAGAAAAAGATGTTACTTACATCTGAGTTAGTAATTGAGCATACCTCTACCAAAACTAATAATGTAATTCATTTTGTCTGTGCTGGTTAAGTGGGCTGAAGAGACCCCAAAAATTGATGAACAACATGAAAAGCAACTATGTCTGCTTCTCATCCAGTCGTATTTCAGTTGGTTATGCATTTCTACGTGTGTGTTTTCTGAGCAGTGCTTCATTATATCTGGATTTTAACCTTGTAAGAAATCCATATTGTGAGCCTTATTCCCACGTCTGATTGTGGGATCTGGGGATTGTTCAGGGTAGTTAAATATAAAATTTTATTGCCTTTTCCCTGGGGGGGCTTTTTATTTTTAAAGAAATCCATCAGATCAACACAAATCATGCAATAGGGTGTGTTATCAGTGCACATCACACAAATTGGCTTCATGCAGGCCTTGCTGGAACAACTTGGCTGATTTTTGTGTGTGTGTCTGCACAGATAGCCTTCCAGGCTGTGATCTGTGCATGTTCAGCATGAGCTGCAGAAGATGCCTTTTTGACAGCTTGGACATCTCTGAATTCAAAGAGGAATTGTCATGAGAGAGATTGAAAAATGCGATACTTAATATTTTCAATAAGAAGTCCTTGTGCAATCCCTTTGAGGAAACACTGGGCAAGCTTCAGAGTAACATAATGTTATTTAAATTTGATAGCCTGAATCCACCAGCAGTAAAAAAACACCACTTGAAATTGTGAAAGTAACACTCTTACAGCTACTTGATCTACCCAAGAAATGGCATTTTAAATGAGTGTTTGAAAAAGAATGGTACAGCCACAGATCCTTTCAACCCCTTTTTATTACAAATTAAAGACTGTAATATTTCTGCCTTTTTACCATATCCAAGCCTGGTGATAATACCCATCCCCTGTACCATAAAAACCTAAGTCATAGGATTACTGAGTGGTGTCTTCTTGGTCAGTGCTTTGTTGTTCAGAATTGTCAAGTTTTGCTGTGCTGAGATTCCCTATATCAAGCACAGTTTGCATTGAAAAGTAGCTGCTTGTTCTGTATGTGGTATCCTTATCCATATTTGTAAAGCATGGTCAGGAAAATGAACTACTTAGTATGTCACTGAAAAATGAGAAATCTGGAAGGCTGATTATGTTAGTAAAATATCTGCCCTGCCTGGATTTTTGCCCCTCTCTTGCTGTGTCTTTGTTGCTGAGCATGAGAGCCTATTTTGTTCTTTGAATTTATTTAAAACCAGGAAAAATTATAAATTTATATATAAATCAGTATATTCTGATTTCTGAGCTAAGCTTTCCTGCTGTGAGATCCAGCCTGTAAACCAAGGATGCAGGACTTAAATCAATTGTCATGATTTTATGTTAGTAAGACAGAATTAGAGGAAAACATGACTACCTGAAGTCCTGATAGTAAATACTATAAAAATAGCAAGAAAATGAAGGATGTTGAAATTGACAGCTTGGTATTGAACTGTTGTGTTTTCGACTTTGCTATGACAGCAGTAGTTGTGTGTTGATATTGATAAATATTGATGGTTTGTAGATAGGGGAGCTTTGCTGGGGTTACCAATGCCAGCTTTGTTTGGAGGGTGTGTGTGTCAGCACAGGGCCAGGCAGCAGGGCTTTATAGGGCTGGTTTTGGTGTTTTTTGGGCTTCCAAGTGTAGGCTGATTTGTTTGGGTCTCAGTTTGGGGATGTCTGTGCTGCATGCCTTTGTGCTGCTGTAGATATGAGACAATGTGTCTTTTCTTGGGAAATACAATAATTTTTTTACAGAAAGTCCAGTCCTTCATGACCATCTGCATTTGTAAAAATGGAATTTCAGGCAGGGGTATATATGTTTTTTGTGCTAGTATCTTACACATATGATTGTATATACATGCAATCTTGCAGTCATATATATAGTGGACACAATTGTGAAGGCTCATGGGCTCATACCTAATGTCCTTCCTCAGCTTTCAAAATTAGTGTTAACATTTGGTTAACATCGTCTTCCAAATCATATAATCTGCTTTATGTGCTTTTTAGATTTGGAAGACCAAAAGGAATGAAATCTTTTAATTTGTAAATAAATTTGTGTCCATATTAAGAAACGCTTCTGAAAAGATTCTCACCTCGATTTACAGACTTGACTTCTGCCTTCTCTCTGAAATGTTTGATTATCCAGTCTCCTGTTAATCCTTATTTTTATTTATTTAAGCAAATCCTTATTTAAACCTTTTTTTTCATATTTTCATGTTACTTTCTTTTGAAGTTTAGTCTCCACATAATAAAGAACAAAGCCATGTTTTTGATGGACAACAGTGACTTAAATGAAAACATCCCTTTGAGGGAAGCCTTTGTAAGGGTTCAGTTTATCTGCTTTCTTAAGGTTCAGTGCCCTTTCTCATAAATGATACAATATTTCTTAAGAGGTTTATCTTGTCAAACATTGTTAAAATGTAAATAAAATAAATAAAATTGATCTGAAGCCACGGGGTGCCTTTAATAGCATTCTGGCCCAGATGTGAAAGAATATGGACTATATATAAACAGCAAATGTCTTTGAGATTGCAGATAATGATAGTTACGTTC
The DNA here is from genome assembly GCA_013398405.1 of Pheucticus melanocephalus. Classification (NCBI taxonomy): domain Eukaryota; kingdom Metazoa; phylum Chordata; class Aves; order Passeriformes; family Cardinalidae; genus Pheucticus; species Pheucticus melanocephalus. The sequence continues at coordinate 93,361 of VZSJ01004652.1, read as the reverse complement.
CTGTGATGTCCCCTATAGCTTTTTTCTGGCTTTAATTTTTGGAGTCAAGGGGCAAAAAGTCAAACCTATGGATTTTGTGTTAAGAAGTTCATAAATTACGGATGAAGAGTGACAGTTATTGGTATTTAAAGGCATCATTCTTGTAGATGAGTATTAATAGGGGCAAAAACCTGAAGGAATTCTGAATACAAACTTTCTGAAATGGAGCAACTTGAAGAAAGATTTGTATTATTTTTTGAGTTGTGCATTGATACAGAAATGATGGATTATTGAGCAATGCATCTATGAGTATGGATCAATTTTTTTGCCTGTTCTTTGTGTAGAGGAGTGAATCCTCATGGAACAGCTCCTTCACTGCTAAGCCAGCCTTCAAAATTCATTTTCAAAGTGGTCATTCTTAAGCAAGCAGCATGAATTAAACCTTTGGGTCTTTAATTTAGGCTCTGTGTTTGGGGTAGGTTTATGCAGTGGTTGGCCAACAAGCATCAAGAGCCAGGCAAAAATGTGCATGTTTGACAAACCATGTGTTTCTGATTAAAAAGGTAAGTGTAATATCCAGCCCCAAAAGCTTCCATAAAATAGTTTGCATTTCACAGATGATTTAACAACATTTAAGGTTGTACATTTTATTTCCACTTCATTTTCTTATCAAGAAAGAGCATAATGGAAATATTCCTGATAAAATAAATATGCAACATGCTAAGCAAGGAGAGTGGAAGTGGGAATGCAGAGGGCACATACAAGATGACAGTGAAAGTCAAGAGAAGAAAACTAAATACAGGCATAATTTATGGGCTTAAAATAGGCAAGTCTAGTAGAACCTGGTATTGATTTCTGTTACTTTTTTTTCTCTCCCTGCCCTTGTGAAATAAGTGATGGTTCTGTTCCTGCCTGCTCCAAAATGATCCCCTGTCATACAGAGGTTTGTTTACTCATTTTGCATGGAAAGCAGCTATTCTCTTGTGCTTCTTTTGTAGGTTTTGTTGCACTGCTGTAGCTTTCTACAGGATGTGGGAGGGATCTGTGTGACACTGCACAAGGATTTCATGAATTTGTAAAGAAATTGCCGAGTTTACTCTCTATTTCAAAACCTTAGCGAAAGAAGTATAATGGATCATTTTAGAGTAATTCTGGTTTTGTTCTCAATGAGTATCTCTTTCAGATAATTTATTCCCACACAAATCAGCTATTTGTTTTTAAGTTTTGGTGAATCTTGCATTGTATATTAGAGATGTGCTGTGCAGGGGCTGAAACAGTAATTACAGCATCACTGTGTGGAGCCTTGTGAGATTATGCCCTTACTGTAAAGCATTCTGTTTTGTCAATAAGCTTACATCAATACTTGGCAGGTCATTTATGCAGCTTTAATGTTTCAGAATATAAACTAGACAAAGTGACTAATATAAAATTGAAATTGCTTTGCATCTGCAATTGACAAATCCTATTTTGAAAGCTTGCATGAACATGAGGATCAAACTTAGCTTTTATCATTTACATTTTTCTTTCCAATGGGGAAGTGTCTGATCTGCTTCTAATTCACCTGTTCTTGATTTCCTCGTTCTTTCCTAATCCCTTGAAGTTGAGATGTCCTCACCATTAGGGGGAGAAATTAACAAAATCCCTGACTGGAGTGTATGGAGCATCTGGTAGGGAAATGTAAGAGGTTAACCTAAATCCTAGCCCACAGAGATATCTAGACTAGAAAAAAACCAGCATGGAGAAATACCTGGAAGTGGCACAAGGTTAAGGTCAAGCATATATGTATCATAAGAGTTTTATTCCTAGCAGAATTAATTTTTCTGGATGAGAAGTTCAAACAGGCAGAAATGCAGATGTGCACAAGTCCATGGTGAGCAGAGATGGCTTCAGGCTCCAGGTTTCACCTGGTAGGCACCAAGCTGGAATATTTTAGTGCTTTTGATATGTCCAAACTAAAAATACCAAAGTGTAGGGTTAGAGAAATGACAGAATTACTGTTCTCTCTGGATAGATGTACCCTTAGCAGGCAGTGATATTTTAAGCTCATTTTCATCCAAATGTATTTTGGACTAGTCTCAACAGATGGGTTGAGTTGATTCTGAAGAAGGCTGTTCCCTTTTTCCTTACCCCATAGTGTAAGATGTTTTAACCATTCAGTTGGAGTCATTCAGCCAATTTCAAATTCAGAATGTGTTGATACAAGAGCATTTTGCAATGTGTGTGTTAATTGTCTAATTTCCAAATCTAAATACCGTGGCTTCTATGAATCCTATGTCTGAGACAGGACTATCTTAAATTAATGATGTGTATATCTATATCATCACTGTAAAATACTGGAATAATTCAGCTTGGATCTTGCTAGGACATGGACAGGCATTGTTCTGCTGCCTCTCTTGCTCAAGCTGGGCATGTATTCCCATCCCTGGAAGTGTTCAAGGCCAGGTTGACTGGGATTTTGGGCAACCTGATCTGGTGGAAGATGTCCCCGCACTTTCACATCCCTTTCAACCCAAATCATCCTGATGTTCTCTACTACCACGTGCTTCCAGCTGTTTCCTGGGGTGAAAGTTTAATTCCAGGACACTTGGGTGTTCTCCAAAGGATTTGCACTGGTGTGTGATTTTGTCTGAAATCTGTTTTGAAGTCATTCTATTTTGTGCTCAACATTTGCATGTACGTTTTTAATATGTAAAGGGTCCCGCATTAGCCGGATGCGTGCTCGTGCTGGCACAACAAAATGTGAATTTGCTGAAAGGAACTCAGGGGGAAAAAAAACCCTATTAAAAGAGATTGGAGATTTGAAGAGACCAATTAGTGGGAGAAGATTAAATGGTCTCATTGTATCCTTTTCATGCAGGCAAAATTCAATGGAAGATTATGTATTTGGTTTTGGAGGGAGGGAGGAGCACCAACCAAAAAGGGGAGGCATAATCAGAGACACAGTGACTGAAGGGATACTATAACCATCTCAAATGCTTGAATAGAGAAAAAATTTTAATGGAGCTCAGAGCAAAAAAAAAAAAAAAAGGGTAAATTAACTACAGAAAAGTAACTTAAAAAAAAATTGTGAATAGCAATAAAAGGAGAACAAAAAAAGTAAAGGAAACTAAAATACTTTAGGATGTGGAATGGCCACAGCAGAAATGCTGCAGAAAATCTACTAGTGGGAGAATTTAAAATGGAATACTTTCTAAGCATAAAAAAAGGTGAAAGCTAGAAAGGACAGGCATTTTGAAAGAAATGTGTAGTGCATCATAGGTGTTTTTAGCTCTGGTCTGTGTGTGTATTTATGCAAGACTGAGTGCAGTAATACTTGAAAATGATAGGTCCTGTGTGTGGGGTTGCTGTCTGCTGATATAAATGTTTGACTTAAGAATGCCTATGAGGTGAAATGCAAGGTTTTGCCCTCATCCTGCTTCTGGTGCTTTGTATTTCATTCATATTGTCAGGTACTCCATGCATTTCAGCTCACTTTCAGTTGGCTTTTCAGTAAGAAATCATTCCATTTTCCAGCCAGGTAATTGTGGGCTTTCGCTGCTAAGTCGTTCTTCCACACATAGAATTACAAACATTCCAGGCTTGAAATATTTAAAGAAGTTTGGCTATTATTTTTCCCATGTGGTTTTTTGTTTGGCTGGTTCAGCTGGGTGGTGGTGTTGGTTGGTTTTGTCTTCTGGTAATCTGAAAATAATGTTTGGTTTCAATGTATTGCTGAATTTTTAATCTTTACTCCCCAAAAAACATGTCAGAAAGTACTTTCTGTGACCTTGGTTGTGTGAGCTGTTTGCTTTTACCTCTTCATGCTGTGTTTACTCCATCATGTAAGCCTTTGATGGTGCTAGGATTTTTGAGATGTTTTACTTTATCTTATGTACTGCCTGTAGACAGTTCTTTCTACTAGAAAATGCAGATTTCCCTCTTGGATCAACAGCAAGAAAGTCAGCATCAGTAATACAGTATCTGGTTATTAGATTTGTCTAACAACTCATGGGGTTTTGGGGGCTTTGGATTAATTCATTTCTTCTGCCTCTTTCCTGAAGGTTGAGGTTTAGGTGAGAGAACCTTGTTTTAGCACTGCTAATATCAGCCCCATGACTGATTGAATCACCTTATCAGCCTTTCTGGTTTGGCTTTTCCCCATTTCCTTTAGGGCATTCCTGCCTTTTAGAAAGGGGCTATGGGGAAAAATCAGAACTAGTGCAGAAATCTGTGTGCTTTTTCCTGTTCAAAGCTGGGTGGAAATACCATTTTCAGTCCATGAAATTACTCTTTGAACTGTCAGCTTTTCTTTGTCTGTATCAAACAGCTTCCTCAGTTGCATACAAGTTGCCACATTTAGACAAAAAATATGTATATTTTGGCAGAGAGGCAACTTTGATTTTTGAAATGATCATTCTTTAAAAATTGCTTGATGCTGCTCTGTGTATGAAAGGTAAGAATTCGAATTTTAATGCTGTGGAATTTTGTGATGGGTTGCATCTTATTTTGTTTATATTTCAATCTTCTACGGACAGAATTTTTATCTTTTCATCTGTGACAGCATTTGAAGTTTTCTTTTGCAAGGGAAAGAAAAAAAAAATCCAACAACAAAATGCCACCTCACAACAACTGATGTCCCTGTCCCCCTTCTCTAAATGGAGAGTGCGCAAATTCCCCAAGTGGGATAAGGGACAAAAAAAAAACCCTTGGAAAAATAAAGGTAGTCAACTAATTGGAGATATAACTGAACTATGCCTCAACAAATTAACTGAAAAGTCATATTTTGATAGGTTTTTCTAAAAACCTGCTTATTTGATGTCTGTTAGTCTTAACATCCTTATAAATAAAAGCTGATTTACTAACATACTACTAAAACTGGTTTTCGGTAATGTGGTTTCTCTTTTCAATTGCTGACTTGTGATTAAAAGGTTGTAATGATGAGAGTGTTTATTTCATTACTTCTGTGTTTTCATACCCATATCAAAAGTTTGTGTTAAACACTGCTGAGGAACAGATGAACCTACTTTTCATAATCCTGGTCTCTTACCTGGTGTTTCAAGTGATACAATTTATTATATTTGTGCTTGTGCCATGTGAGGAACATCTGCTCTAAAAAGCAGCCTGAGAAAGAGAGTGTCAGGAAGGGAAACACTGTAAGAATGAGAATTGGTGCTGTCTGTCCTCAATGTTGAGGCTGTCAGAAGCTGCACAAGCCAGCCCTAACTATCCACAGCAGGCAGTCTGATGCCAGCCTGCTGTTAAACAACCAACATACAGCAAGAAATAGCCTGTAGATTTAAAATGTGGTGTTAAGCATCATTAAAGCTGAGTCTCCTTAGAGTCTTATTTAAAAGTCCTTTCTCTCTCTGTAACAAAACATTTCTCTCTGACTGCTTCCATTAAGGTTCTAACAATACAAACACAGTGCCTCCTAACTCAGTGCCACGTTGGAGAACCTCTGTTACTGTCAGGCTCTAAAGGCAAACAGAACAAAATATCTTCACAGAGCCCTGCCTAGCCAGCAAATGAGAGGCAGAAGATGGCTGTGTTCTCCTGGTTCTCTTCAGCCTATCAAAGTCTTAAATTTGCAAATATCTCAGTGTTTATGTCAGCTGCAGTGCCCTTTATGTCACTGGTTGGCACCAAGGTTTAGGGCGTGCAGATGCTGAGCATGCCTGCTGAATCTCTTGGGTTAAGTGATGGTCAGTTGTGAAAGAAAAAAAATAAATATTACAGGTGCTTACTCATTGTGTTTAGGTTGAATCAAGCTCTTCCTTTGACCTTTTGGCTCAGTTTTGGAAATATATTCCTACAGCATGGTGTCTGCCTATGTGGAGTCCCACAGACTTCTCGCTTATTGGTGAGGCTTGCAGCACTTGTATCATCACTTCTTACAGTGGCCAAAATGAACAAGCCCAATTGCACTATCCTGGATGTCAGGTGTTAAATTATAAGCACAAAGAGAAATTGAATTAGTATGTTAGAATATTAGGATTTTTAAGATAACCTTGTCAGAGGAGAATTCTGAGAGCTTCTTAATTCTCTTGGACCCTGGTGGCACTACAAAAGTCCTAAAAATGGGGGTGAAACATGTTGGTATAAGGAAGTAAAACACCTGTACACTTGATTTGGTGTACTTGAAAGGAAGAACAAACTTTATATGGAAGAAAAGAGATATTTTCTTGTACTGTAAATCAAAAATAAATCATAATGCATGTTGCCAGTAATATAAAGCCCTTTCAACAGTGAGTGCTAAGTGTTTGTGGCAGGGGAAGGCTGTTATGTTGTACTCTGTGAAATGATGATTGCTCTTCAAACAATTGATTATTAATTATACCTTTTGCAAATGAACCCTTTTTTTAAAGACAGATGAGCCACTTCCAGTTAATACTGACGCATTTACTACAGATGTATTTGGGTTTTTAGCTTTTAAAATAGAATACCCCCAAAGCCACAGTTTCACACATGAGCTCTGCAGGATTAACCAATGATGATTCTTTGGGTTCCAGCCCAGCTCTTGTGAGAATAATAGTGAATAAGGAGAATTTCAATTAAAGCCAAACATAAATTACTTATGCAAGGTTTTGGCGTTGGTGGCTCAGGAATGGTGATGTGTGTTGGCCCAACATTCCCTGTTTTTAAGGAGGGCTACCCTCTCTGTCTCCTGGAGGCATAATGCTTCTGAATGGGCTCATCCTGCTGAGCTTAATACCCAGGGGAAAATTACCTCAAAAAATGTTAATATGGAGCAGTGGATCTTTTCAAAATAGAGTATCAACGGGGCAATAAGCATCTATGGAATGTGTTGTCATTTTAACAGAATGTGTAGTCAATGATATCCTATTATGCAAACTTTGTTGCTGCTGCAAGTTGGTGATTGCAAAATATTTTATACAGATTTTAGTGACTTTATTTTTTTCTTTATTACCAAAAAAAAAAAAGTAAAAAGAACTTTGTGGGCTTCTTAATATATATAATTTTCATTTTAGGTAGTGTAGCATAGCCTTAATTATGGTTATATTGAAGTCTTGGGTCTGCTAAAATGGAAATAATATTGTTGTGAGAATGAAAGGCATCATATACCCACAGCAGATCTCACTGCAGTCTATAGAAAGTGTTTTAGATCATGTTATTAAAAGCTGAAAGTCTATTGATTTCTCATGGTCTCAGAAGGGCCATGCATTTTCTCCTGTTCTGAGTAAAAATAAACCAATAAATGGCTGCATTAATGATGCTATCACAGGGTAGCAGCAGTATGTTTCTTAATGTCTTAGGCCTCAAACATGCCATCTCTTACTCATGTGTTTTACTCTGGGCAGCTTCTCAGAGCCATTAGACTCAATTGGGTCATTTGTCTCAGAAATGAATTCCCTAAAATCAGGCTTGGTCGGAGTCACACATTCACTTCTGAATGGATGTGAATTTCTGTGTGCTATGAAAGCCTAACCTGGAGGAAGATATTTAAAACTATTGCTAGCAGTGCAAATTGCTGTACAGTGCCTCACTCCCAGTGAATTTAGGCTGTCTTCATCATTAAGAAGATTTATTTTTCATCTTTTAGAGCAAGATAAGTGATATATGCCAACACTGCAAAAATCACAGCATAGGTAAAAGTAAGTAGTTTCTTCCATTAGTTCTTAGGCTGTCACAGCCATATATTTCACTCCTTCCAGCCCTCATTCCCTCCATATATGTGACCTTGTTTGGTCTTACTTGTGGAAAAACTAGAGCATTGTGCCTCCCTTGGGATTTCCTAATGGGGCAGGTAACATTTCTTTGGCACTGGAGATAAGTGATTAAAAGTCTCTAAGAGAAACTGGAGGCAGTTGGGAAGATTATTTTTATATATTTATTTAAATTTATTTTGGTGTCACTCAATTAATGTGAAAAGGTCTCAAAAACATGTATTAAAAAAAAAAATCTGTTTTCACTTTTAGGACCCTTAACTATAGAAACATGGAGTGTCTTTTTTTTTTTGCTTGTATCAGTCCATACTGTGATGATACAGGTAGTAAGAGCTACCTAGGGAGGCTGTAACTTCATTTATACCTTTTTATTTTACTCCAATATAATTTCCAAATTAGCTGGCAGTATTGCATCAAGGATGCTCTAATGGTTCTTGGTTTATTAAAAAGTTTCTGGTGGGTGTGAAGGCCAAAACCCCATCTACCTACAGGTCTGCTAAAGGATCTGGATTAGAATTCCAAAAATCAGGAATTAGGGAACAGACAGGAAGAATTTCTAGCTATGCAGTAAAGAGTTTATCATACTGAGCATTCCCTTAGGTATTTGTAGCCAAGAGATCTCTGTGTGACCCTCTAGCTCCAAACCCACCAAAATTGCACTCTGATTAGTGAGAAGATAAGAGAGGAAACAAATGTTTGTTTTAAGCAGGCTTGCATCTCAAACAGCACCTTAAGAATTGTTCTTTGGAGCTAGGAATAGTCTCAACACAGATCTCTGGGAATTTGGTTGCCTGTGCAGCCAATAGTTAAGGTGCAGCTTAATTCCTGCAGATGAAACAGATATATCCTGGATATCCATTTGTTCTTCCTGAGCTTCTTCCCTCTATAAATGGATGAAAATAGGAGTAAACATCACCTGGATTGTTCACATGTTGCCTTTGTTTGGGCTGTTCTATGTCTGTGCTCATTAGTGGGTCTCAATCACACCAAGGGCGTCATCCTCAACAACCAGCCGAGGACTGGACCTGTTATTTTCTTTTTTTTCTGGACCCTGATGGTTGGTGGCAGATGAGCAGAAGTGGGCCCAAGTCTCACCTGTACTCCAAATGCCTTAAAATAGATCTCACAAAAAAAAAAAACAACAAAAAGGAAGCTTGAACATACATGTCCTTAATTATTTCCAGATGAACAGATGTTTTAGAATGAAAAGCAAACCATGTTCTAGTTCATGTTTAGTGATTCATGGGAAACAATTGTTTTTAAGGGGCTACAGGCAATGGTATCAATTAGAAAAAAATGCCATCTTAATTATGAAATTCTTAATTTAAAATTAAGAATATTGTATGTAAGAATTCTAAGGCCCCAATTCTTTGAACAGGTACTTGAACTTTAGTGTCCACTTACAGTTAGCAGCAATTATGCAAAGATTTATTGCAAACAATAAGGATTTCTGAAAGAGTACAGGACAATGCAATAATAATCAATATGAAAGCAAAAAAAATCAATACCTTGAATCTGTGGTAAGATTTTCAGCTACTTTATAAATTATTATCCTGGGCAATGTGCATTTTGAATAACAGTATTGTACATAAAGGTACTGCCATGAAGGCTTTCCAATATGAAATAAAATTTACAATATGCTCCTCCTAGAAAAATGAGGAGCAAAGTAACAATACAAGAAAACTGATGTAATATGTAGGTGCTAGAGTGACAGCACACTAATGGCTGCACAGGAGTTAATTACAAGTTAGTTAATTAACAGGTTGAATTCATTATCAGGTTTGCACAAGAGCAGAAGGAAGATCTTAAATATTCCACTTGGATGGCTTGGATCTTCCACGTGGAGTCTGACAATGGTGATCAAAATAGTTTATGGTGAATGTTAAATGGAGACTCCATGTCAAAACTTTATTTGGGACACAGAAATCCTCCTTACATATTCTCTTTAGATGTTCATATATTGATTGACAGAGACATTTTCAGAAGTGTCCCATTGCTGTGTTCAATGAAAAGCTGAGCTAAAAAAAAGTCTTGCCAGAAAGTTTGTTATTAACTCCTCACTAACTCACTAAGTGAGGTTCTTAAAGTCATGTTCTTTCCCAGCAAAAACTTTCTTCATCTGATTTATTTTGTGCCTAAATCTGCTTTAATGGAAACAAAAGTGGTAATTTTTTTTTTTTAAGTCATCCTGAGTGCATCTTTTAGGTTAGATAAAGAAGGGAAAGCTTCAGCAGTCCCCACTCATTCTGCTTTGGTTTATGTGGTGATCTTTGCCTGTGAGAACTGGATTCCTTTGGGATGAACCTGGATGGGAAGATGCAGTCCAGGAGGGCACCTAGCATGTCACAACCACTAAGTGACATTGAGTCCGTGGAATCAAGTTAGAGGAAGTCTGGAGGGGAGGGAAAAAAAAAGGCAAATAAAAAAAAAATCTGCCCCCAAAAAACCACAAAGCAAAATAAAAGGAGTGTTCTTTAGTACTTACTGATGTTCCCTTCAGAAATCACTTTTCTGGACTTTGCTGATATGGTGAGAGCTGTTGATGACTGAAAGGATTTACTGCACGTGGCAGCTCTGTGATCAGTTTATTTTCATGCCAAAACTACCAAAACAGAAATTTAGCCTGAACTGGACTTTCTGTCTGGAGCTGGCACGGTGATGATATTTGGCAGCTGTGGCAAGGGAAGGCATGTGTGTGCAACTAGCATTAAACTTTCTATTTCCTTGCCTTCAGCTCTGTGAAAATGTCTGTGAAACCCTTGATGGTTCTACAATGGCTTTTGAAAAATATTTGTTCACCTGACACACTTTGTCCCATTTACAATTCCTTCAACTGAGAAATGTAATTTTAAATGCTGTCCTAGAGAAGAAGGATTCCTCTTGGTCAAGGAGATTGTATCAGTCAACAGCAATTTTCTCACAGATAAAATTTTCTCAACCAGTCTTACCCAAATTTTCTTTCATGGCGAGAAAAATATCTGATGGAAAAAAATATTTGCTGAGACAACATAATCATCCTATGGCAAAATGGGATGTACATGATTTATGCAATGATTGCACATAGCATCATTTTGTTTTCACTTTAACAAATGGGGACGTAAAATGTCATATTTATGAAAGAATATTTAAAAACACTCCTGGTATCAGCTCAGTATTAGTTTTCTCAGTGTTTATATAGGCCATGTTTTCCCTTAAGTGTGTCAGTCAGCATCAGAAGCAAAACCAGAAAAATTGCCATGGACACATTTCGAGAGCACATCATTTAAAACTCAAAGAAGAAAAGTCAACAAAACAAATCCACATCTCCCACTTGTTTTAAAAGTGTCTCTTCAAAGTAAAATTTGATAAATGTAACTTCTGAGGAGAAAACAAATGTCTCACAGAGAGTCTGTCCAATTTGTGAGTGACTGGATTGACTGATGGCTCACCTCCTCTGTGCATGTGAGGGGAAGGGGCAGGCTGGGTCTTGCTCTGGGGAGGAGATGCTCTGTTCCATCCATGCCCTACTGCCCCCAGAGCCTGTATCCCAGCCTGGCAGGGGCTGCCCATCCCTGGCACAGCACAGGCAATGCTCCACACCCACCTCTGGAGCCCCTAACACAGCTCCTGAGGGGGCAAATAACCCAAAATCCCACCTGGAGGAGAGGCACAGGAAAGCCCAAGGGTATTTAAGACAGAACATGGGGCAGGCACATGTTTTGACCCTACCTCCTCTTGGAATTTCCATTAGCTGAACGCTGCTGGAAACCAGGACTGCTCGTTATGTTTCTTCTTTTGTATGTCCCTTCTGTCTTTTTTTCTCCTACTAATTCCCTCTTGGAACTTTTGAGTCACTTAAAATGGGACTGACTTAGCGTGTGGAGTTGGACAGGTTAAATTAAAGGCTTCATGAAGTATTTCATGTTGGTTGAGTGCTGCTCTAAACCTTTTGACAAAGTTCTCTGATTTTCTGGGGTTACCAGACAAGTTTTGTCTTGTTTTGGGAAGATCTTGGTATTTCTCTGTGTGTCTAACTCAGAGAACACGATCAACTGTAATGCCCTTTCAAAAGAAGTTTGAGTTTTTTGGGGACTTCCACAAATGTGGAGGAGGTTAAAACCAAAGGTGCTTAAATATATTGTGGTTTATCTTTTCTTTTAAGAAGATTAGCTAAACTGAGAATAGGCAAACTCTCTTTGTAGTAGTGGTCAGCACACTGACCCTTGCTTACTACTGTGCTGGGGCTTGTTGCTCCATTCTCCTTAGGATTATCCTCTAGGAATGCATGGTTGTGCAGCTCTAGGATTGAAATTACTATGAGCCTCTTGATAATACCTCTCTGAGACTTTTTTAGGCAGTAATATTTTAGTATGGGTTCATGGAACATTAAATCTCAGACAAAGTATAAAAAAGTGGGTAAATAGGGCGTTATTTCCTGGAATTACAGATGGGAACAAATTCTTCCCAACTGTGGTGAAGCATTGTTGTCTTCCCTGGAGAGATAATTATTGTATTTTGTTTTTCATTTGTTTGTTTAAAAGAGTAATGCAGGAATTTTCTTTTATAGCAATTAGTGGTGATGCATGGAGTGAACTGCTAAGCACTGATGAGTTATCTGGAGAGACAGGGCTGTCCCCTGCTAATCACAGTGGATGTTGGGCTGTCCATAAAGAGCAGGGAGTGATATCAAAGAGAACAGTCAGCTATTACCAGGGCAAACTCCTGGCCATGAGCTCCTCTGCAGATGCTAATGTGAAAGGACAGAGATGAAATTAAAAGCAGTGTTAACCACCTAGGAGGCAGAAAAACATGCCTTGTTGTTTCTTTGCATTGCTTGTGCATTGAGATGATATTTGTCAGGGTTATTATATGCATTTTTTGGAATGTAGAAAATGCTGTGGAATTATTTTTATATGGTAGCAAACGAATGAAGTAACTGGCTCCAGCAACACAGAGAACAATCACTACATTGAGAGTATGTTTGTTTTTTTTCTAAAGCTGTATAGTAATTTGCTTTAGTATGTGTAGTATTTGCAGGGGTCCCCAGGATGAGGTGAGAGATGAGTGAATCTGACTCCATGTTCTTAGAAGGCTGATTTATTATATTATATCAAATTATATATAAAACTATACATTAAATAATATATATTATATTATATATGTTATATTATATATTTATGTTCCATATTCTATATTTTATATTTCATATAATATATTTTATATATTATATTATACATTATGTTATATCTGTTATATTATAGAATGCTATACTAAAACTACACTAAAGAATAGAGAAAGGATACAGACAGAAGGTTTAACGAGAATGATAATGAAAAACTCATGGCTGAACTCCTCAGAGTCTGATACAGCTGATAGTGATTGGTCATTAAGTTAAAACAATTCACATGAAAAAAAATCAAACACTGACCAGTTGGTGAACAATCTCCAGACCACATTCCAAGGCAGCAAACACAGGAGAAGCCCTCAGATAATTACTGTTTTCCTTTTTCTCTGAGGCTTCTCAGCTTCCCAGGAGAGGAAATCCTGGTGAAGGGGTTTTTTCCAGAGAATATGACAGTGACAAGTGTGTAAAAATATCTTCCTTTTGCCAAGGTCTGACCAGTGGTTATGTCCTCCAGAGGAAGTGTTGCAATATGCAGAGTTTTTCTCTTAGGTTCTACTGAACCTTCTTCTTCCTTACCATTCTTGCCCTTACTAAGGAATTCCCATATAAAGGAGGTTGAGTGCCTCTGATGTGAGGTTTCTGTTTCACACAGATCCCTCTGATCCTGTGGAAGCTGTTGAGACCTTGCTCCTTCCTTATTGGTGTTGCTGTTCTGTGGGGTGCATTAGAGAAAACTTCCCGACCTCTGCTCAGATCCTCAGGGACCCACTTTGGTTTAGAGAATTAATTGCCCTTTTTTTCTCTGAGGGGACTTTGCAGGTGCAGTTTCTTGAAGTATATCTGCATTGCAGTCCTACTGTGACTATTGCTCCTTCAGAAGGGTTTAGCTTGCCTTAGTAAAAGCATCTTGTTTTTTGTCTTTGTTTTGTTTTTTTTTTTTTGCCAGTGCAGAAAGCAAAGAGCCTGAACCTGGGCAGCTGGGCATTGCAACCTGTGCTGAGTTTTTTATTCACAGATGCTCTGCCAGCAGAACCTGAGCTGGCTTGGAGTAACTGGTTTGGGGATGTCTGTAGGACCAGGATTGCAGTGTGGGTGTGTCTCAAGGAGTGCCTGGCACATGTAGGCAGTGATAAATCTGGAGGTAGAGCTTTTCTTGCATAAAGGTTAAAAGGATGTAATTGTTTTCTAGATCTCAGAATCATAGAATTGTGACGGTGTTCACGGGGGTTCTTGGATGAGGGAAGAGATGAGGATCTGACTCCATGTTCCAGAAGGTTTGATTTATTATTTTATGATATATATTACATTAAAACTATACTAAAAGAATACAAGAAAGGATTTCATCAGAAGGCTGGCTAAGAATAGAATAGCAAAGAATGATAACAAAGGTTTGTGGCTTGGCTCTCTGTCCGAGCCAGCTGGGCTGTGACTGGCCATTAATTAGAAACATCCAACATGGGCCAATCCCAGATGCACCTGTTGCATTCCACAGCAGCAGATAATCAATGTTTACATTTTGTTCCTGAGGCCTCTCAGCTTCTCAGGAGAAAAAATCCTAAGGAAAGCATTTTTCATAAAAGATGTCTGTGACATAGAGTGGTTTGGATTGGACTGGACCTTAAAGATCATCCTGTTCCAAGCACCTGCCATGGGCAGGGACACCAGGCATTGAAAACTTCCTGAAATGGGCATCCATAATTTCTCTGGGCAGCCTGCTCCTGTGCCTTGCTACACTCACAGTACTTTAGTACTTTTTTTTCCCCCCTAATATCCATTCTAGACTCACTCTTTCAATTTTAAGCTACTCTCCTGCATCCTTGTCTGTGCTCTTGCAAAAAGTCCCTCTCCATCTTTCTTAAAGGTTCCCTTCAGGTGCTGGATGGTCACAATTAGGTCACCTTCTCTTCCAGATGGAATAAACCCAATTCTTCCAGTGACCTCCTTAGGACTTGCTCCAGCATCCTTCCTGTGCTGGGAGCCCAAGAGCTGAATTTGGGTGGGCTCTCAGCAGAGCAGAGGGACAGAATCCCTTCCTCCCTCCCTTTTGTTAACTTATTTATTGCAAAAGTCTATTTTCATATCATTGTGTACAAGGAAAATGTAATATTTCCCAGTTGCTTTTGTACGTGTTTAGCTCCCCCAAAAGCTAAGGAGAGTGGTGACATTTTCAAATTGTTTTCTTTCCAATTGTGGTTGAAATTTCACCTCTTCTTTAAGACTTTTATGTGAAATAATGACTAACCTTCAGGAACTTATTTCCTTGGTATATTATATGATTTTATTAGTTTTAAGTCTTCATGCTCTTCCATAAGTTACAAAAATGCAGAGGTCATTATATTTTAACAATATCATTTTTTAACATATTTTAACAATGTAGCATTTCCTTTTATAAGTACTGAATTTTAGTACCGTGAGGAAGTCCCTTAACAGAGCCAAATTTGAGTTATTTCAGGAACTTATTAGTGAGAGTGTAAGAAAAATGGTCTAGAGAAAAAGCTGGTGGCATTTTTGAGTGTTGGTGATGAATGAGTTGAGTCAGCCTGAATCCTGTTGGACTGCACATCACTAATGTCACCATCCTTGATGTACCTTCAGCAAAAAGATGATTCTGCTAGGAGATGCTTTCCTTGCTCCTACATTTAGGTAAAACTTTTGTGCTCAACTGTTGCCTTTTGGGGGGGCCTTTTTTGTTAGATCACCTTGTTTTTTTTTATGCTTCACCTTTTTTTTTTTTTCCCTATGAAAAGAAAAAAATAAATGTCTTCAAAGTCCAGGCCTCTAAATATCACCACCTTGAGCAAACCTTCAGAACTGGTTTGCAGAAGGTGGTCCTATTGAGGTGATAACAGTGAGGGTGGGAAGAAGTAAGGATATGGGCTACTGCTACTCCAAAAATCTGTTCCTTTTACCCTGAATTTTTACAAGAAATAAATTTTAAAATTAGGTCTGTGGGACAATTCTGGATATTCAGATATGCAAGGGCTCAGGATCTGGTCCAAAACTCCAGAACATTGTGGCTGTTCTCTAACTCAAGAAATATTTTCCTTCTGCAAAGCTGTAAGTTTATGCGACTGACTTGTGAATGCTCAAATGGTAATGTAAGCAGACAACCCACTTTTTGGCTGGGTTTTTTCAAGAACAGTTGTTCTGTTAAATGAAGTTTATTGAAAGTGAGTGGTTTGCCACAAGTTGTCTTCTTCTGGCAAACAGGAGCCATGAGCACAGGGAGCCAGCAGCACATCTGTAACTCCTCTGACCCTCACCAGTTACTAAACCAGTGTGACTTCTTCAGGCTATCTCATGCTTTCAATTTGATTTAAGCCTGTAATGTCACTGACATATGTCTACATATCATGCTGTTTGAAAGAAAGCAATTTCAGGAGAAAAGATGTTTTTCTGTGGTTAAGAGACAATGCTCATATTTCAGAGGAGAATTTGTTCATCCTTAGTCTTGTGGGCTTAACTCTTGCACTTGACTGGAATCTTAATGATATCCTTGGTTTTGTCCTCAGATCCAAGTCTGCTGAAGCTAGAAATTCTTACTGTGAGCACCTCCAAAGTTCTGAATATATATTTTTTTTCATTTTGTTTTCATTTTTATTTATTCAGAAAGTGATGAAAAGCACCTACATCACAAACCAAACTTCAATATATGTCTATAAAGGGCCAAAAAAAAAAAAAAATCCAGTACCAGAAAGTGTAGGCACACAGTTTGTGGTGATTGGGGTGGGGCTGAGCCTCATCCCTAATTGGCTACAGCTGTGAGCAGCAGGTGAGCAGCATTGAAGGTAACGAGTGCCAGGGGCACTGACCAATCACCAAAGGGAGCAGAGGGCACACAGGTGCAGTGCATCAACAGGAGGGGATAAAAGGCTGGGCTGAAGGACAAGAAGGGCAGATGCCTGCAGCCTTCTGAAGTGGTGTGGTGTCACTCTGTGTGGGTTTTCTGGAATTCTATGGAATTCTGTGTCTCATGGCTGCCTCAACTGTGCCGTGTGCCACCACTGACCAGCTGGGAACACTGGGAAGCCAAATCACCTCTTCCACCCTTGGCTGCTGTGGTTACCAGACATGTAAGTCAGAAGTGACTTGATTTGTTTCAGGGGTCCTTTGTGGGGAAGAGGAATGCAGAAGGGCTGGTGTTTCTAAAACTGTTACTTTATAATAGATAAAGTATTATATAATTCAAAACACTCCTTTGGGACTTTTAGGCATGCATGTGTATCCTGACCACTGGACTTTTTTAATTGCTGTGTATTTCTATGAAACTAATTAATGTTCTGCATTTTGTGACAAGGGCCTTTCACCAAGCTTTGTGTTTCTATTCTGATCAATTCTTTCCTAAATTCACAAGTGGCTTTCTCTACCATGTCCACATTACAGTCTTACTTGTAAAATAGAGTTTTGGGGATTTTATTCTCCCATTTTGATTAGGTAAATCAGACAAAATGAAGGAATGTTGTGACTGCACTATAGTTTCCCCCCCCCCCCCCCCCCAGGTAGATGCATCTCTTTAGTGGCGTAGTAAGAGACACAGTAGTTTTCATATAAATTGTAGTCTAGGTGGTTTTATCTGGTCTTGAAGGCAACTGTTTGATTCTGCCAGCTGTGTGTCTCAATTACTTACTGGTCAAGTTCTGTCAGCTGTTTAAAGATACAGATATTGCTCAGATGCTGTCTCTGACTGAACCTTGGTGTAGGTGCAGAGTTTGTGGTGATTGGGAGTGGCTGATGTGCTAACTGGCTACAGGTGTGAGCAGCAGGTGAATAATATTGAAGGTAACGAGTGCCCGGGGCTCTGACCAACCACCAAAGGGAGCAGAGGGCACACAGGTGCAGTGCATCAACAGGAGGGGATAAAATGCTGGGCTGAAGGACAAGAAGGGCAGATGCCTGCAGCCTTCTGAAATGATGTGGTGTTGCTCTGTCTGAGTTGGAAGCCTTCTGAAATTGTATGATGGTACTCTGTGTTTGGTGGCTCTCTTGACTGTGACAAGAGAGTGCTTGAGAGAAAAAGGTGTCTCTGTGTGTTGCTTTTGGTTTTGGCCTCCCTTGTGAGAAACAGAAGCTGCAGTTGCTGCCAGATGGAGATGTTTGTTCTTGGCTGCTGCAGGATGGGTGTCTCTATCAGACTGTGTAGGTGCAGAGCAAGCCCATTATCTCCTGGTGGCAGGAATGGATGGAGGAGCTCCAGGCAGGAAGGGAGCTGTGCACCTTCCAGTCTAGTGCTGATAATGGAGACAAGAATCTGCATTTGTTTAGGGGTGTGAGGACAGTCAGTCAAACTGGGCACATTTTGCTCCTGTTCTTTCAAGCTTGAAAACTCTTTAGGCTTGTTTTGATTCATTGTCCAGTTGGGTCTACGTGTGTGTTGGGACTCTTGGGCAGAGAGTCATGGGTTTTGTAGTTAGTTAGTGATAGTTCTTATTAGTGTAATATTCTGTAATATAGTTATGGTATAATACAGCATAATAAAGTATTTAATTAGCCTTCTGATATCATGGAGTTCTGCTCATCATTCTTCCCAGATGTTGGGCATCTTAACACTGATACTCCTCCTTCTGCTCTGCTCTCCTTCCCCCATCCTGGCTCTCCTTATCAGGGTGTACAAACCTCGAGGTGGGAGAGCTCAGAAAGGATAAAATCTTCTGCCATTGCAAATTTGGTACAAGCCAGTTGAAATAGAATAGCATAAATAAAAGAGCTGAATGAGGTTTTTTTTTTGAAGATTGCCATGTAGAATGGTAGGCTAGTATACCTGTTTATTCTGGGTTGTGCTTTTTCTCTGTCCTAATTAAACCAAAGTGAATTGAGGAAAAAAAACCCACCCTGATTTATGTGATTCAGTGGCAGAGATGAATTTGCAGCTGCCTGAAGATGGTGGCTGTCACTTCATCTGGAATACAGCATGCAGAAGGGCTGCATATAAATAGTGCTGCACCCAGACAATGTTTTACAAAAGCAAGTGCTCCAAAATATCAGTGCATGATTCCAGTTTTTTTGCTAGGCAGCTGGCTCCAATCAGAGTGGCAATTTGGTACCTATTAGAAAAGTCATCTTGCTGCTGGCTGTCCTATAAAGAGAGCTTGTTTGGTTCTCCTTTAGAAATAGCAGTTATTGCTGGCCTCTTTTATTGATAATGCAATATATGGTGGAAATAGCTGTGTAGTGCTTGAAGAACAGCTCCTTGGGACATTTTTGATCCTTTTTCCTAATTGTGGCTATAAGGAAAAAATAAAAAAAATCTGATGTCAACTTGGAATCGGTGAGAGGAAATGAAGTCACATCCATTTTAGGCTGGGTCTGAATTTGTGGTGCTAGAGTACACAAAAAGCTATCAAGATGAAAGCAATGAAGAAATTCCTTCAAAATAGTTAAATAGGAAATCTTCCCTTGGGAGGAATGACTAATGGGTCACCTGAGAACAGACAAGTGTCTTATGAGAGTGTAATCTCTTATTCCTCAGCATTTCCTGGAGTTGACTTGCTAAGACTGATTTTTTTTTTTTTTTTTTTCCTGAGCAATGCCTGAATAGAAACTGATTGAATTGACATTCTTCCTTACTGTGATAATTATTTCTTTTTCTTGTGGATGCTACATCTGGTTCTTTTGGAGGAATATCTCAGCTTCCTTTAGTCCAGCTCTTAGGAAAGGCTGAAGTGATTGATATAGGCATGGTTAACATAAATGTGTATGAGCTCACAGGAGTGAGGAAAAGACTTTCCTTGAGTAGGTGCATGGAAAAATCCAAAGCCAAAAAGGTGTGACCTAAGTAATGGGTAGAGAGTAAGCTTTGCTTTCCTAGATTATTGAAAGAAAAGCAGTATTTTTTCCTCAGAGAGCAGGCAACATGATTGTAGGCTACTTCCCAAGCTAGCTAGCAGGTTTTGGGAAGGAATCCTCTTTCTGAATATGTGAAACAAGCAAGACCTCAGACTGATGAAAAATCTGAAGTATTTTTGCAGTAAGGGCTTATTATATTTCCTTCCTCAGACCAGTTGTAAGAGCAAGCTCTAGGCAGTGCTTGCCTCTTGCCAAAATTGAGATCTTACCTGTGCTGTTCCAGTTGTGAGAAGTGACTGCCAGGGCACCTGAATTTCTACCTGAATCCCTTTGTGAGATCATGCTGAACCTCTGTTTTCTGAGTCAAACACTCTGAGCCTCATGGCATCTTGCAACCTGTAGAGAGTAAGAGCTGACCAAAAAAGTCCTTGTCCATGGCTTGGTATGTGTTTTTGGTGTGTGTGGGTTTGGGGTTTTTTAAATGAAGTCTTTCATGTATAGCTATTCTGATAATTGGCGGATTGTTCCCCCTCTGTGAAGGGATGACTGCTCACTTTTGGTTTGACGGGAGCTGTGCAAGCATGCAGCAGAGCAGTGCTGGATCCCTCTAAGGCTGCACTTTCTCGGCCCACCACTGCAGAGGGAGGTGTCAAAGCCAGCAGAGCCTTGTTCTGAAACATCCACCCCAAATCCCAAACTTCATTCTGTCTGCTGTCACAGCTGATGCAGCTGTGTTGATGGTACCAGAAATGCCCAGAGTAAAATGAGACTTCGTGGCAGAGGATGTGCTCCAATTCCTTAATTGGTTTGCAGAATCTTCTCTCCTTTTCATTAAAATGCAGGGAGAATTAAAGTTAAATTTGTTTGTAAAGTATGCTTCTCTAAACACATTTACTTCTGTGGCAGAGATTTTTTTGCCTGTTTCCCAATGACAGAAAGAGAAGTGACTTTGGACGAAGCATGAAAGACTACAGACTGTCTGCAGTTTATTCCTCAGTGCTTGAAGCTGCTTTTTATTATTCATTTTTATCCTTCTGGTCCTTTGAGCCATGATTTAAGCTTTGGTGTCTATGAATTTGTCTAATTCCTTTTCAAACTGTCTGATAGTGTCTTCCTCTACAACTTCATATAACAACAAATCCCAGAACTTTAGGATCCTAACTAAGAAGAAATACTTTATCTTTTAAAAATGAATCTCATTTTAGTTTCACCAAGTACCTCCCAACTGTGGTGTTGCAAGGAGATGAGGAAATGTAGTTCTGGAATGTAGTTCTGCAAATTTCCTGCATGATTTGGTAAATCCTTCTCTTTCCTTTGGGACTTCTCTCCAGTCTTTTCACTCTCTTCTCTTAAGGAAGCTGCTCCAACCCTTTGAATATTCTAATTACCTCCTCTTTTCTCCTTACTGTTCCCAGCTCTGCTACATCCTTCTGAGCTGCCTTTGACCAGTGTAGAAGTCTATACAAAATTTGTGGAGACATGGATCCCTCTGCCTTGTTCTTCACAGAATTTCTGATAATGCTCAAAATCTCTCTTGATTTTGGCCCCTTCTGCACATTGGGCTGGTTTTTCTGGAGAGAATAATTTGGAAAGGGTGACTTTTAGGTATCCCTCCTCAGCTTTGACTCCCATTTCTGAGGTGAGCATGTGTAAGTATAGCTTGGACTACTTTCCCTGAACACATTCATTTATGATGAATGAACTGGTTTCCAACTTTTTGCTTGCTTGCCTGGTTTGCCTCCTAAAGTTTACCTTGAACACCTTTGTTTATCCTCTGCATCCCTTCTTGGCTTCCTCTGGGGTATTTTCAAACATTTTACTCTGTTTGAAAGCTTTTCATGAGGAACTCCTCTAAATTTCTTCAGTTGTCTTAATTTCCATTTTAGGTTGGTCCTCCTATCTTGTACACGGTAAAATCACATTTACCTTAATCCAGAAAGCTTTCCATTCCTGTAATTCCAACACTTTCTGTAAGATGGCACCTGTAACATTATTTTATCTAAACTTTATAATTTTCCTATTTACATAGTTTTTCTTACCTTATGCTCTCTGCCCTTTTCCCAGATGCTAGCTGAAATACCCTGAATTGGGACGAGATTGCTTATTGGAAAATGCAGCAGAAAATTCTCATTGCTCTTAGGACACTTTCCTTGTTGACAGTAGATTTTTCTGTCATCACACAGCTCATATTTTGCCATGTCCCAGCAACTTCTGTTTTTCTACTGAGCCCTCTGAATACACAGGCAGAAAATGCAACATTCAAATACCAGTGAATAAAATTACAAGGTTTAGCAAACAATCCACCAGAGAGGCATTGGGTTATATATTTACCTTAGCTCTACCTTCATTACTTCTGCACTTGCCTGCAACAGTAATAAAATGTGTTCACTGGGCTTTTTGTGTGCAGTAAGAATTTTAATTTACTCTAGGAGGAAGACCTAGTTCATAACTCAATAGAAGTGACTGGACTCATAAGTTATTTAGTTCAGCTCCTTGTGATAAAATCTGGACATGACACCATTTATTGTGGTTTTTCTGCCCTCTCAGCCCCGTACATTGACTCAGAGCTGAACAGCTGAAGTGGCAAATGGATTTGTTTACAATGCAAATGTGAACCTGTGAACCTGATCAGAAATAATGCAGAAGGCATCACCAATTACATGTTTCCTAGCATAGGACAGCCTGAAATGAAAAAGATTGAGCTGATCTGTGCTCAGGGATGCTGAACACTTAGAGTCCTGACTGCCTGGTGGTTCTCAGTGGCTGCAAAGGATCTGATGCTGCTCTCTTCAGGGCTGCTCAGGCACACACTCTGAGAAAACAGGCTTGAGGCACATTTATCTTCTTTGCTGTTAGTGCAGTGAGAGGAAGATTTATTTTAATTTTTTTTTAATAACATTTAATTTTTGAGGAGAGCAAAACACCCGATTCTATGTCTGAAATAAACAATCTGTGTGTATGTGTAAATTAGAAACTTTGTGTTGTTGGAGAAAATGGAAGGGAAATAGGGATGCAAAAAAGACAGAAATGGTCTAAGTAAATGTATTAGTGTGTAACATCAAATGATATCATGTATCATAGATAATATCATAAAGAATATAATTTTCCTGGCAAGGTCTTTGTGCAAAATATGAGGGAAGCAGTCTTACAAAAGCGAAACTGTCAAAAGGCAATTAATTAGTCAGTGTTTGTCCTTGTTTGAGGAACACACAGTCAAGGCTCAGCACGTGGCAGGGAGGGTGCTATTGCTTCCCTGCAATGGAGCCTTGGAAGCCTTGAGGTGAAGCTGACTCTCATGTAAAGCTGCTTTCTTCCTTGTCTTTGCAATCAAGTTTTCTCCCACCCTGCTGATAGGTTCCTGTCCTCTGGGGGAATTTGAGACCAAATCTTGGTGATCTGAGTTCAGGTTTATGTTTTCACACAATTACCAGGTATTTAGGTTCTTTTTCCTTCTTCTTGTGTACTTATTCTCATTGTAGGGAATAAATATTTAGAGGCAAAGGACACTAACTCAACAACTCTTTCTTTTTTTTGAAGCAGAATTGTTCTCAAGAATACAAAATCATAACTTGATGCTGTTCACATAGCAAATCTAGTTTTAGCACTCAGTACACAGCAGTGGCAAGCAAGGTCCATTTAATCAGAAAGCAGCTTTTTAATGTGTGCATCACATTTTTGAGAGCTTGCTGCAGTGGTTGGAGGCCGTGCTTGCTTGTTGGCTTTTCAGAAACAGTTGTTGCACTTCTGAGGGATGCAGCTGATTGAGCACTGCACCTTTTGAAAGAGCAAACAAGAATAATGTGTAAGTAATCTTTCCTTTGGAGCTGGGCACTGGAGAAGATCTAACAGGCACATAGATGTGCATGTTTGGTGCATGAAAATGTCTCAGTGTTGAGTAAATATTTGGGAAGACTTGAGCTCTTTGCTCCTGTATCACCATTGCTGCTTGGCTTACCTCTTAAAATAATTTTGGAAAGCAATGAATTGTCACATGTGATAGATTCTATATTAAAAAAAACCAACAATGCAGTCTTAGGGACTCCACAAACACCAATTGCTATAATTTTGTCTTAAACTGTGAATTGATTTAAAACAATTGTCTGCCTTTGTGCTAGAATGGTTTCTGTTTTGGTAGTAATTCTGGATGTCCTATGCAAATAATGGCACTGGAGCATATGTTAAAAATTTCTTTTTTAAATCATCTTCAAAGTAAAGTGGGATCAAAGTGTCAGGAGTGTAGATCAAAACCATCAAATGCTCACAAATATAAATATCTATCTATTTATGTATGTATTTTAATCAAGAATTCAAAGGAAGATTATAAACACTATCTTGATTTCATTAGTGGCAAAGCAAACCTTCTAAATCAGTGCTCAAGTTTCATCATGATGAGGATAGTTGAGAGGAAGAAAGAAAGATGCTTCAAATTTTGTTAGAATAATAACCTCCATCTCCCTAAAACGCTGAAAATATCAAAATACCTCCCATGGGAAAAGCTTCTACTCTTAATATGGGATCACTACCAAATCTGTTGATTCAAATAATAGTTTTTGCAAATGAAATAAGTTTTCTGTGCTGATACTAATTGTCTTTCCTCTGTAAACTGTGATGTTGATGATAGCTTGCACAGAAGTGCTCAGTTTCTATGGTTGCAGTAGTTTTCTGAAGTGTGCATTTATAAAATAGGGCTCTTCTAATATTCTCCTAGTAGGAAGCGAAGGGTGTGTGAGGAGTTGTAAATATCAAATTCTCCTGGTTGCTTGCTTCCTTACTTGATTATGTTCAAGTGCTTGGAGACTTCACCTCCTCCTGTAGTGAATGCCTCAATCAGATATTTCAGAAAGCTTTCACTGTTTCAGTATTTTAATGGTACATGCCTCTGCTTTGCTCTCTGTGCTTGAAAAAGCATTCATATTTTTCTGGCTGTCTTTGTTTCCCTCCAAGTTTGTGTACCAAATTAATCGCAGACAACTTTTAGTAAATTCACAGAAGTTCTACTTTGCTGTAAAAATCATCCATTTTCTTCAATGCTTTTGTTCTAACTAAAAGGATAAAATTTAAACCAGTGTTTATTCAATTAAAAAAATCATATATTAGAAAACTAATGTCCTCATCAACTTTTCCTTTCCAATTTTATGAAATGTTATTACTGGAACAAAATCCCTTAATCATATTGATAGATTCATTACAAAAAATGGTTAATAACAGCATGCATTTGTATTACTTATTTTTCTACTAATGATTTCCAAGATTTTAATTCCAGCTATTTTTGTGGCTGTTCTAACCTGACATTTGTTCATATTTATTTCATTAATTGCCGTGTTTAATGTACCAGCATATCAAATCCACTCTAAATTTCAACATAGTTGCAATGGGAATAGTTTTCATTACATTCTTAATTTACAGTGAGGAGCTATTCTGTTTATTTTTCTATAAAATGACCAGGGATTTGGGGAATGTTGACCAGCAAGGAACTCTGATATGATGAGTTTCTTCTACAGCTTTTCAAACTTTGCTGCAATGAAATGTCTGTGTATAAATCTGACTTAGAACAGTCCCTCAAAACCTTCTTAGGAGGTAGAGTGATGATTAAATAAGCCATTAAATGTTGATGTGCAGCTGTTGGTGTGGAAATAATTAAAAGCTGTTGTTAACTAAGGCTTGAGGAAATCAGATTTGGCATGATTTGGGTGACTAAAACCAAATGCAGGTAATAGAGGTGAGACCTACCTCCAAAATTTGCAAGTAGGTAATATGAGATAAAAGACAGAAGTGAATTACAGGTTCTGTAGTGGTCCAGGAAAGTTTTGCTCTTGAGAAGATACATAAACACCCTATACAGCAGACAAAGTTTTAGCTCTTCTTTCCTAATGCAGCTTTTTGCATAGTCATGCCCAAAATCAAGTCACTGGCATGTTCAAGGAAAGAACATTTCCCTTCCCAATCTTCTAAATAAATTTGTTGATTACTTGTGCCACCATTGGTACCAGTTTGGTCCTTGCTGGGCTGTATCCATCTGCAGTTTGCTCTGCTGAGCTTTTCTGTTGTGCTGCTCTGGTGTTTTTGGCTCATGAAGGAATCTGATGTTAAAACTTAATTCAAGGAAGGAGGAGACTGAAGGGTATAGGAGCAGTGCTGCTTCCCAGTAGCCACTCAGCTGGCTCACTCCTCTCCTCATAAAATGCAGCCTGAATGTTTGCTCAGAAATTAAAATGATGTCAAATGCCAAAGTAGAAAAGGAAGACAGCTGCAGCCAAAATATCCAGCAGTCTGAGTGGTGCATGAGTGTGGCCACAGCTCTCTTCACAGAGAGCAGCAGGAGCAACCCTTTCCCAAGGATTTTTCCTGTGGAAGGCAGTGAGAAGCTCAGAAAAGAAAACAATTCTTATCTCTACTTGCTGCTCCTGTTGTTTTTGCACGTGTGGAATGTGTTATGGAGATTGTTTACCCAAAGTGATCTGTTAATTGGACACTGGTGAAGGTTGTTTTGATTCCTTGGCCAATTGGGTCAAAGCTGTGTCCTGACTGTCAGACAGTCAAGGGCTTTTCTTTAGCATGGCATCTCTTTAGTGTGTAATTTAGTACAGTATTAGTGTAATATACTATAGCTTAATACAGCAATTATTCAGCCTCCTGAATCATGGAGTCAGCACATTATTCCCTGGCTGGGGGATTGCCTGTTTCTACTTTACATGAGGGATCAGGTTTGTGCAGCCAGGGGAGTGCAAAGCGACTGAGACAGTGCTGCTTTGCTCTCAGCACACCAGCAGTCTCCTGTTATGGATATATTTTATGAAAAATCCTGTCATTAGGATCTGTTCTCCTGAGAAGCTGAGAAGCTTCAGCCTTCCCCATGTTTTGCTGCTTTGGAATGTGATTTGGAGAATTGTCTACCCAGCATGTGAAATGGTTTTTACTTGATGACCAATGGCAGCCACCTGTGTCGTGGTTGTGAGCAGTCACAAGATTTTATTATTCATTCCATTCCTTCCTTTGCTAGCCTGCTGATGAAATCTTTTCTCTTCCTTTAAATATAGCATTTTCTATTAATATATATCTTAAAATAATAAATTAGCCTTCTGAAACATGGAGTCAAGATTCTCATCTCTTCCCTCACCCTGAGACCCCTGTGAGTGCCACCACATTCTGCCCCTTGCCAACAGTAAGTTCTGAGGAGAAGAGTTGGGCTCATTTGGTTTTCAGAAGGCAACTTTTGTTACATTGAAGTGCAAGGAAGAAATGATAGGAGTAACAGATTTGTTTTGTCTATATAATGATTAGAAATTTAATTAATTTTGAAGTAATGAGTTTGGAATATTTTTTCTTTTCTGCTCTGCAGAGTAGACTTTGCATGCATGTGTATTTATGGGTCACGGACATAAAATCATGAGCAGAGACACACCAACCTGGCTCTTGAAATTATAAAGCAAACAAATAAAAGCATCAAACACCTCCCCCTTTTCTCCCTCCAAAAAAGGAACAAAACACAACCAAAACAAACTCATCCCAGTGTTAATTCTGAACCTATCCTTATCACTATGTCTGACAGTAGCTATTAATTCAAATCTGTGAAAGTCTCTTAGTCACTGCTCATTCAAAGGGCTCTTCAGACATTTCTAGCACTTAGGATCTGGTACTCAGCTGGAATAAATGAGTCTGTTGCCATTGGAGGTCGCTGCTTATATTACAGAATAGTTGTTTTTGGAAAGAGGGTTATAGGTTGTTGGGACAAAACCCAAGAGCGGTTGCTCTGTGCAGCATTATTATCTGACAGCACACTATAAACTGTCCCTGAGTATCCAAACTCTAGACAGAGAGCAAAACTCTAAACTAGGGATTTATTCAGTATTTCAGAGCTATTGTTTTATATTTTTTTCTATGGTTTAAATGATTTTTTTGGGTATTTATTTCATTCTCTAGCATTGCTTTCTCATGCTGGGTTGTGCCACTTTCTGCTTGTTTTTGAGTGGTCTAAGCAGCCCTCCACTGATGTGAAGTGCCACTTGTTATGATTCATCTCCAAGTTCATCAATGTAATGTATTCAGGGGGAAATGCTGCTGGAAATGTGACAGCAGCCTTTTCTGGGAACGTGGCTGTGTTCCCCTGCTCAGGGTGTGAAGAGGTGGCACTCAGCCCTGTGCTCTTCAGCATTTGGGGCAGTCAAACTCTGCCTGCTCCTCTCGCTGCAGGCGGCAGCAAGGTGGGCTCTGATGGCTTCTGCTCTCTGCTGCATGAGTTAAGTGCTCACTAGAGGAAAGTGTTACTTGCTGGGCACTTTCAGATCAGGCTGATGGCTCCTCATGTCAAGAAAACATCTCTGTGAAACAGGCGACTTTGGTGAACTTAGGTTTAGTTCTGCTGGTTTAGTTCTGAGGCAGCATCTTGCTCCTTGATAATATTTGTAGAGCAACATCAGTCAGCAACTTAAGGATGTTTCCCTGATATGTATCAACTCTGCCTTTAACACATGAATTTTTCTTGTCAGAGTGTTACAATAACAAGTTTTCTGAGTTTAGAATAGATCTCCTGTGTCAGCTGGGAAGCTCAATAATGCACCAGTAAGTTGGGTTTTTCTTTAAAACACTACCATCTGAAGGAAAACTAATCAAAAAGGAAAGGGTGTCCCTTCACAGCCAGATGCAGAAGACCAGCAAAATAATTTGGGGTAGGGAAAAAACATCAGAGAAGTTCAACATCTTTGTAGTGAGCTGGGCATTGCCTGAGCATTATTCCTGTGTACTTCTTTTCTTTACCTGAACCCTAATATCCAGAAGCTGAGGGCTGGCTCTGAAGTAGATCTTCTCATCTAGTACCTGTTACCTCTGCCTTTTGCCATCTGCTTGTAGATTTGGGTATCTAAAATATTTGGTTGTATTCTCCTATAGTATGAGTTCTTTTCTGTATTTTAACACCCACTGAGTGTTTGTATCCAGGGACATTCAGTTGTTGTATTATCATTTGCCCAGACAAGGAGTATGCAGGAATGTGCTTGTTTATAATTGCACTAAAACCAGAAAACTGTCAGACTGTTTCATGCAGGTTCATTGAAACATTGAGCTCAGCATGGTTTGTGTTTCAATAGCTTCCAGAAGATGGCCTACAAGCTGCTGCTTTTCTCTCAACAGATTTTTTTTTTTTTTTTTAATTTGCTGGTACTCCTTTGGCATCTAAAATTCCCTTGCTATGACAAGTTTCTTTTCCAGTGTATCAGTAGTGTCTATTTGAGTTATTTTTTCTCTCTGCTCTCATCTCCCAATAGAAAAATTTCAAAACAGTGTTTGAAGTGTGAGTATTGAATGCATGTGTGAAGGAATTTACTTTTTGAAAATGTGTTTTTTTCCTTTTAGGGAAGGGAGAGTTGGCATGCAGTGCTTTTACCTGTCTATGCTTTTATGTGTAGTAAAAAACAGAGGAGCAATATAACTAAATAAGCTATGTGTGTTTTTAACAGGATGCAAAGCAGTCAGAAATTTGGGTTTTACCTGTTTATTTCATTTCTGAGTAGTGAGCACCCCAAAGGACATAAGGAGGCTTTTAAGCTGACAGCTGTGTTTTATTAGAAGATAAACTTGAATAACTAACTCACTAAACATAGAAACCTTGAGGCGATGTGCAAAAGAGACACATGGATCAAGCACCTTTAAATGTAAAATGTTCATGTAGGAGAATATCAAGTTGAAACTGATAACCTTGAAGTGCAGAAGCAACACTCATGGTCCTGTTTTTGTTTGCCCCCATGGATGGCTGGGCAAGAGTGATGGAGAAGGGCTTGGAAGGGGATGCAGAGACCCTGCTCACCATTAGCTTTGATGTGCATCCCTCTCACCACTTTAAAGGTGCCACTTTACGGCTCTAACCTGGCAGTGAAAACTCTCTCTCGTTGGGAACTACTGTCAGAAGGGGGAAACTGGAATCTGGTTTTAGAAATTTGGTTTTATTTTGCAATTTCCTTACTTTTCTACTGTGTGTTTGAGCTCAGCCTCTCAGTAGATGCTTGCAGACAGCCATCCTTTTCATTCAAAACAAACTTGTAAAGACAGCTGAAGATACACTCAGAAGGGTGCCATTTTTACAGCACGTAGAGCACCTAATGATGGAGAACCTAAAAAGTTTCAGGATGCAGCAGAAACAAGAGATTCTCAGAAGAAGAGCACCACAGTCTTTAGTGTCATCCCTGAACTTGGAAGTTGCAGGAACTGCTCTTTCCATCATGGTTTCCAAGACTAAAATCTAATTGCTTTAAAGACAGATTTTTTTTTTTTTAATGCAAAGGTTAGAATGCCAAAGGCTTAGAGGAAAGAGAATTCTTTTTTAATTTTTTTTTTAAATTTAGGATTTGTTTAAAAATTCCATAGATTTGTCTTTTATTCCCGCTTTTGAACATATCCTATTTTAACTTTGCTATTTTGCTCTTTTGGCCCAATGATGCCATTTGTGCTTGAAAATCCTTATGTGAACTCTGTCCTCTAGTCCTGTTCATTGCTTCCAGCCCTACCTCAGAAGGTATCAGGGTTGCATATGATTTAACCTGATTTAAACTGTGTTTAAAAATAGGAAACCATCAGTCTGTGAAAAACTTTGTGATCATGTTGTCCTCATCCTCAATCTGTTCCATTTAGCATTTCCTATTTATACGAGCTGTATCTGTATTAGGCTCAATATGGGAAATTTTCTATTATTGGTAAGTGCCTAAATTTATACTGACCTGAAAAAGGCTTTCAGGATTTGCCTGGGATGTTCTTGACTGAATTTCTGAACTTATTTTTAGCTTTTCATGGTGATCTCCTACAGAAATCTGGTCCTGTTTTAATGAATAGTATGGATACTAAATATTCCAGAGAGTTTACAGGATATAAACATAGGATTAGGTGTCTTTTTTTTTTTAAATGGAGCTTTTTCAGATTTACTCAGAAAACAGAATAGGACAGAAAGGCAAGTGTCTCATAATGTTCAAACTAGGCTTTTCCCAAGAGGAGTGCAGGAAACAATGAGCTCTATAGTACAAAAGACTTTAGTTCTAAAGAAAAAATAAACCAACCAAACAAAAACAAGGCAAGACTTCCCTGTTTTCAGTGGTACTGGGTTAAATCATCCAAAATGAATAGAGGAGAGAACCTTTAGCTTCCCCAGCTTGGCTTCTTTTGGAAAGAATCAGTTGAGCCCATGGTGCTTAGGCATTACCCCTCATGTTCAATTTAAATTATTTTGCAGTCTTTTGTCTCTGTTCATTAATTACACATCACTTTTTAAATACCCACAGCCAAGTTATTTAAAGAAATAAAATTTTACATGCTTCTTCACTGCTTATAAAGTTACTTTATATTTTTTTTTTAATTGCAGGTATGGGAACATTTGCCAATTAGAATAATATAAAATGTGCTGAAAACAATGAGCTTTGTTTTTACCATTATGCACAAAGTCCCTCTTTAGTTGAATAAATTAGTGTAAATTGGGTTAATCTAGTAGACACTGTTGGAGTTAATTATAATCCTATATTTTATGGTAGCTATGAGAGACAGTATTTGCATCCAAAATAAAGGCAGCTAGTTAGAAATTCACATGTTCTGTGGGAAGAAAGTTTGGCTGATTATTGGTACACCAAGGGGTATGTTTGTGTGGCTGAACTGTCTCACCCAGGAAGCAGAGACAATCCTTGAAAATGGTTAAATGTTTCATCTAACCTGAGCAGATGCAAGCAGCTTTCTTCCAAGACAAATCTTTGGAATGGGATGAATGAAAGGGTTCTGATGCTGTGAGAGGTAATTGTTTCAGTTCACTTCCACTGCATACAAAGGAGAACTTGATATGTTCTTGTAAACAAGTGTTTTGTACCAGAGTTGTGAATCAAACCTCTGCTTCTGACTGATAACTGATCACAAAATCCTGATTTTTGGATTTGAGGATATGGGAGTTAGCACTGTGCATATGATGAACTTCTAGGAGCTAATTTTTTGGTTTTTTCTCAATGTTTTACTCTGATAATTACTGTGAGACTTTGTCAAGATCTGTCTTGTCATATTGGTGCAACTCTTCAGTCTTCTGAGGCTGTCAGTGTGACAGAACTCACTGACAGCCCAGAAAGATGCCTGGCTGGTTCTTTTAAAACCCTTCAGTTATCTGGATCTGATTTTTGAAATGTCAGACTTCAAAAGCTGCTAGCTAACATATTCCTGACTCAATACAGGAAAGTGTTTCATCAATCCTGAGGCATACACCTTTGTCTCTGAAGTATACAGCTGAAATATTTCTTGGGCACTCCTGTCTTTCCTGAGTTGCAATTAATCATAATATTTCTACCATATTTTAACAGGCCACTGTTGTCACTTGGTTACTTTTTGCTCCTGAACCCTTACAAACGTTGAATTTTGATCGAATTTTTGATGGGAAATAGCCCAAATTTATTCTGTAACATGCCTTCCAAACACAGTGCTTTTTCTCCACCACAAAGCACAGCATGGAAAAGAAGTGGACTTTTCAAAAGTTAGGGGTAGTATTTTGAAAGAGCAGATTTGGCACATAAAACTGAGACATCTGGAAGCATAAGAGGGTAAACATGTCTGTAGTTCATATTTGTTGTGGATCATGTTTCTTGGCATGGCTTGAAACGGAGTGCAAATCAAAGCTGGTGGTGGTTTTGTAGAAATAAATGGGGAGAAAACACTTTCTTTTCAGAGTATGTATTTGTGGGCAATCATTTGATATTTTGACACTGAACTTATTCACACCCCAGTGTATTTAATTCCTTGGGCAGAAAATTGGTGCTGGTTACAGTTCCTCTCGGAGGCCACAAATGAGCACATTATGCTGTCTGCCTTTTACATCTTTCCACCTCCAGTTCTGGGATGCAGTGTTTGGCAGGATGATTCTTTATGTGTCAGTCTAATGTATTCTCCTTCTCCTTTCCACTGACAGGCGTAGCATTATTTCATTAAAAACTTGTCATAAGGACTCTGAGTGCTCCCGAGCTCTCGAGCTGTAAGATTCATGATTTCTGTGTTGGCAAACGTGTTACAGATTTGCTCTGGGTGTGCAGTGCAGCCAAGAAGGTGCAGGAATGCAAAATTAGACCTTTGTCTAATAATTAGATTTGCTAGGTATTCAATGTTCTCAAGCTAGGGCTTAGATTTGTACACGAGTCATTTGCAATCATGATGCTTCCTACCCTGCTGAAGGACATATCCATAATGCCATGGATTTTCCTGTTTTTTAATAAATTGTGACTGATACCACTTGGGTACCAGAGTGAACATGAGATGATGAATTAAATCAGTTTACAATTTTTCCCCCCTTTGTGACTAAGGTGGTGTAGCTTATTCAGTAAACCCATGACTGTGAGTTTTGTCCCATTTGTCATTTACAACTCGTTCTTATGGCTTTGTGAATGTTTGCTCTGCACTGTCTTAGAGCCAGAAAGAGCAGTAAATTCTTTTAGAGGACACCTCTTTCTCTAAACTTTGGGTAAAATGGTTATAAAAATTTGTTAGGACTAAGTTTTTCAGCATGGAACTGCTTTCTAAGCAGTTAAGCAAAAACATTTAAATATTTGCTGGCTCGATTTCTACATTTAAAAAGTAAGGCTGATTTTCCTGCTAAGTAATTAGTGCTGAAATAATTGTAAGTATTATATGCAATACATGTTAAAATTAATAAAATATTTGGGGTTTAAAATTTGTGTAGAAAGGTTTCTATAAATAAACTTTGTTTTATTACTTGAGCTGCACAATATGCAGTCTTTCCATTGTAACAAAGAGATCAGGGCATAGATTGTGCTGAGATCCCTTGGCAGGCCAGTGTTTTGCTTTTCTGTGGAACTTTATTATTTTAGACCTTCAAAGCAAAAAACTAAGCCTGTAACAGCTAATACTTGTCTGTGCTAATGAACCCTTAACATAATGCAAATATCTTGACCTTGCAAACAATGAAAACAAAGTTTGATTTACTCAATGACAATGCCCTTTGATTTTCCTGTCTTTTCTTAAAGTGTCCTGTCACTCATGGCAGCCTTCAAAGGCATTTTGTTCTGGCCACTGGTGTTATAAGACATTCATGATGACAGTTACACCCTGTATTGTCTCTTGTGCCTTCAGATCACTGCCAAAGGCATTTCATAATGTAGGATGGATGAGTCTGAAAGCCAAGTAACTTTTTAGTGTGTGTGTGAACATCTTAAAAAAATTAATTTTCCTCTCTTTTGTATTGTTTCTTTTGAATATGCAGATGCAGGTGCTAAAGGCACACAATTAAATGTTTTCTTTCATTTTGAAACTTTTCATAATATCTTTGGAGCAATATTCTTTAAGGCTTTCTTTATTTTGCAGAGTTCTTTCATAGTTTTTATTTTAAGCATGGACAATGATCAAGCAATTTTTCAGAAGCAGGAGCACAAGCCCCTCAGGGCTGCACCATTCCTGCACACTCTCCAAACTTCTATTTTCTGCTGTTGGTGGCTTTGAAACCTTGATACTTTTAAATCAGTTTTTAATGAGTTACAGGTACTAGAAGACCAAACTCTTAATTCAGAGGCTCTCCCAGGATACTGTACTGAGTGACATGACCTCCTGCACTGCACAAGTGACACTTCTGACACCACAGAATTTGCTGGCTTTTTTGAACCCTACAGAAATTATTCTAAAATTAAACAGCTGAGAGAGGCTCTCTCATATAAGTCACAGAAGTTGGTTCCTATCATCATTAACTGTTTCCTTTCCTCATTCAGCCATGACTTGCATGTCAGTGTATTTTCATGCTTTTATCCATGGTGAAGAGTGGTTCCTCCTACAATGGGCATTGTCTTCCTTGTTCTTTCCTCCTTCTTACTTCTCAAAGCAAGTAAAAAAAAAAAAGGAAACAAAAGTAGTGATTCTTGGAGAGGATTATTTTTCTGTCTTCTCCAAAGCCATGCAAGTCCTACAAGTATCTGGATTACCTTGTTCTGCTCAACGTGAGCGATGTGCAGATCAAAGGCCGGATCCCAGCCCCTCAGGCTGTGTGCAGCAGATGCTGTTACAATGTTAAAGCAATAATTTATCACTGCTGCGTGTTCTCTGCATCACAAACAAAAAGTAATTCCACTTCTGAGCAGAGTTAATGGATTGATTGCGTTCCTTGCACGCTGCTCGGCCGCTCCAGCTCCTCAGCCTCTCCCACGGAGAGCAGAGCCTGAACATGGGGAGTGGTGAAAACTGAGGTGCCTCTGCTTGAGGAAATGTGCTCAAACACAACAAGTAGTGTTTATTTTTAGCTGAGCACTTTTCACTCTTTGCACTGCTTTATTTCTGCAATAGCTGTACCAATACATGGTTTAAAATCCAACCAACCGAACCCCACCAAAACCTCTTCGACACCAGTTGCAAAATCCATATTTGAGCTGTTTAAGACAAGAAATATTACACTTGCCCAAAGTCTTTATAGTTTCTCTCCCTGTTCTTCTGAGTCACTTTCCCTGTGAAATAAACTGTTGTAGTTTTCCCAGTAGGATTATATGTTTTTGCTCAAAAAATTTATTTGCATTTAAATTTGGAAGGTGGTTGTTGTTGTTGCCTCAATAGTAAAAGTGCTTGTCCTCATTCTTTAAGAATAAAAGTTGAGAGGATTTGTTTCATTTAAGGAAAACTTGCGAAATTTGATGCTGACCTTGAATTTTAGGGTAGCAGGTATCTTATTCTGCAAACATGTGCTGGCTTTTTGTTCTGTTATTTAAGGAAATTATTTTGTTCCTTAGAGAATTATCTCCATTCAAGCTGCCCTTAAATGATAGCAATGGGAAATTTGATAAATTTTGTGCAGTATATTTCAATTCAATGCGTGTAGGACTTTGTTAGAAAAACAGCATCATTTACAGCAGGAGACAAGATTAACTTTCATGGTTTCTCCTGCACTCATTGAATTGCAAGACCCTCATTTCAGGGTGATGTTATTGTCAGCAACCAGTGGATGAGAAGACAAAATGGAGAGTTGCAGAGTGGTGAATCTTGCTGCTGGGTTGTCTGTAAATGAATTTCAGCCAAACATGGTATTACCTTGCAGCAGCCTGCCTGGGCCTTCATGCTGTGTGCATGCCAGTCATTCTATCCTGGCTTTTACTTATTGCAGATATAACAGTGAGTGAGGGGTAATCAGATATGGCTCAGTAGCTCTAAAAAGATTTAAGTGGTTGTGTAAATTTGGAACAGGAGACAAAATACTGATTTGTGGCACAGACTCATACTAGTCCTATGAAATGTCTTGCAGAAAAATTTCCAGATACTCTGGATTGCTTACCAGGACATAGCATGTAACAAGATGCTACATTTGCAAATGTTCTTAAATTATTTAATTTTCAGAGTCTGAGTACAGAAGGAGTTGATGGTCAGGATCTGTTTCTGGAAATTCTCATTCTAGCTTATAGTGTGCTTTTTTGGCTTATTCTACTTGGAAACTAACTTGGGTGTCTGGGAGGTATTCCTCTTTTCTTGCTGATACTACATTCAGTTTCCCAAAAAGTACTGGGTTTGCTGGCTGATCAGGTGACAAGCACATGGACTGTGCCTGTGGAACCCTTAGTGGCACTTGGATTAACTCCCTCATCCTCAGGTACTCTGTGATATGGAGACAGGTTTCTCTAGCACCTTGGTTTGGCCAAGGAGCAAGCCTGTGGACGGCACTTGAAATTCTGTTATGTGGTTTCCCAGCGAGGCATTCCAATGCCCTGAGTTCCGTGGGGTGCTGCCCCCTCTGGGCTCTTTATGCCAAGAAAATTTCTCACTAAAGACAAGGCACTGGAATGCGTTCAAATGAGTGTAAGAAATGATAAAAAGTGAAGTCTTAAAGAAAATACAGAGCTTTAGAAACTCTTTTGTGAATGGTAGGTTTGGAGGCATGAAAAACTGGGCACAAGTACTGTGGACAAGACCTAATCAATTACTTTGTTGTTGTTTCATTTTCTTTTAAACTTGAATGTTACAAAGAAGAGGCAAGGGTGAAGAACAATCACATCAGAGGGCATGCAGAAATTCTTAGCAGGAAATTAAGCTCTGAGAATCTAGGGAAGGCCTTGAGTTTGTGCAGGGTGTTGGTGTGCTGGTTGGGTTACAGCAAGGAAACCCCAGCTTGGTATATTTGCTTCCATGGAAGAGCACTGCATCATCTCATTTACAGGTCATTTTTAGGATCCATTGACCCAGGTTGCAGGAAGGTAGAACAGCTATGAGACCTAAATTCAGCTTTAAAGTGCAATTACATGTTGCTGGTTGAAGAAATAGGCCATGAAGTCTTGGGCCAAAATGTATAAAGATAAAAGATTTTTAATATGCAGGTGCACCACCGACAATGTAGTCTGATATAAGGTGTCCTTAACATGAAATCCATCTTTCACTTATTATATTAAGAACTGTGGTTTCCAGTGATTGGTATTTTATGATTAGTGTTATAGGCAGTGAAATAAATGCTGTTATTAAGGAAATCCTATTAGCAGGTCCCTATGTACCGTGCACGTAGTCCAGATTTATTAACATACCCTTCTCTAGTTACTTTCTTGAAAACAGTTTCACCTCCTATGAAATACTGAGCCATAATGCCATTAATAAACGTGTCTAATTGCAGTGTGGAACTGTGCAAGCCTGAATTGATTTGGATGGATTTGAACAGAAGCAGGATTATTGCAGTGGGATGTACAAACATACATTGTACATCCCTAATTTTTGTGCTACTGTTATGTCAAGAGAAAGAGTATTAAGTGTACAGTCGGGCAGCTAATAAAAACTCTAAGCCTTTTTCATAAAGAGCTGTCAGTAGATGGCAATGTGACTGTTTTATACAGACTTTTTATTCTATATGAGGCTTAAGTCCTATAATCATCTGCCATTGCTGCTTAAATTACTGGGGTTTTTTTAAACCTCTAAGAACGCTTTAAAACTGTTCTTTAAATAATTGATAGTTACAAATGGAAATCTTAGCCCAGAACCTCCAAAAGTGATCAAAGTTGTTTTAATTTTCCAATAGTTGGGGTTGAGTGGAAATAATGTTGCGTAACACACCATCAGTAAACAGGAGATTATTGCACTTATGTCTCATGTTGCTGCAGATTCAGAGAGCCCATGTTTTATTGATAGCTAGATAGTTTGGCCATAACTCATCCAAAACTGTGGCGCTTATAATGAGCACCAGATGGAATAACAAAAATAAACATGTTCCTGTGCTGTCAACAGTACATCCACTGGAAAGCTTATCAGTGTTTTTTTCTTTCCCCTACTCCCTCTTCCTAGTGAATTTAGCCAGGGAGAAATCAAGCTTTGGAACATCAAGCTCATCATCTGGCATTATATTAGATATTTTGGTCATAACAAGAGCAGCACAAATGTATATGTTTAGTGCTTAACTGGTAGCTGCTGTTGTTAATATTTCATGTGGCGGCAGTACAGTGGGACACAACGTGTTAGAGGCACAGCAAACAACTTGGAAAAATTGTAGTGATGTATTCCTTATTAGGCCCCATTGGTTTTCAGTAGCAGCATGGATTTGAAGGACCTGGTTTGCCACAGCTTATTTGGGCTCTGAAGTATTCAGCCCATGCTTGCATTTATAAGAGTGCCTCACATATTTGATGTCCGCTTTCTTATGAATGTTTTCTTTTAGTAAATCTGCCTGCAAATTCTGAAGTCACAAGTAGCAAAGCTTCCTTTAGGTCACTGCCCACAGCAGGGCTTGATTTAGGAACATTCCACCTTCATTACAGTGGTCTCATTTGTAAATCATCCTGTGGTGTGAGGCAGCAGCCTGTCTGTGCCTCCACACACCCGAGTGCAGAGGCTGCTTGTTGAATTTTATCAGTCTGCAGTGGGTATTTACTGCTGTGTACCTGTGTCCTTAACCATGTGGATTTCTCTTGCACAGAGAAGTTATGGGTGCCCCATCCCTGGAAGGGTCCATGACCAAGGCAGGCCTTGCTCATGCAGTGATCTTTAAGGCCATTCTTTGATTGTGTGTTTTGGAGGCTGCAGAGCTGCCATAGTGACTCTGCTGAATGTTCCTCCAAGCTCCTGGTACTGGAGATGTGACTTGTGGTGGAGTGGATGCAGCCACCCAACCCCAAGTGCCTTTTAGAGATATTTCCCAGGTGAAAAGGACTGCTGTGCTTGTCTCTGTGGCTTTTGGAGCAAGAGGCTATGGCTGGTGTTTGCAATGGGAAGTTGACCCCATCTTTCAACTTTTGAAGAAATAAATTCTTTCATCGTGGGCTGGACACAGTAAACTGTTGTTTTCAGCTCTTTGCAACTCTCAGCTGAGCTTTAGTGTTTTGGATTCTTTTTTTCTGCTTATACTGGTGAAGCAGTTTTTGGGCACATCCCTAGTTATCTAGACTGCCTGTATCCTCTCTTCCTAAGCAGAGCAGAAATGGATAATTATGCACAGGTTTTTTAATGCAGGCTTTTAAACCTATTTTTCCCCTTCACTCCTGCACCCAGGGAGGTCTATTTCTATTCTCAAGGCCAAGCCTACATCTGTTTTTCTGGCTTCCTGGTGGTTTTCTGCCTACGTGTACCAACACATCTACCTCCTGTCAATACAGGGCTCGATGTTTCCAATCAATCCCCTGGGCCTCCCCACATGCCTTGCTGTTGTTTGAGCTGTTTTACTCAATTAAAGATCTTAATTCCTCAGAAAAAAAAAGAGCTGCTAGGATGCACATCTGCTTGCAGAGGCCATGATTTCCCATGTACCAGAGGCATCCTTGCTGGCAGCCATTAACACCTTCCAGGGAAACAACGCTCTGCAGCAGCGTGGGGCATGGAAACCCACAGCTCCCATGGAAGAGCTCTTCTGCAGGGAAACCATCTGCCAGGATGCCTGCCCAGCCTCCCTCTGCTGATGGCTGTGCAGTGGGAAGGCAGCCTTAAAGGACCTTTGAGAATTTCAGAGTTTATTTATTCATGTATTTTGGATTCACGTTGCCTTGAAGTTAAATTTGAAAAACTCTGTAAAATCCTCACTTTGCCCAAATCCCTATAATGTAGATGGAAAGGTGGCTTTCTATAAATAGGTTTGAGCATGTAAAATATTTTTTCTTATATTTATGTTTTTGCTTGTATTTATATATAAGGCTGTGTCCCTTTAAATCTATGCATCCAGGGTAGTTGTTGGCCAAAGTAATTTAGGATGAGAAAAGATGTCCTCCAAAAGGACAGGTTCCTGGTTAGTCTTAAATGCAGAGTTTGGAAAGAAGGACAGATTATCACTATTTAGAAGACAAATATTACTTTCTGACTAATCACGGGAAATATTCCAACACCTTGCATCCATTCCTACAGAGAAGAAATGCAGTGCCCTTTTTTTTTTGCTGCTCTTAACAAATTTGAAGCAAGGACATTAAAATGTGGTACTTCATTAGTTCCCATTATGTTTCTTCACATTCAGTCATGCCAACTAATTTATTTTGCTGTGGATGCCCCCACTGTAACATTAAAAAACCACAGTACCCTTCTTCCTTAGCAGTCTCATGAGAGCAATCCTTGAAAGATTAATGAGAAGGATGAAGTTTAGCAGCATTATATAGAATTTGGAATTTCTGAATGGTTGAACAAAAACTCCTCCTGGATTGTTAAGAGCTGAAAGCTGTGTCTTACGTCATTCCACAGCTAATTTTTCCTAAGTATGTAATAGGATTTTTGATTTAACCAGTGTGCTTAATGTCATATAGCTTTAATTATTATCCTTACTTTTGGGAAGGCATTGAGATAAAAAAATTACACTGTTTCTAATGAAAAGCTTTTACTTGAACTTTCCCTTATCTGCCATTGATGATAGGCTAATATAATGGTTTTTTTTCTTATTTGCTTAGAAATTCTGTCAATAAATTTAGTCTCAGAAATTTTACTTCTGTTAATCAATTGCTAATGAATGAATAGCATTGACTGATGGCTGAGGTATGCTAAAAAAATTAAAAATGTAGGAAATTTCCTAATTAGCCCTTTGGTTTTTGGTTGTGAACTGACAAATATTGATGCATAAACCTTCTCAGAAGACATCTGTGAATTATTAACCCTTTACGTTAGGTGTATTTTTTCTCAGTAAAAAAGTTGTACAATATTGCAAAAAAAAAAAAAAAATTAAGTTGCTGGATTTTCTGTCAGGAGAGTTTTGCCTTCTGTTTGAGCTGGTTTACCTTTTTCCAGAAGCACATAAATACTGTGTTGTGGATGGTCTTGCTGGGTCTCCAGTACAGAGAAACAGGCATTAACAACACGAATCATCATTCTGACAGGCAGAAAGCAGCTGAGAAAGTAAAAAGCTTGACTTTTCTCCAAGAGTTTGATTTAAATTCATAGCAGTTTGTTTTAGTCCTGCAACCCACTCTTTCACATTAAACTCAGATGTTGAAAACCTTTGACCAAACAGGAATATTTCTGTAGTAGTGGATCCTTTGAGAGATCAGGGTGGTTTTCCTGCTTTATGTTTTCAGCACTTCTACATGACTTGAAATGTTAGTCTGGTGGTTGATGGTTAGACAGACAAAAGCTCTGGTTTTGCTGCTGGAGCTGTGAGGATTTTTTGACTGCATAAGAAAGAGAAAAGTGAGGTTGCCATCATGCGTTAGTGCAGTTCACTAAGGGCTTGCTTGTGAAATCAGAATGGGGAAGGTCTTTTCATTTCTGTAATGCAGAGATAGACAACAGAAGTAATCTACACAAAGCCTCTTGCATTCATAAACTGTTGCAAGGCACATCCCAGCTTTGTTTCACTGGGAACCAAAGAAAAATATAAACATCCAATAAAAACCCTCGTTATGGCTCTGAGATACAGAAAAGAGTAACCCCACCCCAGATTTTAGAAAGCACCATATAATGAAATTGCTTTAATCTTTTGAACATCATTTATGCAGACAAAATAACTTCTGTGCTTTGGGTTTGTTGTGCTGAGGTTTTAAAAATTGGATGATTTGACACATTTAATTCAATACTCTCATTAATTCCTTGCGCTGAATGCTCTAATGCCAATCATGCAGAAAATGTTTAAATATGACAATTTCTTTTTAATTATAATAAAACTGTGTTACAGTAAAAGCAAGAGCTTGGTGAAGAAATTCAAATGACATAAGCCAAATCAGAGTTAAACGAACAAACATTGCAGAAATTGCATATGGAAAAATGTGAGAATAACGAAAAGGCTTTCATTATGGAATCACACTTCTCTCCTCTCATGTTTCACCTGGGAGATTAAAGATGCTTCTTCTCCAGAAAATGTCTGATTTTTGTTTTGTCACAGGAAGGAATCAAACGATTCCCATTAATTTCAATACGCATTTTAGGTATCTGAACTGGAAGGTTTTTTGTTTCCTTTACACTAAAGATTTCAGTATTATCCAGCGTTTGAAGTTGGGGAGTAAGGGAGCTGCTAATAGAAGGGGGAAATATACAGCAAACCATATGCAAATATTAATGCATTTTCTTTGATCTTATATGAAAAATACTGTAGACTTCTGAGGGCTGGGAATGTCACAGCTAAAATCAGCCCCCTTCCTGGAGGGGGATGCTGCTTTCATCACTTTCTTGATTTACCAATAGTCTGAGTTAAGATCTCCCAGTTCTGAGACTTGATTTCATAATTTACGTATTTAGTCCAACAGGCGTTAGATCTTGCCACTTCTGCAGCTCCTTTTTAGTCCTTAGATCTGTGACTTAATGGAGGGGAGAAGAGAGAGACAACTTCTAAAGATGTGCTTGAAAGGAGAGCTTTTTATTATCAACTTGCCTCCTGTCAAGAGCCATTTCTGTAAATCAGATGAAAGAGTAAATAGATCATATAGACCTCTTGTTACTTTGGTAGCCTTGGAGGAGTGTTTTCCATAGTGTTGTGATTTCCAGGGATGCAGCTGGGATGTACTCTTAAATGAGAATTCTCAAGGTGCAGTGTGGGGATCACTCATTCAGCCAGGATCCTCTTGGTACTCCCCTGGATGTTCTTTCATCCATTTTTACAGCGTGGCATGTAGCTGAAAGGTTCTCCCCACAGTGCTGTCCCTAGAAGCAACATTTGCAGACTTATACAGATATTTGATGGCAAGCACTAGAAATGAAAGATGAGGCAGAGAATAAAAAGGTCACTTCTCTTAAAGCGTTACGATTTCTCCAAGGATCGTGTTCACTGTTTTTAATGAAAGATGTCTTGCCTGAGATTTGCCAAGTTTTCAAAATTGTAACATGTGAAGGGAAAATGACTGGATTTCAATAAAAGTCACAGAAATCACAGAGTATTCTGAGTTGGAAGGGCCCCACAAGGATTGTCAAGACCAACTCCAAGGTGTATGACCCACAGAGGGATCAAACCCACAGACTTGTCCTTATTAGCACCAATCTCTAACCAACTGAGCTAATCTCATATATTCATCTTGGATGGCTTGACTTGAAATTAATTGAAAATATGACTGATTTCCTGCCGAGTTTTTCTTTGGAGTTATTGTTAGTCCATTGACTAGGCAGAGGCTGGTAAATTGGAATCAGACAGTGGCTTCTCCTTGTGGATAGAAGGCCTTTTCCTCAATTCCTTCTTGTGAGAACTTTGAAGTTTCCACCTTTTTTTCTCAGAATCAGATCCACCTTCCCCAACCCAAAGCACAAAAAGCCTCAGCCAGCACCACCAAACACCAAAATTCTCCCTGGTATGCAACCAGCTTTCCACTTGTACCTTAAAATTAAATAAACCT
The DNA here is from genome assembly GCA_013398405.1 of Pheucticus melanocephalus. NCBI lineage: Eukaryota > Metazoa > Chordata > Aves > Passeriformes > Cardinalidae > Pheucticus > Pheucticus melanocephalus. The sequence goes on along the minus strand of VZSJ01004652.1, from coordinate 50,153 downwards.
GAACAGGAAAATCTGCATGTTTGAGTGCCCAGGGATGCATGTACATATAAAACATTGCTGACTTAGAGAGATGAAGAAATCTTGGGGTTGAATTTTGCTTGTGCTTAATTCAGGATTACAGCAGTGTGGCAGCTGCTTTGGATATTTTGACCAAGAAGTTCACCTTGGATCTGTTATCAGTGGTGTAGCTCGTTTGTAGCAAGGGCAATACATTGAATTGGCATTTTTGCTCTCTCTTGCCAGGAAAAAGTCTCAAAAACTTTCTCAGTGCTCACAAGTGTTACAGCACAGAAAGACACATCAGTGCTGCCCCTGAAGGAGAGCAAGGTGAGACTGGGGGTGGTGACCCCAGCACCAGCAGACCTGTTGCCATAAGTCCTACGGTGACCTAGCTAGGTGGGATCCACAGCTCAGGGAACATCTGGTAAGGCAAAAGATGATGGGTCAGGTCCTGCACTGGCACAGGAAGTCTGGCCAGGGTCAGGAGGAGCTGGTGAGTGGGACCTCTGGGAGAGGGGCAGGTCTATCAGAACCTCCTAGTGCCCTCAGGAGCTGAAAAACTCTGGAGAATGCAGTTTTGAAACTCATTACTCATCCCCCTCCTATGTTTCCTGGTCATTCAGGAAGCTCTGCACCAATTTACTCACAGTTTTAAAGAAAGGAAGAGATATTGTGAAACAAGTATTGTGCAGGCCCTTTATCATCACTGGAGATGTCTCTCTTGAATAAGAGAGTTGCCACATGGTGGGAAGGAGAGAGCAGGGTGTGGTGGATGCATGGCTGCCTGCACAGGCCCATGCATGATATTCCTGACAAATTAATTTGATGTGTGAGCTGGTTTTCTGCTGTGCTGCTGGTGTGGACTTTCCTTCACAGGCTTTTCTGCCCAAAGACATGGTGCTGCTGTTAAAAACAGCTGTGATTGTCATGGCAGCCTACCTGCAGCTCAGATGAGATGTAAGATAATGCAGGAAAGGACATGAATTTTAATGGAAAATGTTTTGGATGACCGGGAGGATAACAAAACCAGTGAAACAAATACAGCAACAGTGTTAGAAAATGAAATATCAGTAACTTTCTGTTTGTAATAGACAAACATTTTAGAGAGAAGCCTGTTCTAAAGCTGACTGTAATGGTTTGCCTGTCAAGACAGATTATATCATTTGGGCAGAGCTGAGAAAACAGAACCTCTGTTTTCATAAAATGTATCTGTGGAGCTCTCTGCTATGCATATTGTGACAGAGATTATGACCCAATGATTTCTCTAGTGCCTTGTAAAGGAATATAAAGGTTTGCTCCTTGGGGAACTCGTGTTTTAGCATCCCTGTAAAGTGCATTTCATACTCATAATTCTGTACAGAAGCCTTGATGCCTGAGCTCTAAGGGTTTAATCTGTGACTAATATTGATCTGAAGCTGTAGTGTAAATGTTTAGTGGCCACAGGCTTTTGGAGATTTTGCTCTGTGTGAAGGCCATCTATCTTCCAAAATTATGAGGAAATAGATCTCTTTTCTGATCCTACTTTATTTCAGTGAAGATCACAGGAGTCATTTTTGTGAAGACAGTGTAGGACTTTTGTCCTCTTTTTCTCAACATAAAAATGCTTTTGAAATAAAAAGTTTAAATAAGGCTGCAATGCTTGAAAAAATATAAGGAAGGTGTTATGAACTGCATAAATAAAATGAGGTGTAATATGAAATCCTCATACCATCACAATGGAAAAAGCAGATACAAGAGTAATTAGCAAAACATAAAAATTATTTTGTCCTTTTGCTTAGGCTCCTGCAGGCAAACGACTTTCTAGGTTATGATATTCCTCTAAAGAACATTACCTCATTTTTCTGGTCTCTTCTAAATACAGAGTTTAATGGTCAGAAAATATACCAGATTGTCAATAGTGATGTTCCTTGAAGGCTTTCCATTTTTAAAGCATTTTGTTGGGTAATTTGGATGAATAATTCTTATATTAGACTTTCAAACTTTTCATCTCATTGGGCTTTCTTTGCTTATTGATTGTATTGTGATGGGCCAGCTGGATCACATACCATTGCAAAGAATCCCTGATAAAAAAAACAAACTTGGGACTTTTTTCATTAAATCAGAAAACCATCAGCACCAGATAACTGATGATCAGTTTTGGATTATGAAAATGATTGCATTAAATACCTCAGCATTTGTGCAATTGTCTTTTAAAAATGAGTACATTTTCAGAACTAATAGGTATTGTCCTGTCTTCTAAGTCATAATTCAGCCAAACCTGACAATTTGGTTGGCTCATCAAAATTTCTCAGACAGTTACATGCAAATTTTAACTTGTTGGAGTTGTAGTCTGTCTAGTTTTCTTGGAAGGAAAAGAAGTGGGCCATAGCTGAATAGCATTTCTTCAAGTAGAAAAAACCCCAAAAAGTGTCAGTTTTGCTTTTTAGTGTTGTATTCTACTAAAGAAAATGGTTCTCAGAAGCAAATGTAGTTGAATTCTTGCTCTTAGGAGGCTGAATTTATGACCTATCTTGGGGATTTTTGTCTACTATTTTGATGTGTTGTAACAGTGAAAATTTTGTGGGGTGGGATGAGTAAAGCTCATTTTTGGACAACTTTTAGTTGTGGTAGATGAATTTATGAAGTCACATGCATGCTCTCTGTAATCAACCCTTCCTTTAGAATGTACATTTCTTCAACTAGAAAAATAACCCAAAGAAGTGTCAGTTTTCATCAAAATTTCTCAGACAGTTACATGCAAATTTTAACTTGTTGGAGCTGTAGTGTGTCTAGTTTTCTTGGACAGAAAAGTTGTGGTTCATAGCTGAAAAAGCATTTCTTCATGTAGGGAAAAAATCCCCAGAAAGTGTCAGTTTGGGTCTTCTGGGTTTTTCTGGTGTGCTAAGTGCTGCTCATCATGGTCACACAGATGGAAATGAAAAATGCTGTGAGCCATATCCTGTGGCTGCTCTCATCCTCTGGGTTCTGCTACTGCAGGTACCGAGAAGAGTTAACAAAATTTGGCCCACTTCTCTCTGCTGTTATTTGGGAGACTCCAATTTCTGTCAAGCCAAGGCAAAACCTGTTCTGTTATTTCTATCACATCACAGGACAGGGGTCTGTCTCTGACAGATTTGACAGATGGTAATGGCACTGAAAAAATTAACTCCACCTGACTGCCAACGTTTCCGCCTTAAAGACCCTGGAAGATATTAATTAGAAATATGATTTATTCTTTTAATGGGAGTGTGTGTGCAGTATTAGTCACCAATGGCAAGTGCCTTGTTAAGCCTTTACAGAAAAAGATATGCTGCTCAGTTATTCATCTGTGAATTGCCTTGTGTTAAGAATTTAAATCATACTCTTTTGCCACTTTAACGCAAAGTGGATTTGCATTGTGCTAAGAAATGCAGACCAAGAAGTGATTTAAAGGTGTAAGTCTGTGTTAAATTCTTGGAGGACTCATCTGAAGATCAATATTGATGTGAAAAATATTTATGGTAGGAAGCTGTGTGTCAGTATTGCAGGCTTTGTGTGTTCTTCCAGCCTCCAGAAGCAATTTTTTTTTTTCTTTTGTCAGTTCTCCCACAGCTAAGGCATTTGTCAGGTTGTAACTGCTTAAGAAACACCTCTTCACTTAATATTGTGGTATACAGAATTTCTAATTTTCTCAGGGAAGTCACGAAAATAGAGATTTTTAGCCTGGAGGGATAAGATAGAAGTTGTCTGACTATCAAAGGAATACTCATCTAAGAGGAGAAACCATCACAAAGTCTAGCAGTTTGAATATAAAACTGTACAAAACCTTCAAACTCTTAAGTATAAAGGAGTGTCAAATTGCTGGTAGTTTTCCTTTTTTCCTTTCTTTTCCCCAGTTTCAATGAAAATGATCCTTCAGCTGATCAAGTGTAACGAGATGACAAGCAGTAATTTAAGCGGGATCATATTCTCTATGTAAATGATTGCAAGGGAAGAATGAAAGCTCATTTCTCCTGTGTGCCTGCACATCCAGCAGCTGCTCCTCACACAATACTTATGGATGGGTTCTGTGATTCTGACAGCACATTAGGTACCCAGGTAAAAGCACCAGGGAAATGAATGAAAGAAATAGCGTGTGCCTGAGATGCTGCTGCAGCCAAGCTAGAACAGATTTGTCACTGGAGATAAAACACTTATTCAAATGCATCCTAATGTAAGAAGGCTCCATCAAGAGGGAAAAAAAGAAAACCCTCTCTTTTTTCTTTTTTTTTCTCCCTTTTTAAATGTTTTTTTTTAATATTTTGACTGTTGATTTAAATGATTAATGAGAGGTTGGCCATTGTGGCTGTGTTGGGTGTACTTTACTTTGTGATTAAAAAATCAGTGGGGCTGAGGCTGCTCTGCAGCATTAGATCTGAACCTTCAGGTTTCATGCTGTTGCTTTGAAAAAGGGAAACCAGCATGAAGTCATTGTAGAAATGGCCCAAAGAAATCTGTTGAAGCTATTTTCTTTATTAAAATTATTTTCTGTGTGAGGAATGTGTGCTTTTTGCAGACAGTTTTGACTTCTGAGTGAAAAAATGAAACACCTGAAAACAGAAACTTTCAGCTTTCAGCAGAAAGCTGGAAACCTTTGATTTGAAAATGCTGCTGTGCTGGTTCACAAGTGTTGTATTCTACTAAAGGGAATGATTCTCAGAAGCAAATGTAATTGAATTCTAGCTCTCAGGAGGCTGAATTTATGACCTGTCTTGGAGATTTTTGTCTGTTATTTTGATGTGTTGTAACAGTGAAATTTTTTGTGGGGTGGGATGAGTGAAGCTCATTTTTGGGCAATTTTTAGTTATGGTAGATGAATTTATGAGGACACATGCATGCTCTCTGTAATCAACCCTTCTTTTAGAATGTACAGAGACCTGATTCTTTTCACTTAAATCATACTTAACTGTCTTCCTTCCCTCACACTCCTAGAGAAATGCCTGTGTAATGGACAGCTTGTCAGCAGACAAACTCCTTTTCATCATCACAAATAACCCTAGACATGAAATATTACTCGATTTTCTTGAGCCAGGAAAGGGAAGGCTTAAAAAAAAATTGTTTCAACATTTCAATTTTCCATCGGAATACACTGTGCTGTTGTATATCTTAACTCCATCATTTTGGATAACCTCCTGCTATGTTGGAATTTAGCATGTACCCTCCTTGCAAAAATTTACTTTTAGGTGAGGCACACGTGGAAGCTCATCATGAGGTAGTGAGGCATTTGTGGGACCTCAAGGCTGTGTCTGAGCTGCAATCTGGTCTGGTGGAAAATGTCCCTGCCTTCGACAAGGGGGCTGGAACCAGAAGGGCTTCAAGGTCCCCTCCCAACCCAAACCATTCTGTGATTTATACTCAGTCAGCTAGAGGAGTGGTTTTTTTTACTGTCCATTACTTAACTTGTTTCATATTCCATTGTTGCTGAAAGTTTGACACAGAAAAATCAGGCAATTGTACAAATGTGGTTCTTCAATTATTGATACCTGCTATGACTCCTGTGCCATAAATGAGCAGAGCAAAGGTTTTGCTTTCACAGTGGGTTATTCAGCCACTTGAACCATCCAAAAGTGTCACTCTATTTCTATGAAGGAAGACAGGTGCATTAAGGCTTTAACATGCTCAGCTGCTTCTTACCTTGTCACATTAATATTCTGTCCAGATTTTTAAATAAGTTACAAGTATGCAAGTCAAACTGTGTTCATGCTGCAGGCTGCTTTCTTGTATTTCACTTGGAGCAGTGCTGGTGGGTCACAGTGATATTAATCTATAATAAAGATAAGGAAATTTAAAACAGTGATTGATTACAAGGTGACTTTATTTTTTATTTGTTGAGTTGCTGGGTATGATTAGCAGAAAGGCAATGATCTCCACATCAGAGCAGCAGGAGTAGCCCTGTCAGGATGGCTGTCCACAGATGCACTGTGAGTGGCTAATGGCAGAAAACAATATCAGAGAGCTGTGTGAGCAGTTTGAAAGAACAATTAATCTGACTAATGGAGGATTCATTCCTGTTTGTGAACGTGTGAATGCTGTTTGTGGTGTTTATTGCTAGTTTAAACTGCCTCTTAAATTTTCATGAGGGAGTTTCAGTTGTTGAGGTGATTGTAAAATGCTTGCTGCTGGTATTCCCTGGAAGTGTCCAGTGTTACTGGGTGTCCCTGTATGGTTCAGATATTGTCCCAAGCTTTTCCAAGGAGCCTAGAATGAGAATTCCCAATTTGGGGTGATGGATCTAATTGATGGTGGTCACATAAGACTGAATTCATGAACTTCGAGTTCTCTGAATTCTGAGATGTAGAATGCCTCAGCTGAGAAAAATGAAAACTGCTGAACAGTGCTTTTAGAATTTTACCATTGGAATCAAGGGAAATGGATTTCAACAGCCTTGCAGAATCTAGAACCCTACTTATCACTTTTTGGTAGCAGCCAGTGCAGTTGCACAGCATCTTTATATTGCAGTGTGGTAGTTTGAGCCTTCATCTGCATTGCATGATTGACATTTGCTCATGAAAAAACAAAAAAATATTTAAGATTAAAAAAAGAAAGAAAGTAGCATTGAATAACTTTAAGCCACTCACATTTTTTGTTAATAATAACAAAGGTGTGGATGGCCTTTTGCTCAGTGCTGTGGTTCTCATATTGCAGCCAAAGGAATAGTTAAAGTAATGGCTGCTAAAAACAACTTTCAAAACTGATTGTGCCCATTGTCCTTTTGTCCAGATCAAGGAGTGTGTTTCTGTGACAGCCTCCATGCTAGCTAATGCTGCTCTCTGAGGTTTCTCTGTCCAAGTTTCCTTTCTATCCTCTTCTAAATGTTTTCAATGTGACAAGCAGACAAGGGAGGAGGCAATGAAAAATCTTATTTGATAAATAAGATTTTTTTTTTTTGCCCTGCATAAACCTCTTTAAAATGTAGTTGGCTTTTCCTGTACCTTTTTTCCATGTTGGCACAGGCTTGTGGCTCTAAAATTCAAAACGTTTTGTCCACACCCTTCTAATCAAAGTTTTCGGCCAAAAGATTTAGTAAAGTTTAGTTATAGAGTTCTCTTATGCCTTGGTTATATCTTGCCTGGAAAGGCAGAAGGGCTCATCTTGGACACTGACAGCTCTGAGTGGCTCACATGACTGAAACATGTACATTGTCTTGGTTTTTTTAATTTCTTGCTGCCCTAGACACCACAACAGCAGAATCTGCCACAGTGGTTTTGTTCATTGTAACTCTTCCTGCATAAATATAGAGTCTTTTACAGAGGAAAAAATGGTTTGTGAATATGGTTTCTGCTCCACTTGCCTTTCCCTCTGCATAGACAGGTACAAGCAGAATTTTATGAGGCATTTTGTAGGTGGTGTCTCCCTGTGCCTAATCTTGAGTGCATGAGTGCTGTTAAGCACAGAGTAGTCAGTAGCCATGCAGACTGCTTTAAAAACAGTGAAATCTATGCACTTTGGGCTTTTTATTATACAGGACCAACAAATTATGTCAGGTAGTGGCTGCTGTCAGGTTTTTTTTTGTGCTCTGTGGCCTATTAATGTGTTTAAAATCCCCAATATTCTCTTTATATTCTCTGTGGATTAATCTTGTTCATGATACAGTCCATGAGGATACCATGGTGCTGTTCCATCTGAGAGAAGCATTGCTCCAGATGCTCCAGCTGTGCTCCTCTCTGTGTATCTCCAGAAGACCCACAGTCCTGTTCTAGATATAGAAAAGAAAGATTCAAAAAGTTAAGAACAGTGAAACTTTATAAACATTTCACTGGCTTCATGCTTCACACCCACTAAGGCAGCTCTAGGAATCTCAGAAATAGCACGTGTGTAGGTGGTTTCAAATCACAAAAGAGATGATCTTCATGATGGACTCAGACACAGAGCACTAAATTATTGCGGGAATCCAGAAATTCCAAGGAGGGGAGAGAAGGTTGGAAAGTTCTGATGCCCCACCAAAAACCCCAACAAGCAAGAAAGATGCCCCACTAAAAAGTGTTTTCTTCTGAAGCTTTAAGACAAACAAAGAGCTCTGCCATGTTTCCAATTCAGTGCCATGCAGGAATATGGATTTTAAAAGCAGCTTTTTATTTATAGACAAGCTTTACGTGTTGAGCAGGTAACACAGCATGACTTATAGGCAATTAGAGCTTGTGCCACAAAAAATGCTTAAGGGTTTAAGTCTTGCCTTAGTGTGTTACATCTGAAATTATGGCCCTCTGGAGGAAGTGAGAGCTCTTGCTCAGATGAAGTTTCATGCTGACAGTTTTGGACTGAAAGTTCTCCAGATGAGTGGGGTGCTGTGCTGGGGATTACTGAAGAGACATCCTCCCTCCTTGCATGTTGAAGGATGTTTGTGTTCACAAACCTTCCTACACCTCACTGGACGAGGCTGATCCAGGAAGTTTGTCCAGGATGTGCTCAGCAGACCCTGTTCCCACAGCTGAGCTATGAAGAGCATCATGAGAGCTTTCCTTTCACCCCTTTTTCCCATCTTGTTCATCATACAGCTTGTGCTCAAAGGAGACAACTCACCAGGATGTGGGGTTAGCTGCTTTGACTTTCTTGCTTTTGCCTGAAAAATGCCCCTGAATGTGTTTCAGAGAGAGAAGGAAGCTTTAGCAGGGTTTCCCTATGTCCTGGGTGAATATTTGAAGTGAAGTTATAGTCAAAAATTTGGGCTTTTCCCTTTATCATTCTTAGAGGACGAGTGTAACCTTTGTTTAGTTTTAAAAGAAAAACAAACAAACCCCAAGCCCATATGTATGTGTTTGACTGGAATGTGCAGGCCAGGATTTAATAATATTTAATCATAATAGTTATAATAATAACTGTCATAATAGTTTTAATAATCATCATAGTTATAATAATAATTTATATACAATAATGTATAAAATATATCATAATAGCTTAACTATTATTGTTAAATATAACATTATAATATAGAAAAGATATCATAATATTATAGCTACTATGATTAAATACAAAACATTTAATCATAGTGGTTATAATATATTCAATAGTTATATTAAATATAGTGGTTATATCTATCATAATGTAGATCATTAAAAGAGGAAGGCATTCCAGTCTAAATAAAAGGAAGCAGTGCAACTTTCAAGTGTGTTTGTCTCTGGCACTTCTGTTCATGTATCTGCAACACGTTTTTGTGATTGGTGCCTTTTAGAATTCCCATTCTGAGATGACCAAGTTCCACAGTGTTGGAAGTCTTCAAGCATAATTCAAATTGATGAAAGATCCACGTGTAGTGGAGTTATAGTTTTGCATACTTTGTGTGTAGTTCATTTGTCTAGTCTGTGAACATAGATAAAGTTTTGTGCTAATTAAAAGGCTTGGAAATAGTTGAGGTTCAAAAAAAAAATCTGTTGTTTTTCCTTATTCCATTTTATAGTGCTGAAAATTTCCTAATTGTTCCAGCAGTCTGGGGTTTTTGTTGTTGTTTTTGTGGTGGTTTTTTTTAATTTTTTTTGCCTTTATCAAAACCATCTCTTCTGCATGTCACTGTGAATTCACAGACGTGATATCATAATGTCAGATGAAATGCTCCTCCAAATCTTTAGAGATGTCAGTGATGCAAACCCATCATGGTTACATCATGTCACTGGGAATCTTTGGAGTGCGTTTCATGGGAAGGAATTGAAACAAAAAGATGTCAAAGCAATTTCAAAATTGGAGCCTTCTGATGATGAAGGTGATTATGAAAGACAGAAGCTGTAACTTGGCCCGTGTTACCAGATGTTCTGTCTTCTGAACAACAGTTAAATCTTCCTCATATTAGCTTAGAACAAAGTAAAGATGCCCATGTCACTGAAATGTCACCTCTGTCACTTATCTAGGATTCTGCTAGCACCTGGGGAACAGTGGGACATCATTTGACTGACAAGGATAGAAGGAAGTTTTGGCTGAAATTTTGGAAGCTGAGAGTTTCACAGTTAGGATTGAGTTCTTGGTATCATTACTGCAATATACACTAAGGAAGAGGTAATCCTTGTCAACAGTTCTTCTGTGAAAAGGAGCAAAAGGAGAATATGGGTGGAGATGGGAGAGTTAGTTTTACCTTGTTATAGCTAAATGTGTGCTCAGCTCTGAGTGGCTTCTGAGCCTCGATGTATCAAAGTACAAATTAACTGAGACGTTTCTCCTCCAAGTTAGGCAGATGAAAGGAAAAGGTTGCTGTTGACATTTGAGATCATTCTGATCCTTTTGAACCCAGATGAAAGTTTGCAGAATGTGTGTGTTTTTCTCCTTAGTTCCCAGTTTTTAGTAAATTTCTTCCTAATTTATTGTGATCAATCCAGTTTTTGCAGGCTGGGTTTGCTGGGACCATTTTTCCCCCCAGAAGTTTTACTACTTTACAGCATTGTAATCTGAATACAGAAAGATGCAAAGCTGCTGTTTCTTCATTTAATGTCAGGTCTAGTGTCTTTTGAATGCTGCTATTTGGTTTCAGAAGGGAAATTTCCCCCTGTATCTGATCTTGGTTGGCTGGAGATGAAATTTAAAAAATATTATAGCCAGATACCCAGGGCTGCCAAGGGACTTGATGCAGAAATATTGGAGGTCACTGCACAAGGTACTACATTAGATAGGTATTTAATAGTGCTGATGTTTCATATTGCACTTAGCTCATAGATAAAAGGAATATGAAAAAAATGTAAAATCCTTTCCTCAGTTCTTGATATCTCTCCTGTCACTTTGTTTTTTGGTGGAACTCGTTTAAATGTGAATTTTTTCTGCTTTGACTTTTGTCTGCCTTAAAGTTCACAGCTTTCATAGTGCATATTGAGATGCACAAAATGAAAAGGGAGGATCTAGAAATATTAACTTACTAAAATGTCATTTGTCCATACAAATTCCTTTGTAAAGATAAACACAGTTAAAGAATTAAGATATTTTCTCATTTATAATAAAGACAAAGGAGGAGCTAAGCAAAAATATGGAGGCATTCATCCATGATTTGTGATTATTCACTTGTAAATGAATTAGCTTTGCCTGGATACTCTTATTTAAACTTTTATTTAGTCTATTCTAGCCAGGATATGAGAATCTGTAGTTTTTTGATACAATCCTCTCGGTCAGTAAACTCCAAAGTATAATTTGATTTTCAGAGTACATTTCAATGTTCATGAAAATAGAAGGTGGAAGTTATGAAATTAACAACCATCTGGCATAAATTTCAGAGGATTTAATTCTTGACCTCATTATGAAGTCTGCTATTCAAAATAATAATGCCTTTCACTTTTAAAAAGAATCAGACTGATTTGCTTAGTTTCTGTAATAATCTTTGCTCCTTCCTCTAAGAAGTAACAATTTTTCAGGCTATGCCTCAAACATCAATCTATTTTTTTTAATCAAATGGTTAAATTTCCAAATAGGAAACAATTTGAATGAAAAAGTTTTCTTGGATGAAAAATGTGGAAAAAAACTAGCAATTTTTCATAAATTAACTGAGTCTAAAAATAAAATGAAAAAATAAATGAGTAAATACAAATCTGAAGACCAGTTTTAGCCATCTAGGCAGAGTTAACAGGCTTTTTTTAAGCTAGAAAGAAATGTACCAGGGATCAGTTTGATTCAAGATGATCTGAAATCTGAAAACTGCTTGTCCCTGCAGTACCTGGTGTTCATTACAGCGTTGTTACTTTAAAACTTCATCCCATTCCTTTCAGTTGATTCCAATAAGACCAGAGCTGCTCCTCAAGTGTTCTTGTGGGTTTGTTGCTGTTGTGTGAGAGCTGCAAGATAGTGCAGAAAAAAGAGAAATACTTGAAATGTTTCTGATGAAGGTGGTTTTCAGATGTCTTGGCTAGGTTTTAAAATATCTTTCTGTGAAACGTGGTGCTTTTGGGTGTTAGGTTATCTTATAAAAATTAAATTTTCTCACAAGACTCCATTGAAAAAAGGAGCTGATATTCCTAAGGTTGAGATAAGTTTTCTTGCTATGCTTGAGAGAGACAGATGTCAGAAAACCCAAACTTTGCAACTTCCAATCTCTTTATTTGAAAGACCAAGCTCATCCTAATAAATCCTGATGATTTGGCAAAGTGTTGTTGATTGGAAATGAGTATTATTGCAAATATGACATTTGAAAAAGCCGATTTAGACTCTTGCACCCCTCCAAGATTAATTTTTGCTTAGATCTATGTTTTTTAAAAAAATGTTTACATCCTGCTTAGCTGTTGTTTTTTCTGATGGCAACTATCCCCAGGAGATTGCTCTAACTTGTTAAACCTGGCCTGTTACCATCTTGACTATCTTTACAATCTGTAGCCTAATCCTGAAGCTGACCTGCTTGGTGACTCCTTAAATGTAGAATTTTCCTTTTTTTTTGGTTTTTCTTTATGATTTCTTCCAGTGTAGGTCAGTCTTTAGATGTCTAGGGAGCCATGAATCTGGAGTCTCCAGTGAAGAAGTGCGTTCTCCTTGGCTCAGGAGGACCTGGTGTGGTTACTCCCTCTGTTTGGGAGTTACTCTGTGGGGATTTGGGTTACTCCCTCTCTTTTGGTCTGAAGTCCACCATCCCAAACTCTTGTGCTTCAGTCCTAGCAGCCTCTGAACACAGCAAAAGGAGGAGAGAGGGAATGGATTTTCAGAGATTTTAAGCAGGAAGGTGAATGTTCTGACAAAGGCAAAGCAGATGCTGCTTTTCTGGGCTGCTCCATGGGGCAGGTAGCTCTGAGGTAATTTGAAAATATGGTTTGCAGGAATGTCTTCATTCCATGTCTTCAGCCAAGGGTGGATTTCTAGGGGAGAGCTCAGAAGGATGCTGAGACACTAGAGTTGCTCGTTTCCTTGGAGTCTGCGGTTGGTGTAAATCTATACTGGAGATGACCCCAAGCTCATCTGAGTTTGTTTCTAGTTACTTCTTGTAGAAAAAGTTCTGGCTAATGTGTTTTGTTTTTTTTTTTTTTTAATTTATTTTTAACTAGATGGAGTTTTTAAATTCAAGAGAGCCTTAAAAAGTCATATCTGGACTTCTTTTAATTTATTCACTGCAAGTGTATTAACGCAAACACAAGGGTTGTGAGCAAACCTCTTAAGAGTTTATTTGCATTTTGCCTGAAAGAAAATAAATCAACAATTGGCTGCTGCAGACATTAAAATATAGCACTTGAATTGTAACACTGCTGTGAAATTAAATATAAATGCTTCAGAGATCCAAACAACATTAAAGTGTTGAAGAAGATGGAATTTTAAATCTTGATTTCTGGCAAGAGAATACATATATAATAAACAATTAGGAAACAATCCAACTCCCTAGGAAAATAATTTCCTTGCATTAGTTTCTATCTGAGTCTACATTCTGAAAAATGCAGTTAAATGATTGTGTAAAATATTTGTTGTTAAATGTGATGCCATGAAAGGTAAAGAGGATAAAGCAATATGAGCCTGATAATAAAATGGTGCTGTATTTTGAAGTATGGTTTAATGAACAAGTTGAGTAACCACTTTGAAACAAAGTTAGACTCTGTTGCTTTCACTGACAAATTTGAGTGTTAGCACAAGACTGTTTATGAGTAATGCCATTCTTTTTTCTTATGTTTTACATTAAAATACAGGTAATAGCACTGATTTAGGGCTGTACTCTTAAATGATAATCAAAGACAGAAATCAGAGTAGGAAGGAACTAGAAAATGATCTCTCTCCAAAAACACTCTACTGTGCAAGAACATATGTTACCTGATAATTTGTTCTATACACAGAGTTGTCTTTAAAAGCAAGGTAATACAGCACCTTCAGGCAGGAATGAGTTTTGGATGTGTATTGTTTATTTGTCTAGGGTTTTATGTTGAAAAGAGATACCTTCTAATATTAAAAAAAACCCCAAATAAACCCCAAACTAAAAAAAAAAGGGAAATATTTCTTTTTTCGCTTCATCTGTAATTAGAAAGTTAGATTTGTAGTCCCAATTCAGCCTCTGCTGCAGAGTGGAAGACAGTTGACCTAAAAAAGGCTTGGTGATTTTTGAAATACAGGAGATCCAGCAGACCTCTACGAAGTTTGGGCTATCTGTAGGAATTCCAACATCTTGTTCTACATGACATTTGTTAATTAATTTATAAATGTCATCAACTAACTTTTGTGATCATCATTCAGTATTTATATTCTGGAATATCTTCAGCGTCTTTCACGGAAGGGACCTCCCCCAGTAACCATAAGTTAGATAAAAACTTTTTATAGAGGGCGAGGCAACTGTTGTATGTCGTCCCTTCTTGCCAACTGCCTTTTGAAAATCTCCAGTGATGGGTGATGAGGTGTTTATATGGTACTACCCTTTCTAATAAAGTAAACTTCTCAACCCCTATCACCACTAGTGAGGTTAAGGACACCAACAGAATTAAGGACAAATTGGAGTAGATGAAGAGAGGCAAAGCTGAGGAGATTTGAGGCTGACTAGCTAAAACCCTCAGTATCTGTAATGATTTTAGGTCCATATGGAATTTCATTTGAGATATAACTCAGCATATTTTTATCCATAATGATTCAGAACCTCATAAGGTAAAATAAAGCAAGGATGCAGTAAATTTCTTTAACGAATTAAAGTAGAAATGTAGCAGTGATTTACAAAGTAGGTCAAACATGTTGATCACCACACCAAAGATGGAGCTACATTGGAAGATCAGCAATTTCCTGATGCTGAGAAGGATTCACAGGGATGGGTAATAATTTTCATGTAAACCACTCTAAAACTGAGCAGTTGTACTAACTCTGTTTATGATTCTGCAGTAGTTAAACTTTGAATACCAAAGTAAATTCTCTGGTATGTGTCATGCATTCTCCCACCCCACTCAGTTTTAAAACTTGACCTTATAAATGGATTAGCTGTCCCTTCAATACTGGTGACTTTAGCTAAAAGGTGAATTTTTGCTGTCCTTTTTTTGCCAGAAATCACAAATGACAGATTTGTTACCTTGGTAGATCTTACACTGTGGAACAAGGCACAAACACTGCTGCATGTCTTTGAGACAATTTTTAAGCCTTCTAAGCATGGGCTGCTCTTGTCCTGATGTCTTTACTGCGAGTCCTTGCCTATGCAAATGCTTTCATGCTCAGAATAAACAATTTTGAAAACTTTATATAGAGGATAAAGGAAAAAAGGAGATGGCTAAAATAACATGAAAAGTAATTTGGAATGTGTATTGCCCCTCAAAGTCTTCAGAAATCCAGCAGCAGAGAAACCTTCACCAGTGATCTCAGAGTCATGTTTCACATGCAATGCTTCTTGTTACCAGATGACTTTTGCTGGGCAGTGGCTGTTTATTTCCTCTGTGCATGATTAGACACAGGTGTTCTGGAACTTCAATCTCCCCCTGCTGATCTCTCAACTCTTTTCATTGCTGGCTTATGGTATTACAGTTATAGAGTGATTTTTATCCCATAGACTCTTCCTGTGTGTTTTTCTGAGTGATTCAAATCGGGTCACCCTTGGCCATTTTGCCTCAGTAGCCAGGCCTGCTCACTCCCCACAGTTCAAAAAGCATTTAAAGAAGAAAATGTTCCTGTTTACAGGGTACATGATACAGCTATTTTCCAGACACGTGCAATCTTGAAAAAAAAATCCTGTAAAATGACTCAAAAACTTCAACAACCCTAAATGAGAAAATCAGGCACTCAGACTATGACCTGCCAAACAACAAAATTAAGGCTATAATTGCCCTCAAAGAAGAGAATTTGCAATGGTAATGGATCTACATCTAGGTCAAATAGTCTATCTTCATCTTTTTATCTTGATCGAAAAACTTACTTTTAAGCTTCTTGAGATTAAACTCATTTAAAATGCCAGCTTGTATAGGGTCTGTGTTCTTGTGCAGCCTGTTTTGGTCACAGTTTTATGAAAAAGTTGTCAGCAATACAATGTTACCCACTGTACTGATTCTTTTTATTGTTTGTGTCCTGGAGATGAAATAAATTTCACAGCTAAGTTAGGTTCAGTATTTATTTTGGCCATTGTTTTAATGCAGATATGCAGTTTAATTGTAAAATTTTGCCAAAGTTGACAGCAGCTTTGAGAGAAACCTAAACTACTTGAGGGTGATGATACATGACATGCCTTCCATATGATGATTGGTATCTTGAGAATAATTATCCTCTGTGCAGTCATTTGTCCTTTATGTTCCTTTCTTCCCATGTACTTTCTAGAGGGGATGTTAGGGACAAAGGATGTAGTTGCTGCTAACATCAGATTCCAAAATCTATTATCTACTGAGATACAGCCAAAGCTGTAATTGCAATAGACTTGAACAGCAAAGTGAGAAAAAAAAAAAGAAGCTGATGTATCTGAGACACCGAGCATAGCTACGAAATGCAAAGGGGTAACAGCAGTTTCACTAGGAATGAAATATTCATGTTGCTAACTTACATAAAACAAAAGATGGAGTGTTTTCTGCAGGGAAATTACTTTTGCTGATGAGCTCCATTTATGCATGATAGAGTTTTAAATTTTTGAAAACCCCCTTGGTTATTTTTTTCTCTTTTCAGTTTTAGCGGCTTTAATTTTAGGCTTATAAACAGATATATGGAAAATTTCTTGCTGAAAGGGCCTTATTCTGTTTAAAGTCATATTTATTACATTCAGCAAAAATAGAATTGCTTCTTTCAATGGCAAGGAATACAAAATCAATATTTAAGACTGCAGTCTCATAGACTTCACGTTGCAAAGTGAGTACTTCAGTTTTGAATTGCCCTGTAATGAAATGTATCTTCATTTATCATTCTCCTTTTAACATCTCCAGAGGTTCTAGTTTTGCAGCAGGTAGCTGGAAAGCAGGCAGTGGCAGAGGGAGCTGAGAAACCCTGCTTTTGGCCAAGATTAAAGCACGTCCCCAGAATTACCCCAGAGGTCTGATGTGTTTTCTTCATGCTCTTGGTGCAGGACCAACATGTCTCAAAGGCAAACCCTGGTGGTATTAGTGGAAAACTCTCACACACTCTGAAGCTGGAGTTTGGTCTTGAGCTAAGCCCAAATTCTCTGAAACATTCATGAATCTACCTTGTTTCTGTATCATTACAAGCAGTTTTTTGAAGGCCAAGTGATTGCTGACCTTGTTGGCTTTTGGCCAAGACATCAGGCTTAAAAACTTGTAAATAAATGGTTTCTTCTGCCAGGCTTTGGGCAGCACCTCAGGTAATATTCAACTTCAGCAGTTCAGGGTGAGTTGTTGGCTTATGTTCAGTGTCCCAGGGGAAAAACACCACTAAGAGAATATAATTCCATCAAGTCTAAGAAAAATATGTTCTTGGAAGATGTTAGATAGTGCTAGGGTATACAGAATGTATAAAACAACAGTAAATAAAGCCTGTCTGTTAAAAATTAATACCATTACCTGAATTTCCTTCTCTTTTGGCTATAAATAATGCAGTATTCTTAGTATGTATATTTAGATTCCAAAATACAGCCGGGTTTGTCCCATAGAACAGAAGTTTTGTAAATAAGCAGTGATTTTATTGTTCTGATCTGTTTGATATTATAATATTTGGCCTATTAAATAGGTAAATAGATTTATTTGATTGCACACAACAAAGAGTGTAGAATATGCATCCTAGGGAATAAGGTGCTTAAAATGATTTTTTGTTTTTAAGGCTACTGTAGTTTAGAGTCTTGTACAAATGTTTACAAGAATAAATTTGCCAACAGTGTTTTTGCCCTTGACTCTTCAAAGTGACAGATGCTGTATGCTAGGAAAACTTCATCTTCCTTGCAGTAACCTTTTATTAACAGATCACAGTGGTGGCAGAAGCATAGCTCTTGTGACATTCAAGATGATGAGCTAAGAAATAGGACAGATGTGAGGTGTGTATCAACAAATGATGAGAAAATTTTTATGCTCTCCTTGCTATAAAAAGTGAGAATAGAGCGTAATTTTAATATAGAGCTCTTCTAATGTAAATGCTAGTTATAAATAGGTGATGGTGGGAAACAGACTAGGAGTGCCTGCTCATGCTGTGGGTGCTGAAAAATAGAGTCAGTTCTGCTGGTGGAGGTGCAGCACAGCTGGCTGAGCTGCTCAGGCCATAAGGCACCACATCTGTAAGGGCCAGGCACCACATCTGTAAGGGTCAGCCAGCTTCCTCTGGCCCTCCTGGCTGTGGGACTGCTGTGGATGAAGTCATGCACAAATCCCAAAGTACAGTGGGAAGTCTTAAAACTTTCAACTTATTGGCAAATCAATCGTTGGATCATCTTCTTCTCCACCTGCTCAAATTTGGATGACAGTTGCAGTATGTGAGGCCAGCTAAATTCAGTTCTTCCCTAGGTGCACGAATTTATACTGGTAATAGGTAAAATATCCTTCTTCTTTTTCAGAGAAAATGTTGATAGGGTTGAATAATAATAATAACAGTTTCTAGTGTTGTGCTCTTTTTCTGCAACTCTCCAAAGGCCTTTGCAAAGCTGATAAGTATAATTAGACCTGAACAGAAACTTCCAGGCAGGACAGAGCTCTGCTGGAGAATGCTGATGCAACAGGACTGACTGCTTTGGCTCCAGCCTTCATTTGTCTAAAGATTTCTGATAACAGCAGAATACAAGTTTATATTCTGTAATATGTAACAGTTACAAAATCTGCTTTCTAAAAAAATCCCTTCAAAGGTTCTCTCCCAAATTTACCCTAAACCAAGACACATTGGTTCTATAAATGAGTTATTCCTACAAGGAAATATTTTCCTGTTGATTTCTATGATGGCTTGGAGAAGCCCTTATTGTGCTGAGGTTGAGTCTGTGTTTGGGAACTGGTCTATAACCTTATCAAGAATTAATTGTTAATTAACATTTTGTGGAATGTATTATATAACCCTTGGTTTCAACAGTGAGCCATAACACTCGTTCAGCACCCTGGCAGGGTGCAGGAAGGTTTGGAGCTATCAGGAGGTGATACAGAAAATTGCCTCTGGTAGCTGATATTTTTCTCTCTAAGCAGATAGTTTATGAGGTGGATTTCTTAGAATTTGTTGTAACAACTACTGTTTAGAAAGAAAATGAGGCAATACTGAAACTTGAGCAGAGCAGGCTATGAGATTTGATCTCAGTGTAGTGGTGATAGTTATGTTTTACTCTTTTGCTGTCAACTGCAGATGATTAAAAACATGGTGATAAATGGGAACCTGTACAGTCCTAGGGAGACATCTGTTGCAATATAACAGCAACCCATATAAACTTTGTGAATATATTAATTAGAAATCCAGGAGAAATACTAAACTAGGAATATTAACTCAAAATATGATTTCAAAAGAGAAGATGCATAAGGTCGGCTAGCTGTAAAAAAAAGCTCAAGGTAACACCTCATATCTCCAGACATTTTCTGATGAACATGTGAGCTAGTATCATCTTTTCTTGATGTGAGAGAACTTCACTGAGCTGCTGGGTTTACAAATTGGAGAGATTCGGTAGGAATTCACATTATATGTTTGACAGAAGATTGATTTTCCTCCTCTCTTTGGATTTGTGAAAGGCAACGGTTCAAAGAATGGCTAAAAACCTGTAATTCCTTGGATCCATGTTCCGTCCTGCCATTATATGCAACACTTTGACACTTTTTACCTCAAATAATGGCAAATTCCTTAAACATTGTAGGAGTTAGTTCTGAAATGTTTCACACTGATGAGATTTATAACACACTCGATTCATTTCAGGGGTTTTCTTCATGAATGAAGTGTGATAATGTGCAAATTAAAAAAAAAAGGGGGGGCAAAAAGGTTTTTCTTCAAATAAATTCAAAAATAGAGCCAGGGAATGTTTTTTAATCATTAGCATGAAGATGTTGCCACTTTCCAGAGGGGAAGACATTTTGTAGGAGATGTTTGGCCTCGAGGCAGTTCGTTCTTGACACAGAGGCATAAAAAATACAGCTCCTGGCTGTTTTTATCATTACTAATAAATGAATAAGCACACATTCTGAAAAAAAGCATGTTTTATCAGAAGGACATGTTACACTGTTCTTATCAATAATTCTATGCAAGTAAAATTCAAGCCTGCGGGGTTGTATTGTTGCGATTCTTTTATGCAATCACTTTTCATAAAAGAAAAACAGACTCAGGTGATGATGAATGATGGATGAAAATTTTAGATGTAATTAAAACAAAACAAAATAAAAAGTTGAATTCCCAAGTTCCTTTAACAAAGGGAATTAAAAAAATACTGTAAAACTATGGTTTGACAGATAATAAAGTGAGCTGCTTGCAGGAAAATGAGCAGGTTTATATGAGAGAGATTGACAAGCTTTAAATAGCCATGATTATGTGAATAGCTGGCCTATTTTGCTTCCCATTTTAATTGTAGAGGTGAAAAGAGTAAGGATTGTGCTGGAGAATGCAACTGGAGCATTTGAGGGGGAAAGACCAGAGAAAGTGCAATTCTGCAGGAATAGTGCAAGAACTCAAAGGGAGTTACATAGCTATTAACAGATCAGCTAGAGAGGGATCCAGTTGCTGCCATCAAGTGTGTGAGCACCATCAAGCAATGATTTTTGGCAGGTACCTGAGGAACAGAGGGAAGATGATCCAGACATTGGAGTTAGTTGAGATTATCATGGACTCATTTCAGAACCTGGAAAAAAATTTCAAAGATAAAATCATACTTTGGCCACATATTATCCTAAACATAAGCAATTTTTCTACTCATAGTCACATTTGGTGAATAATTTTGTGAAGAAGAATTGTCATTTAGAGGTTGGAAGCTTTATCCATCAGAAGAAAGACAGCAGCTCACTTAAAATTTCCTGGATGAGTGGCATCACCCAATGTATTTCCTCTTGCTCTGGTTTTCATACCAAGAGCCTAATAAAATTCTCCTCAGTTCACTTTCAGATAGGTATTGGTGGACACTCAGTATTTAACAGTGTATGTGAGCTTCAATTTCTTTAAATTCGAGTTTAAAGAATTTCTAAATTTTCTTCACTGTGTTGTCCTCTGCTCTTTGGGAGATATCTGGGTTATCCAGAGCACAGAGCAGAATGGAAAGTTTCCAATCAGGACATTTGCTTTTTTATTGTCTTTAGATGGGCTGTATCAGGAGGTTGAAATTCAGGTGCATATCCTTTCTTTTTTGTTATCAGGGAAAATCTAGTTTTTAATCCTGTGGTCCCGTTTAGTAATAGCAAAACCTCTCAAGCTTGTCTAGCTTCTCTAACTTTCCTAATGTTAAAAAAAATATTGATTTATTTTTTGTGCCTTTTACCTTTTTTAGAAAACAATCCATCTTAAAGATCTTGGTTTTTATTCAGTGACAGGTAGCAAGTATGTAAGAGCAAAATTTGGCCTTTAGCCAACACTGGATTTTTGTTGCTTTCAAATACATATGCATGTATTTTTAATTTGTAATCTTTAATTCTGCTGTGCCACAAGTTTTTTTTGACTCTGCTGGTAAAATCAATGTTTTATTTGCTATGCAATTCTGGTAACAGTAGTATTTTCCAGTGGGGATCCACGAGAGCAGCCTATGTGAGGAATGGATCACAACACAAATTTTCTTGCCTTTGTGAGGTTGCTTGCACCCGTGTTACTAATGAAAAGCCCAGTATAAAGCTTGTAATTTCAAAAAATGAATTATTAGAAAAGTCAGTTAATACTCCCAGATCTTGGAAACAAGAATGGTTTGCTTCAGAGCAGTAGTATCAAGAGATAGATCAATCATAACATGCCATTCTTGCAATTTCAAAGACACAAAGGCAGCAGAGACAAAGCATGAACTGCCTGACTTGGCTTTTGGAGGAACCATATTCACCACAGCAAGCTTTGCAGGAATTACTCTCAATGGGAGCTGCTGTTTTCCACTGAAGGAGGTGGATATTCTTGATGTAGCTTGTTTTCATTTTGGTGTTGTTCTGAATACCAAGTGTCTGATTTTCTTGGAAGGATACTCTCATTCTGGCACATGTCAGACATTACAAAGCTGCTGTTTCTTATCAGCACAGATAACACAGCAGCATCTGGTAGGTCATGGCTGCTTAAGAGGATGGTGGGATGTTCAGAAACAATGATTCAGACTATTTTGGACGTAGCATGATGTTTTGAGGCAATTTGAACACTCCCCCAGCTCTTTAGATTTCTGTAATCTTGAAGGAAATAAAGGATTCATTTGGGCAAGAATGGAAATGCCATCTGATGAGGCAGAGTAGCAACTTTCTTTGATCTTGGTATTGAGATCTCTTAAAGAGGTAAGTTCTTAGAGGAGGCAGCTCAGGGAGAAGGAAGTAGGTGTTTGTTCTTCCATCCAAAAGAGAAATTCCACAAAAAAATGCCTAAAATTTGTAACTGTTGGGTAATATTTATTTTTTCCCTCGGCTATATAATTTTATTTCCAGACTAAGAGCAAAGTACAGCAATGCCCTGGAGCTGTTGATTATAGGTTCATTGTTTTAAGTGCCTATAATGGATATGGAAAAGCATGAGAAGGGGAAAAAACAAAAAGGATTAAGAGCAGCAACTCATGGTAAAGCTTCATAGGAGAAGGATTCTTCTAAATGTTAAGAGGTGCTATCCAAAACCTACCATTCTTAGAAAACAGCATGGCTTTATGGAAAGGCATAGAGGCAGAGAAGATATCCAAGTGTAGAAATGCTCATTTTGGAGAAGACTTATCACTCTCTAGAGAGAATATGATGGTAGTAGATGAATCTTGCAAGCAGTGACTTTTTATTATTATTATTTTATGTAGGCTTGCTCAATAATAACAGTAATTTTAAAATAGCAATGCTTGTTACCTGTCCAGTGCATACAGGTTATGGCTCTGCCTGCCAATTTATTTAATTTCATTCATTTATTTTGACTTTTTGCTAGCACTAAATTTCAGTGGGCATTTTCAGTAAGGACCACACACACCAAAAAAAGTGGTGCCTAAATTCAGCTGTCATTACCTGATGTTGCAGAGCCCCCTTGGCACCAAAATCAGCATTTCCTGCATATGTCACTGTGTACATCACCCTCAGGGCAGCCACCCTTTTGTGTTTATGTTCAAAGGAATTTTGAAAACATGGATTAGGTGCATTGCAGGACCTACCTCTTTGCAAACACTCTTCTTTTCTACTCATATGCCTGCAAAATCTGTCTCTGCCCTGGGGATGCTGCATCCTTCAGTGACCTAGAAAGGAGGAATCTTCACTCCCTTCCCTCCTCCATAATTATCCTGGCTGCTTTGCAGCATATTCTTCTACAAAGGCCAAAGACCTTTAACCTTCTGCTGAAACTCATGCTAAATTCTCTCCACTGTGTTTTCCTCTGCTCCTTGGAAGATATGTGGGTTATCCAGAGCACAGAGCAGAATGGAAAATTTCCTATCAGGGCATTTACATTTTTTTTTTGCCTTTGGAAAGGCTGTATCAGGATGTTGAAATTTGGATGCATATCCTTTCTTTTCTGTTATTTCTTTGTGTGAGTTTCTGTTCATCCTTAGGCTCAGTGTTTACTTTTTTTTCTGCTCTTAAGACATAAGTTTTTTTTTGTTTGTTTTTTGTCCTGCATCTTCATTCTCCATTATTTGAAGGCAGGATGGGTTCAAAACAAGGAGCACTATATTTGTCACAGTGAAATTTAAGTCTGATAAACACGAAGAACAGACAACTGTGCTGTGTGGTGGAGAGATTAGAACAAACAGAGCAGAGCACAAGGGGAACAGAGATGATACAGAAGGTTCCTATCCCTGGAGACATCAGAGCTGGACATCAACATTTGTTGCTGGACAGCACCATTGGCTCTGAGGCACCTGATTTAGGTGAAGATGTCCCAGATTATTGCAGGGGTTTGAACCCAGTGACCGTCAGAGGTCTCTTCCAACTCTACCTTGGTTCTGTGATTCAGAAACTGTCAGGATGGATGGGATGCTGGTGGTGAAAGCATTTAATTTTGCTGGGCAAAAGAGATCTGTGTTACATGAGGGCTGAGGTTCAGCCATATGGTAGGAGACTGGCTCTGTATTTCAGTTTGTCTGAGTACAGGAAAATTGCTCATATCTGTCAGAAATCACGCTGTTTCTCCAGCTAATGTACAATCTCATAGCACTTGCATATTAAGTAACATTTATCAAAAATTCATAAACATAAAGAGTCTGAAGCATTCCAAATCCAATAGCAGGCAATTTGATGTTAAAATCTCACAGAAAAATTGAGCTCTACTTCTATTCATCTGAGAGCTTGCAGGCACTCAGCAAGGCACTCATGGACTCCATGCTTAAATAGCCTTCCACACTCATTGGCCATGGTGTAGATTACATTAGTTCAATGAACAGTTCTTAATGTGGCTCATCTTGGACTCTGTTTCAGCTGGATTTATTATGTGTGGCAGTGGTGTGCAGAAGCCCAAGCTGTAAAAGATGACTGCTGTGCTTCTGAGATAGATGCCTCTCTATTCCTACTTTCTGGAAGTCCTCCAGCACGGCTGAGGAGATCAGGACAGGGGCGTTTAACTGGGTGCAGTCTGGAATCTCTTGTCCCTTCTGCATTTTTGAAAATGGAAAAGGTAATCTTATGTACAAAGCAACACTTCCAGGGCTCCAGGGTTCCATTTTTGTCTTCTACAAAAATGGTTTTGTCTGCATTTTCATGTGGGCCTTTATTTTGAAGGGTTTTCAGTTTTCGCAAATGGAAAATCCCAGTGTCTTCCTGGCAAACCAACAAATCTGCCTCTCTGGCATTTAAGAATAAAAATCCAGTTTGATTTTTGTTTTGCGTTGAATTGAAAATTAGGGTTCAAGGTTATGTGTACCTCAGTGAGGTTTACAGTGGTTTATTTTAATGCAGCTGACTGGTCAGTGACACTTGAGGTACTTAAGAACTGTAGTATTTGAATTTGGTCTCTTGTGAGATTATTAGCAAATATGAAGTAGTTTACAAAATTCAGGTCAGCAGTTTAAAACAGATTGGGAGAGACTGGCTTTGATATTTTCATTTTAGCCACTGTCTGCTCATGTGTGTTTTTGCAGTGATATCTACTTAGGTGAGAGTCTTCCTCTGCTGAGTGATATACAAATACAGAGTAGATAATAATGTCTGACTGTGTGAGCTTCAATACAGACACAGTTAAACCTTACAGGTTCTGAAATTAAAATGAGGCCAATTGTTTTGGTAGGAGTGAATGGAATTTTTTCTGTCAGAGGAAGACTGCCCTAAGGAAATGGACACAACATTTAAGACATTGCCATACACTGGCAATCCCTCTGCCTAAAGAAATCTCAGAGGTTGCCATGGGTGTGGAGAAATTTAATTTGGACAACAATCAATATGCAAAGACAGCTGAAAACAGTGCAATGCAGGCTTCACAGCAGTTTCCAATCTGAAGTTCAGAAGAAATTGTTGTAGTTACTGTACTTATTGAACTTAACAGCACTCTAGCTGAGTAAGGGATGTTCTGCAGCTTGCTGGTTTTGCTATCACCGAGTCACAGAATGGTTGGGTGGGAGGGGACCTTAGAGATCATCTGGTTCCAGCCCTTCTGCCACAGGCAGGGACACCTCCCACCAGACCAGGTTTTCTACTTAAGCTGGCCTTGAACACTTTCAGGGACATCCACAGCTTCTCTGGGCAGCCTGTTCCAAGCAGACATTAAATTTTTCTGAAACAAAGAATAATATTTCCATTTCACAGACATACATAGGACTGACTGCTAGGAATCCATTATGACCTTCTGCATTATTTGACCTTCCTCATAGTACAACCTCTGCATAATTGTGTTCTCTTTCAATTTAAACAGTTGTTTCTGCATCAAATTTCTATCTCATGGCACGAACTTGCAGCATGCAAAACCATTTCAGGGTCTATGAAATGCAAAGAATTAGGAACGTTCCTGGAAAAGCAGTTTGAGTACTCCCTCATTCACCTCTTTTTCTGAGCTTAACTAGCTTTCAGTTTCTGTGTATTGGGATTTTTAAAAACTACCTTCAAGTGCTTTCTGCTCTCAGAAATCCCTGCTAGATTTTCTGTCCTGATTGCTTGTGATCAAGTTATGCTATAATCATTTATCATAAGAGGTGACTATGGATCTTCTGCCCTGGTGAAGATGGATCTTCAGTCATCCATCTGCTTTCCCTCTGAATACTTTTCAACTTTTTTTTGGAATCATAGGTGACCAAAGTGAGGCAAAATGTAGGGCATTGCCTTGATATTACCATGTGCGTGCCATCTATGGAGGCAATGCTACCCCTGCTCTGTTTTTACTCAAAGAATGTCTTTTGGCTACCATATTACGTCTAATTTTCTTGCCGGATATTCCATGTGTTAATTAAATTATCGCCATTTTAGCACTTATTCCTGGAAGATCTCAGAGGATGTCATCCTTCCAGAATGAAATCTGGGCAATGCTGGGGGAATTGTAATGGTTTAGTCTTTGATAAATTATATTTTCTTGTAAAAACATATAAGTAGCACACTAATACTAGTTGTGTGTGGGACAACAGAAACAGCTAAATGCAAAATGTGATGGCCACGTTGTCAATGAGAACATACTGAAATGAAATATAATGTGGGGGTTATAGTTATGTAATTTAAGCCAATGAACCTTAAAATAATTGTGCTGAAATTACTCTTTTTCTTTCAGTGGCCTTTTCTTTTTCTTTAAAGCTGAAGAAATAATGGAGCAATATGTAGCTGTGTTCAAAAAGTTAAACAGTTAAAACAATATTTAATAATATTTATATATATATTTATATATCTTTTAGATAATATATATTTTATATCATATATACTTTATATAATATATGTGATATATAAAATATATTTATATATTATATAAATCATATTCAATAATAGTGATGTATTTCTTTCTGAGACAAATCTATCAATTAGCCTCTATACCCAAACCTTTCAGGGGGGAATGCTACAATTATTTTTATGCAAGTGTTTTTAAAGAGCAAATTGAAAGAAAACAAGTATAGTTTGCTGCCATTGAAGACAGAGATTGGGGCTGTTAACATTGATTAGTAGAGGGTGAGTAAAGGTTGCCAGAGAAATTTCCATAAATACAGGCATAGAAATGTTTTACAACATTTTTTAAAATCCATTACAGCGCATTAGAACTTTCTTCTTTCCCCTCATCTTCTGTTTTGTTTTTTTTTTTTTCCTCAAGTTTTCAGTCTCTTAATTTTAAATCCACTTGCTGCAGTTGCCACTGCAGCTTGTAGCTTGCTGGCCTCCAGCTGTGCTGGGTTTCCACCAGGTCCTTGCTCATCACTGACACGAGTTGCTGCCTCTGGAGGGAGAAAATCAGCAGAATATGTAGAAAATGCTCTGTTCCTGCAGCTCAGGGCAGGCTGGGTGGACAGTTTGTCACAATATTCAATAACAATCTGGATAACTTCTATTGGTTTAGTCTTAAAAGGCCCAAGCTGTTTTCAACGAGGACGAAATCTCTCCTGCAGATGTTGTCTGTCTTGTAGGTTAGATAAAATATTGCAATTGCTGGAATTTAGTCCCTGAGAAAAATGAATTACTGGCAACTTTGAGGAGCTGCTGGCACCCTGGAAGTGCATTTAAATATGAGTTGCAGTTCTCAAGGAAGATGAGAAGAGTCTGAGGGGAAGGTGGTGGGTAAAACTGTGACTAATTTAGGGTGTCTGGCAGCTGCTAAGCAGGAGTAAGAAGACAGAATATGAAGTGGTTTTTATAAGGGAGAAACGGGGAGGAGCTGTGGAAAATGAGAAATGAGAAGCAATTAAGTACAGGAAAGGTAAAACAATGTAAGATTTCAAAAAGGGACAGGGAAATCTGCCCATGAGCACCACTTTGGAAATTTGTAGAGCCAGCATTCCAGAGGTTGTATGAACTTCTGTGTGTTGTGCTTAATGACACCCCTCTGCTAAAATAAACTCTACCAGCTGATTTTTGGTAACTTTTCTCACTCTACACTCATGGCTGGGGAACCTGTGCACCTATACATTGTTTCCTTGAGAAATCCAATGTTTTGAGGCCATGGATGGGCTGTGTGCCTTTGCAGTCAAGGCTACAGACCCTGCTTTAAATTAAACTGGGCCCATGGTGGTCCAAAAATACCTTCAGTACAAATAGAGAGCTCAATCTGCTTATCTTGTGTGGCAAAGGGTGCTTTATTTCTGAGATAAAAACTGGAGTACTTGTCACTGTGATGTGCAAGTACTCCTTGATAGATGCTTGTATCATCCTGGAGCTCATTTGAGGGAAGGAGATGCTATTATCTTTCTTTATAGCTGAGAACACCAAAGCAGAAGTATTTCAGGTTGAACTTTCAAAACCAAGCCTTTGATCTTTCTGTTGCAATATGCCCTGTTTCTAATACACCCCAAGTGCTCAGAGGCTGACTTAAATTGGAGATGCTGGCACTGGGACATCCTTAATTTGGATGTATCGTTTCCTCATGTGTTTTGTTGTTGATGTTTTCTTTTTCTCCCTCTGGCTTTCTAGTTCAGACTGCTTTTTCATGGAACTGAAAATGCTTTTCAAAAGGAGACCTTTCATAAGTTTGGAATTTAATGAAAGATCAAGATTGTAGAAAATATCTTAGAAATATCTTACTAAATCAGCCATTAAAAAATCTTTTTTGTTGTTTTCATTGTGAGTTTGTTGTTTTTTTCCCTTACAAGACCCTTCATGGAAATAATGTGTTTAGGATGGGCCTTTTCTGGCTGAAACGTTAATTTTTCACTTGTTCAACTTAGATTTTGTGGGTTCTATTTTGTGCTCAATATAATGTGTTTGTTTACTCTTTTCTCTGCAAAAGCCAGTTCATGTACATGCTCTTTCTCACCAGTCTTTTTGAGTAAACTATAACATCATCTGTTCAGTGGAGTTTGTTCTTTGTCTGTAGTTCATTTTGTAATTTGATCCTTTAAAAAAAAACTGTAATGCTCCTTCTCTTGCTTACACTCCCAGTCTCTTGTGTGAAGAGAATTGGACAGGTATGTCTTTTGCAGAAATACAGGTGGCAACTCTGTATCTTCAGAGGTACTAGGATAGAATTCCAGAAATGTAATTCAAGAAGTAGATAGTACTAGGATGGAATTCAAGAAATGTAATTTTACAAGTTAACACATGGAACCATTCTAAAGAGTAGTGGTTCGGGCTATTTTTCTAGTTGAGTGGGAAAAAAAAAGATAGTGTTTGTACATTTGTGTTTTGGTTTTTTAAGAGCTGCTTTCATATGGAAATGGTTTAAAAATGAAAGACCCCACTCCCAAAAAACATGTCTCTCCACACCTCCCCCAAAAATGGGGCCAGTTTATGAGTTTTCAAATATGTCAGATTTTACATGCAAGGGTTAAAATCCACTGAGTTCCTATCACCCTAGTCACCCAGGTTTCCATTTAATTCAGAAAGTATGTATGTGGATAGAAATTTACCTGTTAGATGGTTCTTCCAGAGCACAGTCTTCATACCTGCATCCTCTAGCCCCTTGCCAAAAATGCTGTCGAGGTCCCTAATAACATTAATGGTGACCTTCTTGCATCAGCATTCCATGCTGATTTGTGACAGATTTAAAGAAATGCCTCTGTGCTGTGAGTATATGAATTTACTCTTTGTTTGTAGCACAAGTCTTACAATAAAATAAAATATAAAATTAATTACGGCTGCTGAGGTTTGATGCCGTTCCGCTTCCCGCTTTTGCTGGTGTAACCAGAGTTAACTGCTCAGCAAATAAATCTTGCCCAGCAGTCTGTTGCAGTTTAAGAAAATTTATGCTCTCGGTTGAGGGAACTGCTGGAAATGTTGTACTCAAGGCTCTCCAAAACGTAATTGAGAATGTCAGGAGAAATCATTACAGCCCGGGCGATTGCCCAGATTTATCTGTTCCACCAGACAGCTTTAAAACATGCAGTATGTGTGAGAGAGAGGTGGAGAGCTGCTCCTGCACAGCCATGGAACCAGGCCAAGCCACTCTCACACTTGTTCTGGCTTACAGATATTTTAAATATAAAGGAATGATTACAAGGTGTCAGGTGCTTTATATGACTCGCATTAATTTTGAGGAGAAGAGAGGATAAAACCCAAGAACTCCTCTGTGGGTTGGATATGGAGACTAGATGCAGGGAATTCAAAGAAACAGACAGGTGAGATGCACAGATCTTTACCCTGAATTTTGAAAGCAGCTGTTGGATTTGGACATAAAACATGAATCCCCATGACAAGTCTTAAGGCAGTGTATTTCCAATACTCTGATCAATGGTTTTTAATAAATGCCATTGATATGTCATCGCATTTATTCTGTCACTGTTCTGTGCCGTTGTCAGGTTTTATGGAATAAACTTAGGATCTGAGTGATGACTATAATTGCTGTCTGAAGTTAGCTTCCTAAGCAGAAAAACATGTGTCTTTTAAACTTTTCAGAAATAAATCTGATGTTTTGGAAGTGTAATAAGGAAAAATGTCTGAATTGCAAAGAAAAAATGCAGAGAACTAAAACCAGTATTACACAGAGCAGCAGTGCAGAAACTACTAATCCTATGCAGAAACTCATAAATTCAAGTGACTTGAACTCAAAATTATAAACTATGCAGGTAAGTTTGATAATTTATGTATGAAAGAATATAAAGAGCTTGAAATTCACTAGCCCATACTTGATAAAATTTACTTGAGATATACTGTCACTCCTGTGGTATTAAATGAAAGGCTTTGCACACCTCATTGCATTTTTTATATGAAAGATGCTAATTTACTTTAGATTTTGGACCAGATTCCTGCTTAAAACCAAGTACATATTTGTTGAGAAATTTGGGAAAGGACACGTAAAATGGAGCTTCATGTGTAGCTGTGTAAACATGAGATCTTATATAAAAAAGAAAAGGAAGTATGAAAAGACTCAAATTCAGATGCAAACAGAATGTTTTAATGGCAACAGTGAGGTGTAATTAAAAAAGAGAGAACATGGATAAAAAAATCCCATAAATCCAAGCTTTTGTTTATTCTGTGTTTCATCTCTCTTAGAAATATTGCCTAATAAGACTGCTTTGCATTACAGGAAAGAATACAGAGATTGAAGATAATTTTTGGAAATGAATATACCTCACATAGTCAGGAGCCACAGTTTATTGCAATTTGCCTGTTACCATGAGCAGGGATAAGGAGAAGTGGGTTTATCATTGTCTTATTTACTTAAGCCTTGCTAATTTATTAGTGCTCTTTAAGTCCTACAGATATAAAGAGCATTATGGTGAAATACTTTTGCAGTCTGTGTGCAAAGTTTGCTTTTACCATTTTCTCCTGGTGTGAAAAGCTGGCTCACATGGATCACCATCAAAGAGTTGAGACTAAAAAGAAATACTCTATAAGACTCTATAAATATTCTAAATGCAATATATCTTTGTGTTTCACGTCTGCATGGGTTCTGATGCTGAACACCTTTGGAAATTGATTGAACAGAGGATGGTTCAGTTGTGCTAAGGTGACATACAGGCTCCAAGACTTGCCCAGTATGGTTTACTTAAGGTCTGTTTAGGGAACAGTGTTACTGCTGCCTGATTTAAATCTGAGTCTTCATGAGCAAAGAGTTGACTCTGCAGCTTTGGGTAAGAGAGATGCCCTCCTGTCAGCAGTGTGATTTCTCATCAGCACTTGAGTAAGAGAACAGATGCAGGTGAGCTTTATCACCTACGCAATATCACTTCACACGCACTCATGGTTTTCCAGCCTTTAGTGCTTGCACTGGTGTTAAACATTGGTCCTTTCAGTCCATTCCTTGGGCATCCTAAGGATGATAATTTTACTCAGTGTCAGTGCAAAGGGGCCTTGCATAGCCATTGCTCTGAGGGATGTGTGTCGTGGGAGGAAAATGACATTTCTGAGAGACTGCCAGGGCCCTCACCAAGTGTTAAGGTTATTTAGGTGGCTCTGCTGCAAAGAAATGTACATTAACTTGAAATATGGGGAATAGCTGTAATAAAGAGTTCCAGTTTATTTGATCAGGGAGAAAACCTAGATAAAGAAAACCCTTGGGTGTTTTTAAAATGTTTCTTAATGCTTTTTATGCTTCTCAAGATGCAGTGAAGGTCAGCGCAGTAAGAAATGTCTCCATTGATTTAGATAAATGGTACCACTTTGCATTGCATTCCATTTTGCCTTTTATCCACTTGAAGAGCTACCATAAGACTTTACCTTAGGCTGTCAGGCAATGTGCAAATTTTTCATAACCACTGGTGAAGTTATTAGGTTGGCATGTCTCTAACCCTTTAGGGCAAGTACTTCCACTAAGAGGCTTTATCATTTGTTGTTGTTATCATTGTGCCTGCATCATAAATATTTAGTTTTGCTAATAATTAACTTCTCTTGTATTTTATTAACCTATAAACCAGAATGATATTCAGGTTAATTTGACTTTAATATAAGGATGAAAATAAAAATATTTCTTCTTTCATATTTTATTTGTGTGTTACCACAGTTGCTCTGCAGCCATTACTGAGGGGCTCTGCAGGGTTTATAAGGCACATCAGAATACTGAGCCTGAATAATGAGACAATGTACTTATGTGGGCAGCAGATTTAATGGCATCTAATAACAGCAGAATGAATTTTAGGAAGCTCCAGCCTTGAGCCCATGGCCTTATGAACTCAGGGGGAGTTTTGAAGGTTGCATCTCTTTCAGTCCAAATACAGAAATTATTGCTACACAAAGCTATCTTGTTTAATGGGTGGTTAAAATACCTACATGTAGAGGTGTTTGTATATATAAAGTAATTGTTACACATCCTCAAGGATAAAGAAGCACAAACACTGTACTTGACTGCCACTCTTGATGAGAATGTTACAGGTGAGGCACTCGTTGTCATCCTGGAGGTTGCTGGAGCTTTCCCTTATAATTGCAAAGGTTGTTGTTTGGAACAGACAAATGCAGACTTGTCAAGTCTCACTCTGTCAGCTTTACACTTTATTTGCTGCTTTCTTTCCAGCTGCAGAGTTGTTGCCCTGGCTTGTAGCTGCTTCTGTGCTTTCTTGTGAGCTTTGTGCGGGCAGAGCGGGAGCTGGAGGGATGCTGTGGTGCCGCTGCACACATCACTGAGCACTTGGGAAAGGAAGGTTTTTCTAAGGAAAAGCAGGCAGAATTTGACTGCTGGAGTCTCTTCTGTCACACCTGAATATGTGTGAGTCTGTGTGTCAGCTGGGAATTAGGAATTGCTGTGACAGGAGTGTTTGAAAGAGAGATCAGGGGAGTTTTAGACTTCACACTTGGCTCTTTACTGGGTTGACAGTGCACATGGCCTAAGATCAGTTCTTCACCTGACAGAAATTATCACTGCACACCCATAACAATTAATCCTTTACAAAACTTATCCCAGTTTAGCTGTGATATGCGATACCGCTGAACTGATGTTGATTAAGATTGATGATTCTGGACCTTGGAAGCTTGAGGTGGCCAGTCCCAAGGACTCCTTAATGAAGCAAGTCCCAGCTTTCTTCATGCCTTCTTGGTGTCTTTTGTTCCTCTGACCCTTTCCCAACAGGAAAAGGGCTCATCTCATCTGGCCATGCCATCTTAATTTTATGATGATTGCTTCTGATTTCCCTTAGTATTTTGGTATCTATGTATGAGAGGCTCATACACAGAAGCGTTACAAGATCAGGGTTTGTATTTAAAGTGCAATACAGATTTGTCATATGCAGGAGTTAACAGAACTGAGGCAAAAATACAATAGATCCTTTGCTGAAAATAATAGTCAAAATATATAATTTAATGTTCTTTGCTACGTTATTCTTCAGAGATTGAAGCAACTCTAAACGTAATGAAAGACAGTGCAAGAAATTATTTTTAGCTTGTACCAACCCTAATAGAAAATGTGAAATACTCTCCTAAAGGAAAAAAAATCTGTGAATAGTTTTCTGCTGAGTTAGTGAGCTGAACTGACTCCATAAATATTGTGAGTCTGTCAAAGCTGATTTCAGCTTTGGGATGATGCTTGGAGGGACAAGAGCAGGAGGGGTGTGGTGAAATGAACTTCATCCAGCAGGAAGTAAGCTCACCATCTTATGGAACTTCCCTCTGAGAAGTGTATTTTTGGGGGAACTGCAGATTTTTACACCTTATATAGCAACTCATTAGTTAGAACAAACTTAGAGAGATGTGACTGGCCCTGCTGCAAGATTGAAAATCACCCAAATTTTTGTCTCCTCCAGCAAAGACGAATGATAAAAACCACTGCATTATTGATGCAGGCTAGATACTGAAGCTTATTTTGTTTGGAATTTCTTGGTGTCACCTTAATGGATCAGCATTTTTTTAAATTGGTATGCTTTCTGTGGTTTAAGGAGTAACATTTTTTTGGTCCATCCTGAGCAGTAAATGTTGAAAGCCCAGAAGAGCTGTTTTTAAGAAAAATACCATAAGTAAATGTCTGCAGTTTAGTTCTTCACAATTCTCTAAATGGTAATAGAGATTTGTCTTCTCAAATCATGTTGTATCAGGTTTTAACCTCAGATTGGCCTACAGATCATGCAGGAAGTAAAGGCAGATGAATTTACAACCAGACCACACTACTGAATTCACTTTTGGGAGTATATTGAACTACTACTACAATCAGTTTGAAACTGTCAAAAAATACCTTTAGTGCAGGAAAATTCAGAGGTAAATAACTGCTTGAAACCCAGTGCTAAGAGTTAGAAATTCTGAGTGCTGCCATTGCTTCTCAGAATAAGGACAAATCTGGATCTTGTCACCTTTCTGCTTTGATGTGAGAGTTCTTGTGGTTCAAATTGTGTTGGCATGAAACTATTCCTTGAGACTGCATTCCAATACACAATTTAGATCTGAGTAATAGGGGGATTTAAAAAAAAAAACAACTATTTTTTCTTTGTTTCTTGAGAGAATATTTAATTTTGAGCTTGTTTGGCTGCATGACATTTTTGTTAATATCTTAAGCATGGATGTACCAGTGTTTATGAATTTCAGAATTAGTTAATTGCCCTATGAATATTCCAGGCCAAGGCAGCATTGCCCTTGGTTGTCATTCTTTTCCCAATGACATGATACTACAGGTGAGATATGGGGGTTTTTTACCTGGTTTATTTTTTCCCTTTGTGCTGTCACTTCTGTGAATTAGTGAGATGGAAGTACTCAAATTCTACTAAAATCATTGACTTCAGGAGTATACTTGATTCATATGTACAGGTGGCTTCAGATTTAGCTGCATTTGTTACAGGCAACGTAGGATTAGAAATGAGAAATTTCATATCTAAATTATGGGGATGAGTGGGGGCTTAGTGACAACTAGAGTGATGGAAAAGTATGATTTCTCATAAATTTCATTTGCTGATACCACGTGGCTCCAGCTCTGTTGCCCAAAAGCACTTTGCATGTTCTGTAATCTTTAATTTCAGCCACAAATGACACGTTGAGCTACCTTTGTTTATTGCTAGACAAACCAGATTTGGATGTGTTACACTGAAGCATTCTGATATTATTTACTGTCTAGACATTATTTATTGCTGGAATGGTCATAGGGAAAATGAAGTGTAGAAAACTGATATTTTTGGCACAAATTAGACTTTATGAGGAACTGCATTGCATAAAGTATGAAATGAAGGATATACAACTTCCCACAGAGATGTTTTCAGTTACTCAGGTATCTTACCACTAATCATTCTGCAACTAGATTAGATAAAAGGAAAAATTTATGCTGAGGAGTCTGATGGGCCGTGTAAAATTTAGCAATTTAGTTGTGGGTTTTAATATTGCCAGAATATGAGTCTTAAAACTGTAGAGTTATGGGAAAAACTTCTTTGTCATTGTCACTGATTGGAATGGTCCTATTGAGAGTCTATAAAGCATCTGGAAAATCCAGAATTAAGTAAACTCTGGTGTTGAAAAATAGGAAATTAATAAATCAGAGAAGATTGGGGGGAAAAAAGAGTTACTGTATAGATTTTATGCCCTCAAATAGAAAACCAGGAATTAAAAAGCAGATAGTAAAATTTTATGGCCTTTTATTTACACCTTTATTGTACACCTCACTCAGTGGGGTACATGAAAATATGAAATTATATTTGGTTTTGAGGTTCTGTTTCTGTACTGCTCCTCTTAATTTCTGCAGTGCTTCTTAGAGAAACTTGCTGGGTTATTTGCAGTCTTTCACACTCTAATGTTAATTTTTTAGGGTGTACTGAAGGATTACATTTACAATCATTATCTTCACAGGGTATTTTGTCATCTATTATTTGTGCATATTGGCCTCTTTCAGAGCTGCTCATTTGGGACTGCTGGGTTTTATTTCCATGTTGCTTAATTGGCTTTTATGAATGACTGTACTGATGAGGGTGTAAAGTGATGAATATATTGTCAGCTGAATTATCAACATTTCCCCCCACTAAAGATGAAGGTTAAGGATGGGTTTGTAACTTGTCACAGACATGTTCCCTCTGTTATTATCATAGATCAGTGTTACTTTAATTTGTTTTAATTTTGAGACAGGTGTCATGAATCATTACAAGAATCTGAGAAACTGCATTAACTTTTTAAAGAGGTGAAATTAAAGAGAGAGGTCAAGCTGAGGGAACTGCTGGCCCCTAAAACGTCCCTTTAAATAACATAATGAGATTCCAGGAGGCTTTTTTGTCCTTTGTGAGTTTCCTTTAAAAAGTAGCCCCTTCCAGCCTATTTGTAAACACATTAGCTGCATTTCCTTCTGTCTTCAAAGGGATAAAAGTCATTGTAAGAGAGTGTTTGAGACTTTAGGAACCATCCTTGCCCTTTTTTTCACACTCCACAGGCAGCAGAGTGGTAGACTACACAGTGGGATACTGACTTTCAAGTCCTCATTTTACCCTTAAAAGCTGTGCTGCTGACAGTGCATTTTTGAAAAGGTCTTTAGCTTGAAGTGGCAAAAAGGTCTATATGCTAAATACAGGAGGCTTTGATGTTTTTTTTGTTTTCTTCCCCTCTGAAATTTTAAATGGAGTTGAAAAGTCCTGTGAATTGAGTGACCTATCCAGCAATAGCTGTTGTCAATGAGCCTTGCTTCCAGCTTTTGATAAGAGTTGATAATATTATTTTAATCTAGTTTTACATGTGTGTCTGAAATATGGCTTTAGGAAAACAGTGAAATTTATGACAAACGTGATTCTTCCTTTTGTTTCTATTTTCTTTTGCTTTTGGAACCTCTATTAAGAGTGCAGCTGAATGCATTGGTACATAATTATTTGCAGGAAGCAAACTGTACATGGGAAAAGTAATCTATGGATTTTGGAATGGTTGATTGGTTTTACAGTAAGTCAACATGAAGCTCCTGGAATTTTTTTGTTCTTTTCTTTACTAGATGCCTAATATCTACATATCAAATCTGAATTTTGATGGTGCAAAATTTCCTTTATTAGTATTAGCAAGGATCTGTAATAATAGTCATTATATTTATTCAAATTGTCTGTTGAAGTGTTGTCCAATGACCTCTGATTAATGCAAGTTTGATAGGTCTATATTAATAGCAAATATCCATATGTATATATATATGCAGCACACAGTGTTTAGGTTTTAAACAAGTTTGATAGGTCTATATTAATATCAAATATCCACATATATATATGCAGTACACAGGGTTTAGGTTTCATTTTAAATGGTTCTTTTCTGTTGCTGTTTCTCTTTTTGACTTGTTGATGATACATTGCCTAAAAGGTAGAAGTAATGAAAACATTCTAATGGAGAGTGCTCTTGTTGAATTCAGTTCTTTTATATTCTTCACAACTGATCTCTCTGCTGTTCATATCAAAGCAGTCCAGGCTGTTATCTCTGAAAAGAGACTGATATTTTACGTGTTTGTTCCCTGGGTACATTTAGCTTATGAATAGACTACAGAGGTCTTGAGAAGTTTTGAGGCGTGAATTGCGAAGGGCAAGAGTTATCAGCCCCTACAAAAGTCTTGGGGTATTAAAAGTGCTCCTCTGCAGCTCCACATTCAGAACCACTACTGAGGCTTGCATATAGGGCACGTGTGCCATAACCCTTTTAGCAGCTCAGGCAGTTTTCCTGGCATAATTGACACAGACATAATTAAGGCATGTCTGCACCTGGCTGTGAGCCTTTGCTACTACACCAAGGGCTGGCCATTATCTCTGTGCTCCTTCACCTGGCCTTTGACCAGCATCCTGGTGACAGCTGTGTGAGACAGAACAAGAAAATCTCATATTTAGAAACCTTCTTTCTCTGCTCTATCTTCTGCTTAAGAAATCTTGAGGTGTTTGATGCAGGCTGCTAGTAAAATTGTGGTCCCCTGCAAGATTCTTGTCCGGTTCACTTTTCAGGTTCCAACTCTTATGTTCATCACTGCTCAAGTCTGGGATGGGCTTATGGTCATCTGGTAGTGCTGTTTTCTGCAACTGACATTGCTCCAGCATTGCTGATGTACATGAGCATCCAAAACAAGGAGGATTAGATGTCAGATGTTCCTAGCCACTTGAATTTTCACTTTAAATTGGATGGAGGGCAAGGTAAATCCAGCAAGATAAGAGTAAAGAAGCTTGGAGAGTGTGTGAGGGGCATTAGAATACACTAGGGACCAAAAATAGTCTAGTGGTATCAGTAGATACCTCTTGAGCTACTGGTTCTTACCTTTGTACCAAGGTCTCCAAGGTGGAAGGCTAATATTGAATTCAATTCACTGTCTGTTCTTTTGAAAGCTCCAGAGGTTAAAGCTATTGAGGAGTGAGGATGACAATCTCTTGTGATGTTAAAATACTGTTAAATTGGAACTAGATTCTAGGGTTGGCAATTTGTAACCCATGGGGATTTGGACCTGCATCACTTTATCTCCCAGCTGTCTACCTGGAGCACTGAAAGGAGCTCCTTCAGTGAGCAGCTCTCTTCACAAAGGGGTTAAACCTTGAACTTTTGGTGCTTTTCATTCTTAGTCTATGATTCCTCCTCTCCCTTGTGCCTTTTTGCTTTGAAAGGAAGGACTTTGGTAATTATTGATATACTGTTTGGGTTTGGTTGTTAGTGGGAATGAACCTCTCCCTGTCCAGAAGCCCAGATGCAGCAGTGGGTGGTGACTTTGGCACTTGGGATTTTTGTGAAATGGGTTTTGGAGAAAGAACAGTGAAGGCTAAGCACTGGCATCACTGTATCCCCAGGTGAATAATTTGAATGACCCATCTGTGATCCTGTTCACAGGGCTCTTGGATTGGGGAAGAGATGAAGATCTGACTGCAGGTTTCAGAAGGCTTGATTTATTATTTTATGATATATATTACATTAAAACTATACCAAAAGAAGAGAAGAAAAGGTTTCATCAGAAGGCCAGCTAAGAATAGAATAGCAAAGAATGATAACAAAGGTTTCTGCCTTGGACAGAGAGTCTAAGCTAGCTGATTGTGATTGGCCATTAATTAGAAATAACTTTATGAGACCAATCACAGATGCACCTGTTGCATTCCACAGCAGCAGATAATCAATGTTTACATTTTGTTCCTGAGGCCTCTCAGCTTCTCAGGAGGAAAAAAATCCTAAGGAAAGGATTTTTCATGAAAGTTGTCTGTGACACCCATCTCTTTCAGAAGGGTGCATATTGAGCTCACTGACTGCACCTGGCTCTGTATCTTCCCTTTCTATTTTCAGTTTCCAGCAGCCTGCTGGTGCTGGCTCTGGTCATCTCAGGGGATGTGAGCTGCTTCTGTCCCTCTGCAAGCTCTATTAGGCCCGTGTGCAGTACTCCCACCTGCTTGAGGTGAGCTCAGGATGTGAATTTAGACTGCACATATGGCAGGGTATTGGACTTAGTATTGACTTCAATTAGACTTGTATTAGCCTGGGGAACATGGGCAAGGTATTCCTTAATTAAAATGAAGCAAGTGTGCTCCCCAAGCAGGGAGTCCTACCTTGTTCTGCTCTCATAAACACACCTAGTATTTGATGCTGCCTTCAAACAGGGATGGCTGAGGAAGATTAAAGTAGATTCTGGTCTCAGATTTATGGATGGGAAAAACTCAAACTGTTTCTAGTATCAGCAGGTTTTGCCTAGAGCTTTAAATAAAGAACTTGTTTTTTTTCTGGGTTATTTTTTCTTGTTTTCACATCTGTTATTATAAAAGGGAACAGTGGGTGTTAGCTGCCTCTACTACCAGGTTGTTCATACTCATTGCCATGGACTTGATACTCCCTATAGATTGCCCAACTTCAAGGTATAATTCCTAAAGTGCCAGACATGTCATTTTGGAGGCTCAGGTTTTGGTACTGGGGAAAAAAAATACTTCAGCATGGCATGGGTGATTGCAGAGTTAGCTGTTTTAGTGAAAAAAAATTAAATGAAATATCAGCTGTTTCTGTGAGACTTTAGTCACACAGCAGTGTGTTCTGGCACTGCAAAGAGCACAGGGACTGAGCTTTCTGAGTAGCAATCCTTTCAGTTCATAAATTAGATCATTTTAATGGTCTACAAAGTGCATGGAAAATACTATTTTCAAAGATGTGAGTAACTGTTCCTAAGCAGCCGTGATACTTGTTCATCTGGGAGAAAATCAAGAGGGTTTTTTATTTTCCTTTTCAGTTTGAAAGTAAAAAAGTAGGTATGCATTGAAATGAAATTATTCAACATTTATGATTGTGTTAGGTTGGACTTTTCAACCTTATTTATTTTTAAAATGAACATCTTATTCACTCAACTAGTGAGAAATAACGTGGGGTTCAGAATTCTCAACAGAAAACAAAATGAGAAAGGGAAGAAAATTTAAGCTCATATTTTGCTTTAGGTATAGATCACTTGTTCACCAGACTCACAGATAGGTGCAACATGAAAGGGAGAGGGAGAAATTCCTTTCTGTTGCTGTTTTTATGAATTTAGGCATCTAAAATATCCTTGTATAACAAACTGGATTTTCTTATTTACCTGAAACTAAGTTACTAAAATGGTACGTTCAAAAATTTTCTCAAAAATGCAATAAAATAAGAATTTTGGTAGCATAACCATTTTTTAGGAGTAAGAGAGGGGAAAACAATACCTTGGCAGTGAGGTTCAGTGCTAAATCCTGCTTGCTTTAATCTTGCAGAATTCCCATTGACTGACGGTGGGAGATTCTTCTAAGCAGGGTTTTGCTTGGAGCTCTATGAATAACAGAGCTTATGCTTCTCATGCAAAATTTTTAGAATGGTTTTTTTTTTTTCAGTGAGTGGAAAAAAAAATATAATGTACTGGCTTTATTCTTTCAGACCCAGGCATATTGAGAAACAGTTGGAGATTTTTAGCTCCAGTTTTAAAGCCTTGCTCGGAAAAGAGGAGGTAGAGACCAAATATGATGCTTTGCCTGAGATCTACACACTTGGATTTCTGGAGGGCAGACTGTGGCCTGCTCAAGACACTGATTCAGGCAGTCAGATTTTAAAAACAAAGATGTCCAGGAAGAATGGATGCCCTTCAAGAATGAAATCTTGAAGGTGCAGGGGCTGACTGCCCCTATGTGCTGAGAGATGAGCCAGCAGGGAAGATGACTGGACTGCATGGGCAGGGAGTTTTGAAGGAATTAAGGAAAAAAGAGGGTGTATCACCTTTGGAATGAGGAGCAGGAAATTCAGGAAGTATTTAGCATGTTGCTAGGTCATGTAGGAAGAAAATTAGAGAGGCAAAAGCCCAATTAGAACTTAATGTGGGCACTTGTCTGAAGGATAATAAGGAAAATATTTTTATAAATGCAGTAATGGCAAAAGGAGGGGCAAAAAGAATCTCCATTATTAGACATGGTGGGGGGAATGTAGTCACCAAAGATGAGAAAAAGTCTGAGGTATTTAACACCTCCTTTGCCTCAGCTTTCAGCAGAAAGACAGGTTGTCCCCAGGACAGCTGTCCTCCTGGGCTTGTAGATGGGGTCAGGGAGCAGAATTATCCAGTTATCCAGGAGGTTGCAGCCAGAGAACTGCTGAGCCACTTGGATGTTCATAAATCTATGGATCCATCCCAGGGTGATGAGGGAGATGGCACAAGAGCTCTCCAAGCTGCTCTCCATCATTTACCATCAGCCCTGGCTCACTGGGGAGGTCCCATGTGGTGTTTGTGAGGTCCCCAGGATGAGGTGAGAGATGAGAATCTGACTCCATGCTCTCAGAAGGCTGATTTATTATTTTATGGTATTATATTAGATTAAAGAATGCTCTACTAAAACTATACTGAGGAAGGAGAAAGGATACAGACAGAAGGCTTAACAAGAATGATAATAAAAATCTGACTCCTCAGAGTCCGACACAGATCAACCATGATTGGTCAATAATTAAAAACAGTTCACATGTTGGATAAACAATCTCCAGACAACATTCCAGAGCAGCAAAACATGGAGAAGCTGAGGCTTCTCATCTTGCCAGGAGAAGAAACCCTGGCAAAGGGATTTTTCAGAAAATATGGCAGTGACAGTCCCAGATGACTGGAAGCCACCCAGTGTGATGCTCATCCACAAGAGTGGCTGGAAGGAGGATCCAGGAAACTCCAGGATGCATCCAGCTGGGGGCCAGTCATCATAGATAAAATAATATATATATATATATTTAAAATATGTATTTTTTTCCTGTATAGAGAGTGCTCATTCAGGTCCTTGCTGTTGAGAGTAGGAATTTTCTTGTTTATTCAGTGGAGGTAGATCTTTCAGAAGTATTTGCTTCCATTGTAACACCCCCTTGATTCACCCCAGTTAAAATGAACAGGAAGATGACAAGATAGCACCAGAATTCTCAAGTATTTCCCTTTATTTATTATATGAGGTATTTTAAAATATTGTCTAAGGTTGCACAAAATAAATACTAAAAATGGTGCTTTTCATTGTGGTCAAACTACTGAACTCAAAATTTGAAGTTTAGTGAATCCAGCTTGCATGTGTTTATTTACAATGCTCTGAGGCTTTCTGGAGATTTATCTCGTTCATATTACAATGTGATTATAATATTGGTGACTAATAATATTGGTGACTATTATAATAATTGGTGACTACATAATATGTGATTGTATCAGCTGCACTGATGATCCTGAAAGAGACTGGGGTCAGTGCCTCAGTGGTATTGGTAGCCTCTGTAGGGGAAAAAGTGGGGAAAAATGGGCAAAAATCACATCTTGCTCATTTTTTCTCAAGTGTTGTTCTTCTTATCATAATTCTGGAAAGGCTTTGAGAGTTTGAGTGCATGAGCTGGAGACAAGTCTCGTGTGATTAATCATTGTGACCAAAAAAAAGAGGAAAAAAATGGGTCCAAATATGACTCTGACTCTGAACATCAATAGTGAAAACAGAGAGAGCTTTTTCCAAAATTATATTCAATCAGAATTATATCTGGAGTGCCTATAACAAAAGCTCTCTCCCTGTAATCTTGCATGGTTAAGTTTTAAACAAGAACAACTGATGAGGACATTTTCTTCTCTCCCAACCATCTTGCGAGTATAACAATACTGCAAAAGTTTCATACTCAGAAGCATTTGAGCTGATAATATAAACCAGTTTATAAAAGCTATTCTTACTCCAAACAACCCTTATGAACCTTCTAAATGTCTTAATCTAGCACAGTGCATCATCATGGCTCATTACACGCCGTGAATGGCACAGTGCAGTGACTGGATATACTTTTTGAATCACACTAATTTTCAGAGACTAGCACTCTCGTGTCACTTTGCCCTGGTAAAAGCTCTATTTCCAGGAGATTTTATTAGCTGCTGCATCAGTCATTTGCTCTGATATATATTCTACATTCTTGCTGCTGTCACATCGTTTACCTTGCTGGACTTGCTTGAAAACCTGCATCAGCAGAATGTTCCAGATGCATCTGGTAAAATATCCTTGTAAAAATATGTGCATGTATAGAGCAAACAAAGTTTCACTCATACCTTTGATTTAGGAAGCTCATGACCTTAACAAGGCAACATATTCCCAATCTTTCAATGCCAAAACCCCAGTTCTGAGGTGTTAGATGTAGCAGACTTGTCCTGCCCGGTGCCCTTAGAAAGGTGCAATCATCACTGCAGGATCTGAGGTCGGATGTATCTCTTCCATAATTTCTAGTTAAAATGCCTGGATGTTGCCAGCAGTGATTTGAGGTGAGGGCAGAGAGAAA
The DNA here is from genome assembly GCA_013398405.1 of Pheucticus melanocephalus. Lineage (NCBI taxonomy): Eukaryota > Metazoa > Chordata > Aves > Passeriformes > Cardinalidae > Pheucticus > Pheucticus melanocephalus. Next base: position 6,216 of record VZSJ01004652.1, on the reverse strand, counting down.
ATGTGGGCTACCTAATTGCATTGGCTTGAACTCTTCTCAAGCTCAGAGATTTTAGATCAAGACATGAACTCAGAAGCAGCCTGTCACCATGATATTTTATGAAAAAACACTTCTCCAGGATTTTTCTCCTGAGAAGCTGGAAAGCCTCAGAAAAGAAATGTAAACTATAATTATCTGATTGCTTGGAATGTGATCTGGAGGTTCTTTACCAAGAGGTGCATCTTTGATTGGTTCAGTGTGAATTGTTTTTAATTAATGACCAATCCCAGTCCAGCTGTGTTGGACTCTGGTCTGTCACGGGTTTTTATTATTCATTCTGGTTTAGCCTTCTGATGTCTCCTTTCTCTTTCTTTACTATAGTTTTAGTATATAATTTTCTTTTGATATTATATATATCATAAAATAATAAATCAGCCTTCTGAGAGCTTGGAGTCAATTCTCATCTCTTCCCTCATCCTGGGGACCCTCACAACCCTGCGACAGCAGTCCTGCCTGTCTGCGTAGAAATGCTCTAAAAACTCACACTCAAATCATGTCATAGCAGGCAGACTCATAACCTGCCACCATAAGCTGTGAATTTTCTGCTGGAGACAGTATGAAATTGTACAATTTTTCTTTTGTCAGTTGGTATATGGAGGGTATTTTTTGGATGTAGTTTCTATTGACCTAAGTGTTCTGCTAGAGGTTAAATTTCTCTCTGTCTGCCGAGGGTGCACCTCCTCTGCACCTTTCCATGATTTTTATCTGGATGCCTCCATTACAGCTACAGAAAACATGCTAGGATGTATTCTCCTGATTTTTGGAGTTCGTACGTGTTTTGAGGATGGTAGTGCTGGGAGGAGCTTTGATTTCTGACAGGAGCATGTGTGCTCACAAGGAGAATGCTCTCCTGGTGCCTGCTTGGGTGATAGTTAAATCTGTGTATGTGTAAATCAGAATCATACTTCCTGTGCACTAGTCTCAGATTCAAATTAAATATATAGGAAAGAAATTTAAAAAAAAGAAATTGAAAGTTATCATATTCTCACTGTTAAAGTGAAAGAAGTTTTGGAGATAGCACAAACAGCAATTTCCCAACACCACAGGGCATTTCTTTGACTGTTTTTCTTTTCTTATGTACTTTGAAGAAGTACTGCATCTTAAAACAGTTTATGATCCCTCAGTAAGCAATGAGCCAGCCATGAAGCCAGTACCCCTGATCACAGATCCATCAGATCTTGAGCAATCTCTCACAGTGCTCTTTGGGTGACTTCTGCCCTAGCTCCCCTGGCTTCCAAGCTTTTCTCCTCTTTTATCCTCTGCTCACTTTCACCTCTGGTGAAGAGACTTCTGGAAAAAAAAAATCAATCAAAATAAAAAAAAAAAAAACCCAAAACCCAATCAACAATTCGTGAAGAGCCAACAAGAAAACCTGTTGTCTGCCTCTTTTCAAAATATTTTAAGTCCTATCATACTGACTTCCAAGCCCTTCATTATGTAGCACCTCCTGTACACCTTTCTGTAGATTTTCAAGTAGCTGGATGCTTCACCATTGTTTGGCTTAATTTCCACTAAACAAAGTGGAAATTAAGAATCCTGGTTTGCTCAGCTGTCTGGTTTGGCTTGGTTTTATTTTTGCTTGGTCATGGCTGCAAATCTTGTGTAGCAAAGCCTGGGGATATGGATGTGCTTTCCTGTAAAAAAACCAGTCATATTGGTCAAAAGGGAGAGGATTTCAAGAGCACACCAATCTATCAAGAATCAATGTATTGCTGGATTATTTTATTATTACCATCATCACAATAGTAAGAGTTTATCATATATAGATCAGAAATTTTGCTGATATTTAAATATTTTAAGTCCCAAAACACATATTCATTATTCCCAGACTTTTTGTCCTGGTTGCATGAGATTCAGGTGCAGTATTTTTCCTTGACTCTTAAAACTGTAGCCTCTGCTCTATATACTCATCTTTCTAAAGCACTTTTTAATGTGCAAATAAAAGAGTTAAAAACCAGTTTTATGTGTGACTTTACAGTATAAATTATGTATGTCACTTTCAAATATTTCCCTGTAAGTAATGCATCATTAGCAGCTTATCCTTCAAACTGATATCCCAGAAGAGGTAAATTTTCAGGCAAATTTTTGAATATTTTTAATATTTCTCCATGAAATGTCAAGAGAACTGACATATTAGAGGAAATCAAGGTGCCAGCAGGTTGGTTACCCTGTGTTTTTCTCTAAGCAGGCATCAGTTTGATATTTACAGGAAAAAAAAACTTGACAGTTTGATTTTTATTTTGTTGTTGTAGCATCCCAAGTCCTTGAATGCTGAAAAAGATCAGAATCTTTGATGCATCTAACACCATGATTTAACCTTTGGTTAGAAACAAAAGAATGACATACAATTCTTATGAATTCAACATCACCACGTCCTTCCTTTCTAGTTTTTTTTTTTTTTCCCTGACAATTTGTAAAGATACAATCACTCTCCTTTGTTTCAGCTGAGCCTTAAAATGTCCATATTTTGACCTTTTCAGAAGCAGAACTGACTGACTTGTGCTGTCTCTCTTTTTCCTTGTATTATGCACAGGCATAAATTTTGGGAAAGAAAATACAGTGCTGCTGAGAGGTTTTGGTTTATATAATTGCCAGTTCTCACAACTGGACAAAAGGGTAGACCCCTTATTTATAAAAATGATTCAACTTGACTGCGCTCACAAATTCATTAAAAAAATATGAATTATTCTATTCGACAAGGGAATTTGAATTTGTATGGATATTTTATTAATTATTCAAGTTTTTCTATCTCAAACTCTCTAAGATTTGGGCCATCCAGTCAGATGGAGCTTTCTGGAATAATAATGTTACCTGAGATATATCTAGAGGGTAGTGAGTAGTCAGAAATGGATGCATGACAAAAAAAAAAAAATAGCAAAACACAAGGTGGCATAAATTTGCATGGTGTGGTTATACAAAATTGCAAAGAAATAATTTTCTTTATTTTTATTTATTAAATAAATTATTTGGTAAATCTTCATGTAATATAGAAAATGAGTGAGAAGAGGATTGCATTTTTCAGCTGCAATTTGTTTTCTCCCACTCAGTAATCACTACATTGCTTTTCCAGTGGAGTCCCTGGAAGCACATTCTGAAAAACACTGATTCACATTTCACTTTTAAGATCTGTATTGATTTCTTTTAAGAACATGTGACAGAGCCCAGGAAAGAATTCTGTTTCCAGCTTAGACCTGAAAATTTCTCTCAATCCCTGTGTCTGGATGGGTTTGTTTTGGAGAATAGGAATTGTGTCTTCAGTTTTGCTGAGATGTGAGGAGCTGAGCTGTGTTTTCCCAGCTGTTGATGTGGATCTATTCACTAGGAAAAATAGGTCAGGTTGCCCATGAGAAAACAAAAGAAAGTTGTGTTTTATTCTTTGGAAGCCATCTGGGTGCTGCAGAGGGGGTTAGTGCAGCCACCTCTGGGTTCCTGGAGGTCCAGCTGCTCAGCAGAAAATAGGACCAGGCTGGTGGTGCCATAAATCACATCCTTGGCCATGTCACAGCGCCTGTGCTGCTTGCATGGACCGAGCTTTTGGCACACTTGAGGCTGCTGATCAAAGGTATAACCTCCCAGGTATGAGCTGAAGCGTGGGACAAAGTGAACAAGGTGGAAAAAAAACCAAAAAAAAATGAGAATGAACAGTTGAGTGCATAGAAAAATACTGAGAAGGGCTTAAACATCAGACTGAATATTGCTGCAGTAGCAATCGTGGCAAGCTCTGGAGTGCAAGCCCTTCATGTGTGACTTGAAATAAATCTTGAGGTTGTAAACTGGCAAGGGAGGGAAAAATGGAAGCAATCCATAGCATAGAAGCCGAAATATACTCCAGATTAAACAGCCTTGCAACACTGGAATGCACCAAATGATGGAAATAATTAAAGGAGAGCTATTGAGATGTAAAAATGGAGATGAATGCTCTTGGTGAGAGCAGTGTAGCATCCGTTCTCCTCCTGAAAGATCCTTTGTCTTTGGAGATAAGAGCACAGTGCCAAATCCCCAGCGAGGGCTGCCTAGCAACTAACCCACCAAGTGAGGGCAATGCAGCACTTAATCTCTTTAGTAAGCAAGTGTAGCTATTAATTTAATTAGCAGAGGCAGCACACCATGAATCAGTGTGGTAAACCAGCAAAAAAAAAAATTGAATGAAGATTATTTTTGAGTTCTAAACTTGAGTGGCTGCATCAGGGATTGCCTCGCTGTTATGGTGGGATGGTTGAAACCTTATTAAAGTAAATTTTATTAAAAGTGAAGCTCAGGATCTTGTGCTGTGGGGTGGGATACACTAACAATAAGCAAGAATTTATTTTTATTTTTGGTTGGGAGAGGTGCTTAAAAGATAGGAGGTCCCAGCGGATCCTCCATGCATTTCTCACCACTTTCATCTCTTCTGATTTGTGTCCTGGCTATTAAACATGATGATGATGGTGGCTCCTCCTGACAACAGGGGTAGTGGATCACTCTGGGTTTGAGAGCATCTGTGAGAAGTTCCCTGTGGTATGTGGTGTAGTACATGTACTTACCAAAACAAACCTCCACTTCAGAGAAAAGCAGGAAATGTTTTCAGGAAGTCCACTTATTTGAGATTTTCTAATCACAATTAAGACTCTGAAATCCAAGGAGGACCACATATGACAAGTATATGCTAAATATTTAAACTTCTCTAAATAGTATCAGCTATTTGTAGTTGTCCTCACTAAAAACGATCCTATTGGCAGTTATATAATGCAGCAGGAGCTAATCTAGATCATTGGAGCTGTCTCTTGGAAATATGAAGATTTTTTCAAAATAGCCTGAAGGTATCTTTTCCTCAAAAAATCCCAAACCTGCTGTTTGGTGCCAGCACGTGTATGCTCCAACAAAAGTATTTGGTCTTCATAAATACTTCTGCAAGTTTCCCACCAACCCTGGAGAAGATGGGAAAGTGACATTTCCAGTGGTTACTGTGAGATCTCTCGTTGAGTGACAGAAATTTTACATCATAGCTATTGCATGTTGTGCTGTATACAGGTATATTTTATGTGGAAATATCTTTTAATGTAGTGCTTAAAAAAAAGCTATCTCTTCACTCAGTTCCATTTTAGGGCAGAAACAAATGCAAGTTCTGTTATAAAAGCTCTGATGTAAGATGCTTTGTTAACAGAAAATTGTAATATTTTCCCAGTTTCAGGCTGTAACCAAAATCTCTCTTTCACTTTTGCTAACCAGAACAGTCAATATTATTCACCAGATGATTTTAAAGTGAACATGAAACTATAGATTATTCCTGTAAAGGTATTTGGGATTTGGATTTGATTGCAGTCAGTGATGAATGTTAATAGTGCTATGGAATTAAAGGAAAAAGGATCAAGCAGTTAGTGTTATGAATATCATATGTATATACATGTAAATTTAATGTGTGAATAGGTGTGCATACCTTCTGTTTTTTCCATAAATAATTTTCTGACCTTAATAAAGCAGTGCAGAATATTTTGTTGTTGCTAATGGCATAGTTTATAGCAGCAGGTAGGTGCAACAAGATGAGTTATTTGTGTGACTGACTCTATGGCAGCAATGTGTGAGGGCCATGAAAATAGTTCTGGTCTCCTCTGGGACCTAAATGAAATGCACATGAAGGGAGTTTTAATTTAGATTTTGTCCTGCTGCCTCTTAGTGACCCTCTTCTTGCTTTTGCTCTCCCATGCACATATCCTGAATCAGTTAGGAATTGAAGCTTCTGAATACCCAACAGAAGTTGCTAAGAAAGTGCTGAAATAGAGTGCTTAGAGCAGAGATTTTGAGTTATCTATCCCCCATTTTCCTGTGAATTTAGTGTGAATTATTACAATGAATATGCTGTGAATTCCTACCAGTGAGTGAGCAGCCATGGGCTCTACAGAAGAGGTGAATTTCAAATGGCATTTTGAGTGAAGAGAGGATTGTATTTCACTGCTAAGTCTGTGCTTTAGCCAGTGAACTTTCAGTAAAAGTTGATTGCAAGAAATACTGTTATACACTTTAATACTTTATTGCTGAAAATTAAACTTTTTTAGTTATTCTAAGAGCTTTATTCATATGTTAAATCATTGAATGAGGTGCTCCTGTTGTAGGACAAATAGAACATTAGCAAAGATGTGAACCCTTTTTAAATATACCCTAAAGTGCTTGGGATGGATTTCCTGCTTTAGTAAAGCCTGT
>VZSJ01004642.1:0-38587 GCA_013398405.1 Pheucticus melanocephalus | reverse complement strand
AAAAAACATCCAAACTGCTCCCTCCATGGATCTGAGAAAACCATTAGTTTAATTATGGTTGGAAGAGTGAAAGATTCCTGCTGTGAAATATGGGATGGTGATGGAGTGGGAAAAGCAGAACAGGTCTGTAATCACAGCCATTCCTCCCTGGTGAGCCCTGATGTCCATTAAGGCAGGATTACGCTCCGTTGCAGCCTTGGCTCTGCTCCCTGCAGGGACCCTGTTGCCTGTGGCAGCTTCTGGACCTCAGGGCCCTCAGGAGCCAAAGCTTTTGTTTCATCCCATGTGTCAACAAAGGCTTGGAGACCTGGTGCTGGGGTCGGGGATGGGCTGGGTTCCCACACAGGCTGCGGGTGGAATTTGGGATGTGAGTGTTGCCAGTCCTGCGGCAGCCAGAGCCCAGCTTGGTGCTGGCCTGGCTTTCAGGAGATGCCATGGAGCTGTTCCTCCCCTGAGACCTGCAGGTGACCTGGGCTGGTTTGTGGGGTGAGAGCAGAAGGTGTTGATACTTGGCCTGTTTGGTTCCCATCCTTTCTCCCAAATTGCCCAATCCCCCAACCACAGCTTGCCCACGATACCCAGAAGTGCTGGAGTTCCCTTGGGAGTTACTGGGGTGGAGGACGAGTCTTTTGTCTGCAATTAATGTAGCTAAATAGTCTCCTTTGGGGTTTGAGGATTGAACATGGGAGAAGGGAAAACCAGGGGGTGGTGGAGGGCAGAGGGTCGTTCTTGAGGTGACAGCAATGCTGTGGCACAGAGGGACTGCAGCCCCGCTGTGCAGAAGAGACACAGATCTCTCTCTAGCACTTGTACAAACCAGATGCTCATTAGACTTGCAAATAAATACTTCTTTAACACAATCCTTCCCCTTTTCCCTCCTGCAAGCCCTGGTTTTGGCTGTAGGTGCAGGGTGGTGGGGGCTCTGAGCCTGTCCTAGGATCATGCAGGCCTTGGTCCTTGCTACAGCGTCCTTGGAGCTGTGGGCACCAACAGTAATGGGGATGAATTGCTGCAGCTGCCTTATAAACATTTGGTTTCTTTTATTTTTTTTTCTTCTGTTTTGGGTCCCCAAGGCCTAATTTGTTCAAATAAAACCCGAAATCCACACGGAATACTCTGTGGAAACACAGCCTTGCTGAGTGGAGCTGGAGCTGGGTTGCACCTCATCCCTGCACAGGGCTGCCTGAGTCAGCAGCAGCTTTTTCTCACCCATTGGGGCTCAAAACTGCCAGTGTAGGTTTGATGAAAACGTCAGTGTTCTGAGATCAGGGCCAGACAGCTTCCAAGGGAACAGCAGATGAGCCGGGCATGGTTTGGGTTGAACCAAGTGTTGGTGGTTGATCCTCTCACTGCACTGAGGTCCCACCATCTGTTCCCCGTGGTGTTGGATATCTCAGGGACCACTCTGATTTCACAATGCCTTGCAGTTGTGTGTTATTCTTGTCATGTTCTGTTCTTTGGCTCTTTCCTGGAGCAGCAGAACTCGTGTGTTCATGCTTGGAAAGGAGGAAACCAAACTAAAAGCTCAGCAGACGGGCGTGCACACACTCGTTGCTGCCTGTTTATCAGAAGGGGCAAGATCCAGGCTGAGCCTTGCTTGGACTGGAGCAGTGAAAGGAATCTGCTGGTGTGTCACCTCTGGAGGTACAGAAATTGCTGGTGTGTCACCTCTGGAGGTACAGAAATCTGGTGTTACATCACCCCATGTCTCTTGGGGCTCCTTCCCAGAACCTGCCTGCGTAAGAAGGGCACGACTGAGGCTCATTTGAAGTTGGGCTGGTGTTTTGAATGGAAAGTTTAGGAATGCAAAGTACTTTTTTAGTCAGAAGAGAACACACACATTTTCTTGGGTTGCCCAGGAGTGACTCACAAACATCTCAGCATCCGAGGTCTTTGTCTGCAGAAAGTTGCAATACAATCGACCTCCGGGGACAGCACTTAAATCCCACTGAACAGAGGGTGCTGCTAGGGAAATAATTCCCCTCTCTTGTGCAAGACACACTCTTGCAGAGCAGACACCCCGTGGCAGCAGTTTATTTCCAGTGCCTGGAATTATTCTGCATTTTGGAGTCACGACATGCTAAATCTTAATGACGGATTTGGAGAGAAGGCAGCTTCCCACCCCACTGCTGGAGATTTAACAGCAGACACACCAGGGGCACAGATTTAAGCACACACAGGCCTTTGAAGAGAAGAGCTGGTGTTTCCAGCCCTGTTAGTGCCTCAGTTTCCCTTGGGAACACTTTTCCCACAGCAGCCTTGGTCCCTGGGGGTGACTTTGCAAGGAACAGCTCCTCTCCTGTGTCAGCTGCTGCTCCCAGGAGCTGGGCTGGGTGTGAGAAGCATCGTGGCTGGGAATGGTGCTGGGAGGCTGTGATGGTGTCTCTGAGTGCTGGGATGGTGCTGGGAGGCTGGGAATGGTGCTGGGAGGCTGGGATGGTGTCTCTGAGTGCTGGGATGGTGTTGGAGGGCTGGGAATGGTGCTGGGAGGCTGGGATGGTGTTGGAGGGCTGGGAATGGTGCTGGGAGGCTGTGATGGTGTCTCTCAGTGCTGGGGAGAGGTGACAGTGGCCGGGTGCTTGCGCTGGCTCCGGACACGCTGCTGGCGTGTGCTGAGAGTGGTGTCACACTGTCTGGGCTTGCAAAGCCCGGTAGCAATCAGTGCTAATTGCAATTACCTCCTCCCTGCTGTCCGAGTGGCGACCAACAGGTTATTTCCTGAAAAGCTTTTGTTTGTCTTTCCTGCCCGTGTTCCCGGTAGGAAGTCTGCCCTTCCTGGGAAGGGCGATTGGCATCGCCCTGCCTGGGGACTTTGTCTGTGGTCACCTCGGGCTGGCTCAGGTTTAACTCTCCCCAAGGCTTCAAGGGTCAGCACGTGCTGGGAATTAAATGCTGTGTCCTGTGGTTGAGGGTAAGGAGCTGGGAGAGCAACTGGAGCCGTATTTTGGGTGACCAGGCACTGTCTGTTTGCATCCCCCCTGCTCTGGAGCCTCCATCTGCATCCAACAGTGTGAAGGTTCCCTTTGCAGCACGCAGATGTTAACTGGGACCATTCTGTTCCAGAAATCCCCTGGCACTGACCCCTCCTAACCCAGCTATTCAAGGCATCCAGCGCCTTGTAGCAGCTGAAGGAATCTGGGAAGAGTGTGGCTGGTGAGAGTGAGTTATGTTTAGCTCCTTGTCCCTTTCCCTGGAGCTAAAGAAGTTTTTCTAGACCTTAAACCTCCTCAAAATATGCAAGTCCAGCTGCTGTCACCGTTCTGAAGGATATAAACCTGGATGAGGATGCTGTTGTCCTGTAGAAAACTCACTTTTCCGGGGTAAATGAGCTGTGCCAGGAAGATCCCAGCCTTGCAGGCCTGGCTGTGAGCTGCACCCATCCAGAGCTGGTGGGGAAAAGTCAAAATGAGTCTTGAAGCAACCACAGCAGAAATCTGGGTGGCAGCTTGTCCCCGAGTGCCTCCGTGCCCAGCTCCTGCTGGGTGAATGCCATGGGCTGGGAAGGAGTCACAGTCCCGCCCTGGAGAGCTGTGTGGAGCCTGCCCAGAGGCTCTGAACAGGTTTGGTGATTGCAGCTTGGTTTGGGAGTGGCTCTGGAACAAGCCCGTTAGAGGAATGCAGTCAGCAGGATCGGGGTTACCGGGGCACCGGGGAGCACCAAACCCTGGGCTGGTGTCCCAAAGCTCAGCAGGTTTGGTGACTTGTCACAGGGCAGCTCTAGACCTGGAGAGGGGGAGGAGAGCTGCTCCATTCACACCTGTGCACAGCTGGGCCTGGAAGAGGATTTTTGGAGCTGTGGTGGCACCAAGCCTTGAAGGCTCCCGTTGGTTCTGTGCTTTCCTCCCTGCTTGGAATGCTGCAGCCGTGGGGTGACGGTCCAAGGGCCCTGGGTCTCAGTCCTTAATGGCAATTAGGTCTTTCTTAATATGTGATTTTCTTGCAGAGTGTCCTTGCCTTCCCTTCTGGTGTGAAGGAGAAGCATTATCTAAACACAGGACTGGAAATTGGGAGCTGCTGGGTTCTCACACCAGCTCTCACGCCACTCACTTGGGGACGTGGGCAAGTCCATTTAATGTCTTTTGTCTCTCATTTCCTTTTTACAGCTGGGAGGAAATTAATACCAGCTCTGTAAAAGACTCCCAATTGATCTGTTAATTTCTTGTGAGTGCTTCAAGATAAAACCAGAGTACGTGCTCTTGCTGCTCTCAAAAAAAAAAGTGTTCAAGTGTTTGTGCTGAAGGCCTCTGTCCATGGGTTGTTCTCAGGGCATCTTGTGGTTGTGTGTGGGCGCCTTCTCCTCCCAGGATGCTGCTGCTCCAGGTCCTGCCAGTCCTTCCCAGGGCTGAGGTTTGACTGGAGGGATGGCTGCAGCTCTCTGGCTCAGCAGTGTGTGCTCTGCAGGAGTGCTGGGTGTTGGATCACACCAAAGCTCACCAGGCTTCTCAGAGCTGTCCCTCGGTGTTTGGGAAGAGGGGCACAGCCCCCGGGGCTGGGGGAGCAGCAGACCACGGAGCCCATGCCTGTGCTGGAGGGAAGAGTGGGTGCTGAGGCTGGATGGGCCCCAGGGAGGAGATGTCCTGTGTAAACAGCTCCTTTGTGAGCGTACACAGCAGTTGTGGCAGGGGGGCCGCCCATCCTGGCAGGCTGGGATCCAGGGTGCCTGCGGTGATTCAGAGCCGGGATCAGCGTGTGCTCTCCCTCTCTGCAGCACTGCAGCGCTGCCACGGGGTCCCAGCACACCTGCAGCATTCACACGCTGCACCTGCACCCCTCCAGGACTGCCCTGGGGAGGGATTTGCCTTCGCAGGGGCAGTGTGCTGCTCCTGGCGGGTCTCAGGGCAGGTGGGAGCTGGGCTCATCTGCATGCAGCTCCTGGCTCTGGCTGCTGCAGCATGCAGTGATGCCTTTGGTCCTGTTCCCCAGGCTGCTCAGCTTTTTGGGGACCTTTCTGCATCTCCAGGTCCAGCCCCACATGGGAAGGACGACCTCGGGGTTTCCTGGGAGTGCCATCATCATCATCATCCTTGGGATGAGTTTTCTGCTGCTGCAGGAGGAGAGTGAAGCTGTCAGACATCGCAGCCCTGCTGCACCTGCCTGCCAGCCCCTCCTCTCACTGTGAGGAGGGGAGCATCTGTTGTTTCTCAGGGATGAAGGCTCTTCCCTGGGGCTGCCCCAGCCAGGCCTCCTGCTCTGGCTGATGTGGCTGTACCTTGAGGGCTCCACCAAGCCATTTCTCAGAGTTTTCCTGCATGGAGTCAGCTCAAGCTATGGATTGTGGCTGCTTGGCTGAGCTGCAAGGCTGGTACCTGGCAGTGTCTGCTTTTTGTCCTGTGGCTTTCAGGTTTTGAGTCACCCTAGGGCTGGCCCGATGCTATCAGCCTGCTCTTATCTTCAGCAAAGCAGGCAGGGTCTGGCGGGGTCACCTTCCCACACACACCTGATCCAGGTGCTGGGGGCTGGGGCTGTACCAGGCAGCTGTACCAGCCCTGTACCAGGGCTCCTATCGCAGGAGCTCCTGCCTTGTGCCCCGGGCTGTTTGCTTTAGGTGGGAGAGAGGGGTAAAACCAGAGGCAGGTGGGTGGGGTGGGGCCGAGCTGGGTGAGCAAGGTCTGCAGGCACAGGGGTGATAATGTCACACCAAGGGGAAATAAAGCAGTCCCTTCCTCATCTGGCAAGGGCTCCTGATGGCTGTGGACTGTGGCAGCATGGCGTTTGGGGACGCTGTGTGCAGTCAGCTGGGCAGGGTCACAGCCAGGCTGTGCTGGGCACCCCGGGCAGGCAGACCCTGGGAAACCAGCCCAGGGCTTCGTCCCATCCCACGTGGATGAGGCTGATCCTGACTCCTGAAAATGCCTGGAGGCTGTGGGGCAGGGCTGATGCTGTCCTGAGCACCAGCCTGGTTGCCCACCCGAGTTTGGGGTGCAGCAGTGACCCCGAAATCAGGGCTGGATGTTTTGCTTTTCCCTTCTGCCCGTGCTGGCTTTGCACGCTGTGCCCACGGCCGGGTTTGGAGGGTGGCTCTGTGGCCCTTGTGTGGGATCTGCATTCACTCATGACTCACAAAAAGCAGCATAAATTAATTACCTTCCTGGTTCTTGGCTTTGCTTCGTAATTAGCGACAACAAAATAATGAGGCTTGAATGAAACATTTGGTTTGTTCTGGAGGAAATTGTTTTGCTTAGAAGCACTTTCTGTACCTGTGCCTTAACACAAAAAACAAGAAGCCAACTTCTCACCAGGAAATGGCATTTTGGGGTGGAAAATCAACGCTTTTCCGTTCTGGACATTGAAGCCACTGGGTTCTTAAAAGGTTGCCCAAATCAACCCAAGCTGCTGAAACCAACCCAAAAAGAGCTGCAGGGGAGCACTGGGGTGACCTGCACCTGCATTAAACCCCTGCCTGCTCCCTGGTGAAACAGAAAAGGGTTTGGCAAAGCCCAAACTGCGTCACGGCCCCACACGTGCCCTCCCAGTGGGATGCTGTGGGAATGAGCCAGCTTGGGGCTCTGTGGGGCTGGAATTTCAGGGCACAGGGTGATGCTGGAGCTTGTGAGAGGCACTGAATGTAATTTAAGTACAGTGGTTTTACCCCCTCTCCTGGCAGGGTGACACCAGCCGTGGCCTCGCTCTATTTATAGGTGTAAAGCACCAGCTTTTTAATTCCTTTTGAGCAAGTTCAATTTTCATCCCCTTCCCTCGAGGCTTCCCCATTACATCTGGTGCAGCTCTCTCCGTTCTCCTTGTTCCCTGTCTTTGCAGAGAGCCGCTGGATCCGGCTCCATTTTCCAAGGGAGAGCACAGCAGAGACACCCTGATATCCCTGCTAGAGGCCACGGCAGAGCCTGCCTGATCCTTGGGCAGCTGCTGCTCAGGCCAGGGAAGAGAGGAATCCACTGTGTTTTTTGTGAGGGTGAAGGATAAATGGAAGACGCTGCAGCCAAACTGGAGGACTGGGATGGATTTTCCCCTGGGAGCCAGTTGCAAAATGTTGTGTCACTGCATCGCCATCCTCACAGGGCTTTAACCCTGCTGGGGTCTTACCCCATCCTGGACCTGCCCAAAACAAGCGTGGGAAAGCCAGATCCCAGGGGCTGGGAGCTGTGCAGCCCCTGGAGCCCAGCCCAGCCCTCCTTCCCTCCCTTCCCTCCCTGCTGCTCCTTCCACGCAGAGAGAAGGGCCCGGTGCTGAGTCACGGCTTCGCGGATCACTTGTCCCCAGGGCTGGTGACACATCTGTGGTTTTGGGGTTCAGCCAGCAGAGTGTCGGTGTGGGGCTCTGCGTGTGTCACGCAGGAACGTGGCAAGGTGAGCACACCTGCTGCACGCCTCACCTGGGACTGCTGCTGCCCCTCTGCAGGGCCCGCCCAGCCTGGTGTCCTGCAGGCCTAAAGGGGCCCTTGGAGGGGCCCCTGTGCTGCCAGACACTCGTGTCTCCTCCAGCCCTGCTCTCTGCAGTGTCCTTCAGAAGGGCAGCCCTTCTGAGCATGCCTGCTCCTTCCCAGAGCCAGCTCCACTCCCAGCCACCCTGCAGCCCACAGCAGCACCAGCCTGGGCTCCCAGGGCTGCAGAGAGCATCCCCCGGGGGCTCCACTGCCCCCTTGGCCCTTCATCTACCACCAGAACAGAGTCCCCAGGGCTGCAGAGAGCATCTCCCGGGGGCTCCACTGCCCCCTTGACCCTTCATCTACCACCCCCTTCCAGAGCAGCATCCCCGGGGCTGGGAGAGCTCCTAGCCCTGGTTAATAATTGAGTGATTCCTCCAGCCTGCCTGCTGGAGCCTGCAGCTGCTCCAATAAACCTGGCCAGGATGGGGGGTTTGTGTGAGCACGCTCCTTTCTCGTGCCTCCTCTTGGCTGTCAGGCTCCTCCTGGAAGCATCCTGGCTCTCATCCTGAGGCCGTGTCCCTGCGTGGGTGTTTGGGAATGTGGGGTGAAGCCTCAGGAGCATCTGGCTTAACCGTGAACCTGCCGGGCCCTTCAGCTGTGCCCTGTGCTCCCTTCCCTGCTCCCTCCTGTCCAGCAGATCCACTGACCCCAAAATAAAGACCCAGAAGCTGCAAAACAAACTTTGTCAGAGCCAGCTTTCCTTGCCCAAAATCTCTTTAATTGGAAGGATGTGATTTCCTCCAGATCTGCATGTGCTCTGTTAAAAGTGGGATTCCTGTCCCTGGTTCCTTTCTGCCCCAACCCAAGGAATTGCTGACCACCAGTGAGTGATCCCTGTGTGTGCCTTGCTGGGCACGTGGGAGCTGGCTGTGTGATGTGGGCAAGGAGCTGTTTTCCTAGGAACTGTTATCTCCTGCACTTCCTTTTCTGTGTTTGCTCAGCCTCTTGGGGTTCATGTTTAACCCAACTGTCTCTCTTTTCATGGTTCAGGTGGTGTTTGATGCTGGTGAGAGGGAGCTGCTCCCATGGAGTTTGTTTTCCAAAGGAGGAAGCTTGGGTGACTGTGCCTGCCCTGTGCTGGGGATTTAGGGATCAGGGGTCACATTATTATTATTTTATTGTTATTATTGTTATTATTATTATCATAATCTTTCAAGCCATTATCAAGGCTTATTCCCCTTTCTGCTGCCCCTTGGCGGGGCATTGTCCTCTCCCAGCATCCTGCCACAGCCTTCCTCATCTTCCAGGAGGGAAGTTCAGGCACAGGGCTGGGATCAAAGCACTTCACCCCTGCCTGGCCTCATTCTTCCCAGCAGTCACCCCCATCCCAAGGTGGGAGGCTGGCTGCCACCAACAGATTGGTACCAGTGAGCTCTGGAATGCTCTAAAAATACTGAGCGGAGCAAGCAGGGAGCAAAAAAATGGCTGAGATTCAGTGAAATCAAAGGCATAATTAAAATGCAGCCCGTGTAAGTGTATTTTTAGGGCCCTACAAAAAGGCTGTAAACCATTGAATTCCCATCAGCACACGAATGTTCCAGTTTAATGGAATCCTGGGGCCTGTGGGGAAGAAGTGAGAGATGCTTAATTGTCAGTGTTTGTGTTTTATTCATGATTGAACATACTTAGCAAGCAAAAACTGATGTGCTGTTGGCTTCTCGCTGCTTGTGTGGCTTTAAGCCTTATTCCAGCCAGAAATTGCCCAGTGTGCTGGAAGGGTCGGTGGTTCCCAGGGTTTGCATGAGCTGTGCATGGAAAAGGGATTATCACCTCCCCTCCCATAGGAGCTCCGTGCCAGGGCTGCCTTGGGGTGCTCAGAGCTTGTGTGGGCTCCAGGGGATGCAGGAAAGAGGGAAAATCCCATGGGGGTAAATCAGGAGCTGCATCCGGGCTGGGAAGTCCCTGAATGCAGGTGCCTGGGTGCTGGGGGTGCCTTGGGACGGGGTTTGGGTGTTCCCAGCTCCTCCTGCCTCCCCTCGTGCCCATCGAGCTCTGTGCTGGGGGGCAAAGCCAAGGCAGGCTCCTGCCAGCATCCCTGCAGGACCTGGGACCCTCTGGAGCAGCTGGAATGGCTCCTGGTGTGGTGGATCCTCTGGGCTGGCCCAGGCTGGAGCCTGTTCCTGCAGCTCAGGTGGAATCTGGGGGCTGATCCTCCCCCAGGTTCCTGCACGGGGCTGGGCTGGGGGCTGTGCTCCTTAGGGAGGGCCTTTTCCCCTGGGAGCTGGGGTGTCTGCCCAGGTGGAGGAGGGATGAGCTGCCCGTGGCACAGATGTGGCCCCTGCGGGCTCGGGGGGATCTGGCTCCTTCTAGAGGGGGTTGAATCTGTTGTGGGTTTGCTGCAGATGGCACGGCCGGAAGGAACGGAGGAACACGGCATGCCAAGGCAGGGTTCCTTATTTTAAACTGCTTCCCTTGCCAGGGAACAAATATGACTCGCTTCAAAATAATAATTATAAAGGCTGGGAGGAGATCCAAGGAGCCCAAAGCCCTTCTGTGGGTGTTGGTGTGCTGGCAGATGCCCGGCTGGGGGTGCTTGGTGGGAATGTCATCCCAGCAGGTCAGGGCTGGCTCAGGGACCTGCCTGTGGAGTTGTGCTGGGATTGGAAAAGGGGGAAATGTGTTCCCTGTTACCTTCACCCCAAGGATGCATCCTGTCCCTGCTGCCGCCAGCCATGTAAAACCTCCAGGAGGGAGAATTGCATCCTGGAATGCACCAAGCAGCAGCTGCCATCCACGTCCCACAGTGCCCTGTGCAGGGATGCCCAGGGATGGGGCTGTGCCTGGCACACGGGGAATAGTGGGCAGGCTGCTGTGTGATGGGAGGGAAATGCCACTGCCTGTGTGTGCCTGGGAGCAGTGCTGCAGTGGGAAGAGCTGGAGCAGGGACTGCTCGTGGGGGGAGAGCTGCCAGTGCTGCAGGGCTGTCACAGGCAGGGACACCTGCCATGGTCACCCTGGGGTCCAGGGAGAGACCCTGGCGTGTCCCAAGGGTGGCTGTCACCTGCTGCTGGGACTCTCAGGGTCCTGGCCTGAGACCAGCAGTACCACAGTCTGGTTAAGCTGCAGTTTCCACTTGACAGGGCAGGGCAGGAGGGGAAACTGAGGCACACAAGGAGTGACGGGTCACAAGGAGTGCAGGGAGGGCTGGGAACTGGTCCCTGACTCTGGCAGGGGTGTCCCTGCAGACAGCATCCTCCATTCCTGTAGCCAACGTGTCTCTCCTTCTCTCCCTCTCTCCAGGCTTCCACGTGATCCCCTCAGTGTCCAGCATCGTTCCCGAGAGCTGCCTGCTCATCGTGGTGGGCCTTCTGGTCGGGGGGCTCATCAAGGGGGTGGGTGAGAAGCCCCCCATCCTCAATTCGGACATCTTCTTCCTCTTCCTGCTGCCCCCCATCATCCTGGATGCCGGCTACTTCCTGCCCCTGCGCCCCTTCACCGAGAACCTGGGCACCATCCTCATCTTCGCCGTGGTGGGCACGCTCTGGAACGCCTTTTTCCTGGGGGGGGCTGATGTACGCCGTGTGCCAGCTGGGCGGGCCCGGCCTCAACCACATCGGCCTGCTGGCCAACCTGCTCTTCGGCAGCATCATCTCGGCCGTGGACCCCGTGGCCGTGCTGGCCGTCTTCGAGGAGATCCACATCAACGAGCTGCTGCACATCCTGGTCTTCGGGGAGTCCCTGCTCAACGACGCCGTCACCGTCGTGAGTGCCCCGGGGCGCGGGGTTTGCTCCGTGCAGGAGCGGCCCAGGGTGGTGGCAGTGTCAGGGCCATGCCAAGCTGCCTCCTGGCAGCTGCACTTGGACCAAACCGTGGCCAGGTGCAAGGCTAAAAGCAGGGGCTTGAAACAGAGGTGGGTTGAGGTGGAGTGATGCTCTTGGAGGGCTGGGGAGGCTGAGGACACATGCCCAGTGAGCCTCTTGGTGCCATGGGCTCTTGGCATCTGCTCCTCTGGCTGGAGTTGCTGCTGTGCCCGTGCCTGCCCTGCCAGGGAAGCACGAGGGGCTGACCCTGGGTCAGGCAGAGCTGCCCTGTAGCTGCTGCTCCCTCTGTCTCCTTTCACGTGGTCACCCTTGCTGTCCTCCAGCTCCCAGGAGGTGGGAGGGCAGCACATCCATGCAAGGGGGAGAACTGGAGGGGCTGAAGCCAGGCTGGCCGCCCCCCTGCATCACCCCCAGCCCCACCGCAAGCAGCAGCTTTGCAGGGACCTTTGGCAGGTGGGGCCAGGCCTGCTCCCTTTCCAGAGGCCATCACTGTCCAGGTGCTGGCTTGGCTGTCAGCGTGGCCTTCTCCTCTCTGCAGAGCTGACCTCTAAACTGACTCCTAACCCACTGCTTTTTCCTGGCTCTTTTCCCACGTCCCAGCTGTCCATTCCGGAGCTGCTGCTCAGCCCCTGCTGACAAGGTTCCTGGTGACAAAGAACACTCTGTCCCACCACGGGGCTTTTTCCAGGCCCTTCTCCCCCATTTTTCAGCAGAGGGGTGCCTGCAGGGTCTGTGTCCCCACTCTCATCCCTGGGGAATGCCTTTGTCTGCCCCTGTCCCACCCAGGGCCTGGCCCCGGCAGGCAGGAGCTGGCACCTCACCCTCTCCCTGCCTGTGAGTGCTGCTATTCCTGCAGGATGCCCTAAATCCTGTTTCCCATCCTGACATGTGCTTTAACATCTCTGCAGTGTCTGGGGGTGGGAGAAGGCAGCACAGCCCAAGTCTTTCCCTCAGGTTTCCCTCATCTGCAGAAGCCACCACAAGGATTTGGGCTCTTCTCTGGGCTGGGCAGGGCAGGTGGGGCTTTTCTCTCCATGCATCTGTCAGGAGTTCCCCAGCCTGGATCTGTCTTGACCTGCTTGTTGGGAAAACAGGAACAGCCTCTGGCTGCTGACCAAAGGCCCTCCTGGCACAGCTGGAGAGCAAAGCTGTCCCAGACACATCTCTGTGTGTCCCTGTGGGCACAGAGGACAGGCAGCTGTTCCCCCGGGTCTGTGTCTGGCACAGCAAAGCACCAGCAGCTGGATTTGCTGTGAGCCTTGGTCAAGCACCAAGCTTGGGGTCACCAAGCAGGGACAGAGCTCAGCTCAGGTGTGCCACACTCCCTGGACAGGTCTCCTCTGAGGTTTGGCTGTCCCTTCTCAGAGGGACAGTTTGAACCCCGCTCTCCTTTCTCCCTGCCAGGTCCTCTACCACCTGTTTGAGGAGTTTGCCAGCTTCGAGCAGGTGACCATCCTGGACATCATCCTCGGCTTCCTCAGCTTCTTCGTGGTGTCCCTGGGCGGGGTCCTGGTGGGCGTCATTTACGGGGTGATCGCCGCCTTCACGTCCCGCTTCACCTCGCACATCCGCGTCATCGAGCCCCTCTTCGTGTTCCTCTACAGCTACATGGCCTACCTGTCTGCAGAGCTCTTCCACCTGTCCGGCATCATGGCGTGAGTGGGAGTGGGGAGGGGGAGCCCTCCTGCCCAGGGCCCTTGGGGGTTTGTGGCATGTGTGACCACAGTCCTCTGGCTGGCCCAGTGTGGTCAGTGCGTGCCCAGTGAGGCCCAGGGCTGTTTGGGCTGGGATTTGCAAGGAGGCACACCAGAGAAGTGGGTCTGGGAGTTGTGCCACAGATCCTGGGGTGCTGGCAGCCTGTTCCTGTTCTCTCGGGCACACAGGAGCAGGCAGGGCCTGCTGAGCACTCAGGACACCGTGGGTTTGTGCCCCAGGGCTCACTCCTGCCCTGCCAGGGGAAGGACAAACCTCATGTTGCCTTCTCTGGAGGCCTTGAATATTGGCTGGTGGTTCACAAGGCCTGTCCTGCCTGGAGTTTGGTGACACAACACAAAATGCTGCTGCAGGGCCAGGGCTTGGGGCCGTCCCCATGTCCCCATGGTTGCTGAGGGCCCCAACCTCACCCCCAGGCTCATCGCTGCTGGTGTGGTCATGCGGCCCTATGTGGAAGCCAACATCTCCCACAAGTCCCACACCACCATCAAGTATTTCCTCAAGATGTGGAGCAGTGTGAGCGAGACCCTCATCTTCATCTTCCTGGGTGTGTCCACCGTGGCTGGTCACCACTACTGGAACTGGACCTTCGTCATCAGCACGCTCTTCTTCTGCCTCATCGCCAGGGTGTTGGGTGAGTGTCAGTGTGGTGGCAAAGCCCTCAGGGTGGGAAAAGAATCATGGCATGGTTTGGCTTGGAAGGGACCTTAAAGCCCATCTCCTTCCAGCTGCCGTGGGCAGGGACACCTTCCACCATAGCAGGTTGCTCCAAGCACTGTCCAGCCTGGCCAGAGTGGCCACCTGGGTCACGGTGAACTTTCAACCATGATGGTTTGCCTTGCAGGGGAGGCTGGAGATGCCTGGGTGGCACTGCTCCACCGTGGGCATCACCCATGCTGGTGGTTGGTGTTGGGGAGATGGGGCTGAGGCCGTGGTGGTGCCAGACATGGGGTGGAAGCTGCCATGGGATGTTGAGATGAGCAGACAGCCCCTGAGGGGCTGCAGGGTGGGCTCCTTGGGACTGGAGGGGATCCTTGACCGCTCACCCAGGACTGTGCTGCTCCCCCAGGTGTCCTCGTGCTCACCTGGTTCATCAACAAGTTCCGGATCGTGAAGCTGACGCCGAAGGACCAGTTCATCATCGCCTACGGGGGCCTGCGGGGAGCCATCGCCTTCTCGCTGGGCTACCTGCTGGACTACAAGCACTTCGGCATGAGGGACATGTTCCTCACTGCCATCATCACTGTCATCTTCTTCACCGTCTTCGTGCAGGTGGGTGGCACCCAGGCTGTGCTTTCAGAGGGGAAGGGGCTCTCATGGCCGTGTGGAGAGTGGGGAGCCCATCCCCAGCCTCCATCTCTGACCCTGTCACTGCCCCGTGTCCCCAGAACGCTGCGCAGTGACACCAACAGCAGTTTGGCTTTGCTGAGCCCATCCCATCCCCACCACTGTGCCTTGGGCAGAGATGTAACCCCCCTCCTCCTCCTCCTCTCCAGGGCATGACCATCCGGCCCCTGGTGGATCTGCTGGCTGTGAAGAAGAAGCAGGAGACGAAGCGCTCCATCAACGAGGAGATCCACACGCAGGTAACGCGTGCTGCCTTAGCCCTCTGCTCTCTCTGCTTCTGCCACTCCACCTCTGTCACTGGGACCTGCCCCTAGATCAGAGCCCAAGGTAAGGGGGCAGAGCGAGGGCTCTCCCCGTCTGTGTCGTCCAGTGCCCGCTCTGACCCAGACCCCCAGTGCCTGTAGAGCCAAGCCCGGTTGTGTGGGTTCATCCTGTCCTCCCAAAGCCCATCCTGCACCCACAGCCCTGATTTTACACACCCTGAGTGCCCTCCCCGTGTGTCAGTGTGGGTGTCAGGGGAGGGAGGGGGTGGGCAGGAGCCCTCCGAGCTGCTCACGCCTTGGACCATCTCTTCCAGTTCTTGGATCACCTTCTGACAGGGATCGAGGATATCTGTGGTCACTACGGGCATCACCACTGGAAGGACAAGTGAGTGGTGAGGTTTGGTGGCTGGGGAAGGGTTTCAGTTACCAACCAGAAGATTTCACAGCTCTGTGCCAGGCTCAGACTCAGACTCACCACACTCAGACTCACCATGGGGAATTATGGCCCTGGGGTGGGAGCAAGGGAGGCTGCAGGGCTGCACCCCTTGGCCCCACCACCCACAGCAAGGTCCATGGCAGGGTGGGAGCTGCCAGTGCCAGTCCCTGCAGGAGCTCAGGACCACCCTAGTGGGTACCAGCAGGTGCTGGGTGTTGTGGAGACACCTTGGTTTGGGAGGGATTCAGGGAAGCCTGGCCTGAGCCGTGCTGGTGGAGCTGGAGCCAGCAGTGCTGTCCTGGGGAGTGAGGAGTGGGAGTGGGGAATGGGGAATGGTACAGGGCCGGGGCTGAGCTGTGGCTGCCCCTCCTGTGCCCCGTTCTGGGAAGGCTGAACCGCTTCAACAAGAAGTACGTGAAGAAGTGTCTGATCGCGGGGGAGCGCTCCAAGGAGCCCCAGCTCATCGCCTTCTACCACAAGATGGAGATGAAGCAGGCCATCGAGCTGGTGGAGAGCGGCGGCATCGGCAAGATCCCCTCTGCCGTCTCCACTGTCTCCATCCAGTGAGTTTCCTCCCTGGCACCCTGAGTGCTCCCTGCTGGTGGCCACAGGACAAGCAGCCCTTGGGTGCTGTGTGGCCGTGGTGTGTGGCTCTGAATCCTGTCTGTCCATGCAGGAACATCAACCCCCAGACCCTCCCTCTGGAGCGCGTCCTGCCAGCCCTGTCCAAGGACAAGGAGGAGGAGATCCGGAAAATCCTCCGCACGAACCTGCAGAAAACCAGGCAGAGGGTGAGGCGTCCCCTGGCACTGTGTGTGTCCCCTTTGCCTCGCCGGGAGTGGCAGGGACACTGCCCACCAGCCCTCAGCTGGGCCCTTCACCCTGCTGTGCCTTGTGCTCCTGGCCTGACTCCTTCCCCAGGAGGCTTTTCCTCCTGGGATGGTGCTGGCATAGGCTGAGGGCCAGGCTGATTTGGTCAGTGGCTGAGCCCAGCCCTTAAACCCTCGCTGGGCCGGGGTGGGTTGGGATCAGGCATCCTGTGGTGGCACACGAGGGATGAGCCACGAGCCTGCCTGGACCTGCTCTGCCCACTGGTGGCTGTTCCATCCGTCTCCAGGAAGGATGGGGCTGTGACCTTTCTCTCCCTCTCCGTGTGGGATTTTAACCCGTGTCCTTTTCTGGGATCTCTTCCCAGCTGCGATCCTACAACCGGCACACGCTGGTGGCTGACCCCTATGAGGAAGCCTGGAACCAGATGCTGCTGAGGAGGCAGAAGGCCCGGCAGCTGGAGCAGAAGGTGCTGGGGGAACACCAGGGCAGGGCAGGACGGGGGCCAGGGGGGCTTCCCAGCCTGGGAGGGCACAGGGAGGGGCTGAGGTTCAGATGACAGAGGGTGACCCCAAGCCTTGGGGGTCCTGTGATTGCCCCAGGCCCCAAGCAAGTCCCTTTGGCGTGGCTCGGGGGATCTCTGCCCGTGTCCTCTGCGTCCCACTGCTGCTCCCTGCCCATCCCTGTGCCCAGTCCCCTGCCCATCCCTGTGGCCACGCCGCTGACGGTGCCTGGCTCCCGTTGCAGATGAACAACTACCTGACGGTGCCGGCACACAAGGTGGACTCGCCCACCATGTCCCGGGCTCGCATCGGCTCAGGTAGGTGGGAGGGGCTGCACGAGGAGCGGCACTGCCCTCACCTGGAGCCCTTGGAGCTGCCCGGCGCCTCCTCAGCTCCCTGTGGCTGTCCAGCCCCGACTGTCCCCACCCCATGCCCATCTAGCCCGGCCCCAGAGGGTTGCTGCTCCGAGCAGAAGCACCCAGCTGGCTCCCCAGCGCAATTCCCCTGGGAAGGCAGGTTGGGAGGTCCCTTTGCAGCTCAGCTCGCTCCATCCACACAGCCACATCTCTGTCCGTGCCCCTCTCAGCCCTCCTCAGGGGCGGGCATCAGGAGCCCTTAGCCCCAAGACCTGTTGGGAATGCCAGTGCGTTCCCGGTTTGTCCGTAGCACATTTGCTTTGTCACCCTCGGTTCCCCCCGTCCTGTGCGTCCCCTCCCGCTCCGGGGACGGGGTGTCGGATGTGCCGCGGCTGCGGCGCCCGCGGTTCATCAGCAGAGGGCAGCTTCGCCCTTCCCGATGGAGCCGGGCTGTCGGCAGCTCCATTGGGCTGTGGGAATCGGGAAAAGGAGTTACACCGCTGAATTGGAAATCAGCGAGACAGCCCAGGCACCCCAGCCCCACACAAACATCTGGGGTGCATCACCGGGGGTCCCTGAGACCCCCCCTTCCCTGCCTGACCCCTCTGTGCCTCCCAGACCCGCTGGCCTACGAGCCCAAGGAGGACTCGGAGAACCTGCCCATCATCACCATCGACCCGGCCTCGCCGCAGTCCCCCGAGTCCGTGGACCTGATGAGCGAGGAGCCCAAGGGCTGCAGCGGCCTCCCGCCCTCGCCCGAGGAGGATGAGGAGGGGCTGGTGATGCGGGTGAAGGAGCCTTCCTCCCCGGGGACTGACGACGTCTTCACCCCGGGGAACGGGGACAGCCCCAGCAACCAGAGGATGCTGCGGTGCCTGAGCGACCCCGGCCCGCGGCCCGAGCCCGAGGAGGGGGAGCCCTTCATCCCCAAGGGCCAGTAGCTGCTGGCGCAAAGGCTCCAAATCGTTTCTCTCTCTGTTCATTCATTCGTTCTTTGCTCTCCGTTTTGGTTTCTTGTCACTGCACTCTGGGTTCGCTCAGGGGAGCCTGTCCTGGATGGACTGGGATTGCCAGGACAGCTCTGCCCAGCGAGCCCTGGGCTGGCCCCGGCGAGCAGGGAAGGAGCCCTGGGATGCCCCGGGCTCCTTGGGCCGCGTGGCCTGGGGGTGAGGGACGATTTTCCGCCCGGGATTGGGATTTGCAGGTGCCTCACAGCCCCCGCGGGGCTCCCCAGAGGTGCCCACCCACTCAGGACCTGCGGCCGGCTCTGACCAGGGGTCTCCACCGTCACTCCCCATGGCACAGCTCCCCCTCTCCCCTCGTGTGCTTCACTGCCCCCTCGCCTTGCTCCGGAGCGGAGAGATGGGACAGCAGGAGCTGTCACGGGGCTGGCACACACACACACACACACACACACTCCCCCTGCCCCTTCCCCTCACCTCGGGCTCCTGCCGCTGCTCCCTCGCCTTGGCAGCTTCCCCGTGGGCCCGGCTGTGCCTGGGATCCTCCCTCCTGGCTTCACATTTCATGCCAGGTCTTTTCAAAGAAATATTCTAGAGCCATGCAGGGGGGAAGCTGGGACCCCCTCGCTTTGAGCAGCCTCTCCATCCCTCCTGGAACTGCTGTCTCCTGTCCCCGTGGGGACCCTCCCGGGGCCAGCCTCGGCCCCTCGCCCTGTGCCAGCGCGGCAGCGGCTGCTCCTTAACCAAAGACAGGCCCGGGCTGTGCCAGGGGGGATTGTTTGTCCCCCTGCAGCCAGAGGAGCTGGGGAGAGCCGAGTGCAGCTCCCCCAGCATGGGGACACCTTGGATCCCATAGGCTGGCGGCAAGGGGACGACCGGGGGTCCCAGGGCTCCTGGAAGGGCCCATCTTTCCCCAAGGCTTGGGAGGGAACTCTGGGTGTTCTGGTGGCTTGCAGCCCTCCCCGGGCTCAGGGGTGTCCTGTGTCTGTCACCTTGTCCCCCACCTTGTGCCACCCAGCTCCCGCCGTGTGCCACCGTGGGGGGCTCACCACCCCTCCCTGGGGCCCCCGGCCGCTGTCCCCTGCCTGTGCTGTGCCTTGCCACGCTCTGCCCCGCTGCCTTGGTGGGCACCTGTCCCACGTCCCACCCGCCCCACGCCCCGCTGGCACCCCCAGGGCCGGCGCACCGGGGCGAGCGCCCGCGCCGCTGCCTGCGCCTGCCTGCTGCCCTGCTCTGTTTCCAGGAGGAAAAAAAGCAATGGAAATTCTCTTGTATAAAAAGGAAAAAAAAAACAAACCCACATGTAAAGAGATTCTTGGTTTTTATCATAAATATTCTAATAAATTAATGTTAATTTTTAGTGGGGATTTTTCCAGCTGTTCGGGCTCCTGGCGCTGCCTCACGGTCCCGGCTGTCCCAGAGGAACAAGGTGGCTGTGACACTCCATCGATCACTGGCATGGAGAGTTTGCCTCTCACCCTCCTGCCTGGCTCAGGGACAGCTGCAGCCCCTTCCCAGGGGGACATTTTCAGCTTTGGCAAAGACAGAGGCTCAAGAGAGGCTCCCAAATCCCTCCCTGGTGCTGCGCGGTGAGGGTGTGTAGAGAGGCTCTCCCGGGGCAGGGTCCTTTTCCGGGGGATGGATCACCCGGCACAGCCCCGGGGTGCCGGCCCGGTGTCCCGTCCCGACCCCGGGGTGTTGTCCCCAGGGAGGAAGGGCCGGCACCTGCCTTGTGCTGGCACTGCAGCACGGCTTGGGGGGAGTGAAGGCTCCATCGCCAGGGGAGGGGTCTTGGGAACATCTGAGCTCTGTGATTTTCTTCCTGGGTTTCCCAGGATCCCTCCCAGAGGAGCCAGTTCCCACCAGCATCCCAGGACTGCCGAGAAGGAAGCGGCTCCAGGCAGCAGCCGGGTGAGGAGCAGCAGCAGCTCCAAACCCCAAAATGCCCCGGATCCCCCCGGTCTCAGACGAGTCCCCGGGAGCTGCGGGGCCGGGAGTGTCCCGGGGCAGGGCAGCCCCTCGCTCTGGGGAATTGCGATGGGAATTTGTTCCGCGGCTGCAAAGCCCTGAGCCGGAGCCGTGACTCAGCCCGCGGCCATCCCGCGCTCACCTGTCCGGGATACCTGAGCGCCAGGGTCCCCCTGCCCGGGGCGGGACTCGGCTGGCTCACCCCGCTGCAGGGCTGACCCGAGGGGTTCCCGGGCAGGATGAGGTGCCCGGGGGTGTGTGACAGGCGGTGCCAGCTTAGTCGGTGCCACCCTTGCATCCCGAGCAGGGTCCGGGGTAGTTTGTCCACTGCCCATCCCTGACACTGCCCACCCTGGACACTGCCCACCCCGGACACTGCCCACCCTGGACACTGCCCACCCTGGGCACTGCCCACCCCGGACACTGTCCACCCTGGACACTGCCCACCCTGGACACTGCCCACCCCGGACACTGCCTGTCCTGGACACTGCCCACACCAGACACTGCCTGTCCTGGACACTGCCCACACTGGACATTGCCCACCATGGACGCTGCCCACTGCAGACACTGGACACAGAGGAAGCAGCAGGAGCCCAGCAGCCCCAGGCAGTGCCCAGGTAACTCACCTGCCCACGTGCTGGGGAGCATCACCTGCAGCCTGATTTCAGTCATGCCTTTAGAGCGAGAACTCCCCAAACCCAGGCATTTCCAGGATATTCTTGTTTCTGTCTCAAAGGGTGAGTAACTTTTTTTAATGAGGGAGGACTAATGATCCCTCCGGGGCTGTGCTGTCACCACTGAGCCACTGCCAAAGCACTCACAGTGCTGGGGCCGGGGGATGGAGGGGCCCCAGCGTGTGCCCCCAGCCCCACGGGGTCCTGACAGTGATGTCTTTTCCCTATGTGCTACCCCGTGCCCCAGCGTGTGCCCCCAGCCCCACGGGGTCCTGGCAGTGATGTCTTTTCCCTGTGTGCTCCCCCCGTGCCCCATATCCCCCTCCCTCCCAAAGCATGTTTGGACCTTGGTGGTGGCACCAAGAACTGGGAGGAAAGTGACTCTGAGCAGGATGCCCTTGTCCTTCCACGTGAGTTCCACGGTGTTTATGCCCCTTCCACAGCCCCCATCCATGAGGGTCAAAGATCTGCTGCCTCTGCAGCAGCAGGAAACTGCCCCAGCCAGAAGGGCTTTCCCGTGCCTCAGTTTCCCTCTGTGGTCCAGCACGAAGCCTGGGGCGCAGGGGGTGGCAGGAGGGGAGGGACTGTCCCCATGGCCGCAGCAGGGACCGAGAGCCCTCGAGGTGCCCATGAAGTCCCTGCCCGAGTGAGCCAGCTGCTCCGGGCTCAGCAGCCTCCGGAGCAGAGCTCGCGGCTGTCCCCAGAGGAGAGGGCACAGCGAGGCTGTCCCGGAGCTGCCACCCCCTGCAGGGCACTCAGGTGTCACCCGGGGCCCCAAACCCGCAGCGGAGGGAGCGGCTGTGCTCCCTGCCAGCCCCAATTATGGCACCGGGATGGGTCACCCCTGCCAGGGCTGGAAAGGCACAAGTGACGCCAAGGAAAACAGCACGTGGTGTCACCGGGAAGCCACCGAGCCTGGGGACGCACAGGTCATGCTGCCAGGGGACAGGGATGTCCCCTGCCAGTGACAGCCCAGGGCAGATTCAGGGCAGGGCACATCAGTGCTGGGCCACGCCGCTGCTGTGTCCCTGTCCCCACAGCCCGGCGGGGCCGTGTCCCCCCACTCCCCGGGCAGCATTTTGCAGCAGCCAGGGGAGGTGACGGGTGCCATTCCCGAGCTCTGTGTCACCTGCACTAATGACACCCTGCGCTCCCTTTCATCGCAGCGCCTCCCGGGTGGCCCCTCTCGGGCAGCATCACTCATCATCCCTTCCAGGAGGGGATGTGGCCGAGTCTGGGGGTCCAGGGTGGTGACACAGGGACGCCAGGCTGAGATCAGAGTGGCAGCAGAGTGACGCCCCTCATGCCATGCAGTGGGTGCTCACAATGCCCCTAATGCAGCCAAAGCCAGCCTTGCTGTGGCCAGCAAAGGAAAAACACCTTTGGAGAGAGAGCTGCGGGCACGGCAGCAGCTGCCGGCACTGCCCCAGGGAGGCCAGCGAGGAGCGGCGGCACCTCGGGGACGGGCTGGCTGCGGGGGAGCGAGCGGGGCTGGACAGCAGCTCCAGCGCCTGGGAGGTGGCCAGGAGCCGTGTTTGCCCAGGGAGGATTCGGACAGGGCCGTGGAGAGGACTCCACCTCCTAAACCCACAGGGGCACGTGGGCACGGGCATGTGCGTGGGGATGGCAGCGTGGGCGTGGGGACAGTGACGAGAGTGGGGACAGCAGCAGCTGGGCTGGGGACATTTTGTGCCCGCCTGGGGACACTTTGTGCCCGCCTGGGGACACTTTGTGCCTGCGTGGGGCAGCCACGCACAGCGGTGCCCGCACGGTGGCAGCTGCCGGGGCACGGGGACAGGGCCAGCCCGGGACACGGTGACGCGGGCGCGGTGGCGGTGCCGTGGGAGCGGGACACGGGCGCGCCCCCACCCCGCCAGCAGCGCCGCGGCTCCCGCGGGGCGGCTGCGTGACGCCGGTGGCTCCGGGAGCAGGGCTGGGTCCCTCTGCTTGCTCAGGGAGTTGGCACACGCCCTGCTAATGCCGAGTGGGACGGAGCCGTCCCACGCGCGTCACGGAGCGCCCGAGGTCCCTTCCCCGCAGGCTGGAGAGATTTTCACCCACTGCCCCAGTCCCGGCCGCTCGCCGCTCCTGTGCCCCAGTTCCCGCTGCCCGGGGCTGCCCGGGGTCCCCAGCGCCCCGAGGGGCTCCGATCAGGTCGGGGGGTCCCCTCTGCCCCCCGTGCCCCTTCCCGTGCCCCCGGCCCCGCGGTGTCGCCGCTGCTCCCCACGCCGATCCCCGGGGGACGGAGCGGGGTCCGGGATGCTGCGGACCCCAGAGCCGCGGGGCCGGCGGGGTCCCGGCTGCCCGAGCCGCCGCGTCCCGCCCAGCCCTGTCCCACCCCCGTGTGTCCGAAGGGGCTCCGCCACCCCCGTGCCACCCCCGGCAGGCAGGATCCGCCCGCGTTTCACCCCCAGACGATGATTATTCCTTAATTGCCCACAAAACAAACGAATAAAGGCCGGGCTGGCCCTCGCTGAGCTGGAAGGAAGCGGCCTGGGTGCCATTCCCGGGGTCACCGCCCGGGGATGGACGGGCTCGGTCCCGGGATCTCCGCCCGGGGATGGACGGGCTCGGTCCCGGGATCACCGCCCGGGGATGGACGGGCTCGGTCCCGGGGTCACCGCCCGGGGATGGACGGTACCGAGCGGCGCCGCCGGCCCGGCCCGAGGGCCTCGGCTCCCTGCAGCGGGCCGGGCTTTCCTCCGGAGCCGGCAGCACCGGTGTCCCCTGGGCCCGGGCAGCACCAGAGTCCAGCCCAGCTGGTCCCAGAGGGATCTGCAGCGCCTGTCCCAGCCTGGATCCCCCGGGACTGCCGCAGCCGGGTCCCCCGGGCCCGTGGGGTGCTCAGCGCCATCAGCCCTTCCTCCTGCTGCATCCCCTGGTGCACGGAGCCATCCCCAAAGCCATTCGGCCCCTCTCAGCCTCTTGGGAAACCCTCCCTGGTCCAGCCTTCTCGCCGGCAACGTCAAAAGGGTTTTGCAATGAGAGGCAGCTGCCTGATTTTTAATGAAGTTCCTTGGAAAATCAGTTTCCAGCAGGGCCTTGTGCTGTGCCCCAGCTGGGAGCCACACGGGAGCACCCGGGGGCAGCTGTTCATCCCAGTGGAGAAGCCTGCTGGAGTCACAGGGGTGGAAGCCAGGGAGCAAAACCCCACAGCAGGAGGAGCATCCCAATGGGGACCCCGGCAGAGGGACCCCACCCCCGGGAGCCCCTCTGGCTGTCAGTGCACCAGGAACGGGGAGGATTCCAGAGGGAATCGGGGCTCCACTGCCCTTCTACCCCCCAACCCCCTGAGGAGGCTCCTGAGCGCCTCAGTTCCCCCAGCTCCTCTTTCTGCAGCCATCTCCAGCTCCCAGCAGCCAGCCCTGGGCTGTGGCAGATCTTCCGAGCCAGACTCTGCATCCTGGAAGAGCCCTGCAGGGCCTGCCCTGAGGTGGAAAGTCCCAGGGTGGGTGATGGGGAGTTTTCAGGGGAGTTCTTGCAATCGAACCCTGCGAGGGTGTAAAACACAAGCAGCGCTGGCTCGGCTCCTAGCGGGGCTCTGGGCTCCGAGGAGGGGTCCCAGCTGGAAGCAGGAGCCGGGCGATGGGAGCGGCCGTGCAGGTGTGCGGCTGGAGTCACTCTGTCCGTGCCGGGGCCGCGGGGCAGCCGCTCAGCAGGGAGGGAGGGAGCGCCCTGCTGGAAATGGCTGCGGGGTGAAACGCGGAGAAATGAGCGCTGCAGAGGGATGGGGATTGTTGGGATGAAAGGAAATGGCTGCTCAGAGGCTGGGGACACATCTGGCCCCAGGGGGAGGCGGTGGCTCGGCTGGGAGCTGGGCCACGCTCTGGGATTCAGGGGCTGGGTCTGGGCTCCTGGAGCTCCATCGCCCCAGGGTGGCACCCAGAGCTGGCACATGGGGGCCCTTTTGGCCAGGAACAAGGGCCAGGGGGAGCTGGGCGTGCCAGGATGGGGACACTGAGCTGTGGAGTGACAGACCATGGCGGATCTGTGGGGTGCCAGACCGTGGGTATCACTCCAGGAGAATCAATGGGGCACCAGCCTGCACAGCGTCAGATCACAGAGCATCTGTGGGGCACTGGGGTATAAATGGAGCATCACCGGGGCACCAGCTCATGGGGCATCAGCTCGTGGGGCATCAGGGGCATCGGTGGGGTATCAGTGGGGTACCAGGGCATATCAAAGGGCACCAATGGGGCACCAAAGGGAACCAACAGGACGTCAGAGGGCACTGCTGTGGCACGAGGTGACTCAGTGGGACACCAATGCCGTGGCTGGGGTCCCACAGGACCGCCCGGGGCTGTCCCTGTCCCCCGGTGCCACCTGGTGCTGTCCCTGTCCCCCGTCTCTCCGGGGTTGTCCCCCGTGTCCCCGGTTCTGTCCTTGTCCCCCGTCTCTCCGGGGTTGTCCCCCGTGTCCCCGGTTCCGTCCCTGTCCCCCGGTGCCACCCGCGTCCCACCGGCGCTGTCGCCGTCTCCCGGGTCCCCGGGCCCGCCCCGCCCCTAGCCCTGCCCCTTCCCTTCATCGCCGCTTCGATTGGCCCCGGTCCAGCCGCGCTCCTCCCCCTGGGCACGGGCTCGGGCCGGGATTGGCGGGGTCCCGAGCCAATGGGGAGCGGCACAGGTCGATAAAAGGCGCGGCGGGGCGCGGGCGGGCGCAGCGCTCGGCGGAGCCGGTGGCGGGCGGGGGGCGGTTGGGGCCGGTTCTGTGCGAGTCCCTGCGGGCACCGACCGCGCTGCTGCCGCGCCCCTCGCAGCCGCCCCTCGCAGCCGCCCTTCGCCGGCGCCACTGGGGAGGTTGTTATTTGTTTTGGTTTTTTTGCTTCCCCCCCACTTTTAAATTTTCCTCCCGCTTCCCTCCGCACCGGCACTTCCGGCGGGTTTCCGGGCGGTTTCCGGGCGAGCGGCTCCGGCGGCGGCGGGGGCGATGCTGGAGGCGGCGGCGGCGGGGCCCGCTCCGGGCGGCGCGGAGCAGCGCGGGAGCCGCTTCAGCGTCCTGACGTGGGAGCAGGTGCGGCGGCTGGACCAGATCCTGGGCGAGGCCGTGCCCATCCACGGTCGCGGCAACTTCCCCACGCTGTCCGTGCGGCCGCGCACCATCGTGCAGGTGAGGGGCCGCGGGGCTGAGGGGGCCGCGGGGCTGAGGGGCGAGCTCCGGGCCCCGCTGGACTCTGCCCCGCTCCGGCGGGGGTCAGGCAGAAAATAAAAGTGCTGAGGCAGCGATAACCGGCCCGGCGGGCCCCGAGCCAGCCCGGCCGGGCACCTCGGCCGCCTCCCACGGCCCGTGCGGGGAGCGCGGAGCCGCTGGACGGGTCGGGCTGGAAGGGACCTTAAATTAACATCGGGGAATGGCCTCGGCTGAGGGACCGCCGGGAGCCCCGGCACGGCTCTGCACGGGACAGCCCGAGATCTCACTGAGTGCTCCAAAGCAGTGCTCCAATGCTGCCCGACTCCTGCCAGGCTTGGAATTCGGAAAAGCATTTCAGCCATGGGCACAGACACCTTCCACCAGCGCAGGTTGCTCTGAGTCCTGTCAGCCTGGCCTGGCTGCTCCAGGGGGAGTTAAAAGTTTTGGGGGCTCTGGCCCCCATCATCCCGGGGGTCCCGGTGGGGCTGGCCCCTGCCAGCAGCCGCAGCAGGAGTGCCTGAAGCTGGCAGGACCCTCCCGAGCAGCTCACCCCATCCCTGCAGCTGCTGCAGCTTGTGCCATAGATCCTGCTTGGCTTCCTCCCCTCTTACCTTGTTCCTACTCTTTTCGAGTTAATTTATGGCCCAAAAGAGCAGTGAAATGTGTGTGGCCAGGGCAAAAGTGGCTTTTTTTGGAGCTGCTTCCATGAAATGGCTTCGTGCTGGTGGACATGTTGGGCTCGTGCTGGAAGAGGCAGAGTTATTAATTCAAAGGCCAGATCAAGTGTCCGTGTCCTTTGATTTCTGGGCACCCCTGGCTGAATTCTCCAGAGCCTGCCCGAGACTTTGGCTTATTCACGAGCTCCTCTTAGTTTAACCATCAAGTAATAACTGTGTTTAATATTAAACTAACAATGTAGCTCCAATGAGCTGATGCATATTCATATTTGGGAGGCGACTTCATTCCTCAGTAATGACTCATCAAATGTAAAATCGGGCATGTTGGCTTCTAATTAAAAAGCCTATTCACGGCTCTAAGACCCAACTGGCTTTCACAATAACCGGGATTTTGGAGCCTCAGCTGCTTGAGAAAGAGTCAGAGTTAAGCCTGGGAGACGGAGAGGTGACATTTGAAAGGCTGGTCGGGATTCCTCGAGTTGCTGTCGGGGGCAGCAGCGTTGGGTTTGGCTGCCCTGGGCGGAGTGGCAGAGTGAGAGAGCTGCAGGCAGGAGGCTGCCCTGGCTGGGGCAGCACCAAACGCTGCAGCAGCTCGTGGAGCTGCCCAAAGGATGCTGCCAGCAGCAGCCTCCAGCACGGGATAGCTGAGGGCTGTAATTGTGCCCGGCCGTGCTGGCAGAGCCTGTGTTTAGGGCTGACTAAGCTGGAACAAGTAACCCAAAAGGCAGTTATTTATCCTGTTGTTGTTGTCGAGGGAGCTGCGAGGCGCAGGTCAGGACGCAGCAGGATTTGCTCCTGCCTGGCTGTCACAGTCAATTATCCCAACCACACGGAAGGTGAGCTGCTGTTTTGGGAAGCAGGTCAGCAGCTGCCTAACCCTGGAAATATCCAGCCCTCTGGGGGAGCATGCAGCCCTGAACCCACTGCCTGCAGCCAGGGGGATGAGCCCCAGGTGAGGGCTGGTGGGTGGAAGGTCCCAGGGAACGGCAAAGTGCTTTGCTCCCTGCTGCTCAGCAGGTTGGAGACTCCTGGGATGGTTTGGGATGACACTGACTGGAGCAACTGGGTCTTTTCCCTGTTTTCTGAATATATCTCACACAGACAGCCTGGGGAACTTGAGTAAGCTTGGAGCCTGTGGGCCTGGAACGCTGCAGGTCCTGAGCTGTGCCCAGAAAGGGGTTAAGCAAATGTTCTTTGGGGTCAGGAAATTAATCTGGAACAAGATCTTCTCCAAGCACTGGGCCCAGCTCTGCCTCTAAGACTTTGTGACCTATATCTTGTGTCTCTGAGCCTGGGAGTGCTGGGAGCAGCCTCTGACTGCACGAGCAGTGCTGGAGCTGTGCCCCGGGTGTGTGACTGCAGCTGGCAGCAGGGCCAGGCCAGCAGCTCCCCTGGGTGATGTGTGCTCACTTTGGGGCAACAGCCCTGCGTGTCTTCTAGGAGCAGATCCATCCTTTTGGACTGCCTGCCCTGGAAAGCAGCTTCGTCCTCTGGCTGGGCAGGTGTGGCCTGGGCTGCCGGGGTGAGCAGCCCCTGTTCACTGTGCCTGGCATGTGACTGTCACCACGGGCCTGGCCAGGAGCCCGGCTGTGTTCCCAGCCCAGCAGGGATGGCTCATGTCAGGAGAGAGGGCAAGCACCACCAGGGGAGCTGCCTGCTGAGCCTTGACAGCCTCCCAGGTGTGCAGACAGCAGTGGGTACGTTCTGGGGTGGTTTTGGGAAGGCAGCAGAACTCGCTGGTGGCCCTTGGCGCGGTCACCGAGTCTGGGATGTGACACAGGTTCCCTGCTGCAGTCACTGACCTTTTGTGTGTTCTTCCTTCCAAAAAAACCCATGGAGGGGCAGCTTTACTGCTGCTGGGACCAGATCTGTAACGCTTCTGGTCTCCCCCAGAACTGCTCGGGCCCAGGGCAGCCAAGAGGGTTTGGCCCTTGTGATGCAGCTTGGAATTGAAATTCATGTTTTGGGCAGCCAAAATGCAGAGTTTGTGGGGCCTCTCAAAGTAGGGCAGGCTCCCAGGGCCAAAGGGCCCAGTCAGACTGGCTCTTGATGATCCAATTTGTCCATTTGTGTCCCAAGCTTCGGCTCTTTCAAGCCATGGCCTTGCACTAGGCTGGCTGGTTGGGACTCCCAGGAAAATGGGAAATGGCCGGAGGGGAACACAAAAGCAGGATGAGACGTGGGGAGAGCTTCTGCTGGAAGGTGCAAACCTAATCTTCCTGGGATCTTTGAGCTGAGTTAAACTCAAATTATAAGCTGGTGTCCAGATAGTTTATTTTATGGTCTTGGGGGTTATTTTAGCCTCCTGCTTGTTAAGTAATCAGGCAGGTGATTCAGCTTCCCAGTAAATGAACAAAGCTTTGGAGGGGCTGCTGGGTGTGCCAGGACTGAGCAGGCAGCATTAAAATCACCGGAGTAACACCCGTAAGATGAAAGCTGCCTCTTGTGCTTGATAGCACGCCAAGCTCAGCACGAAGCTCTGACACACTGGAAATTGTTAGGATACACTTACTAGTTGGGACATGAACTTGCATACGCCTGGCTGGGGCTTTTGAGCTGCTCTGGCATCTTGATTTGCCTTTAATGAATCTTGACAGGCCGAAGGGATGGCCAAAAGGAGTGAGCCACCCTGATTAAATCCACGGGGACTGCTGCAGACTGTGCTGCCACCTCCTCTTTGGGGTCACTTTGGGGTCGGCTGCTCTTGGCTTGGTCACTGCAGCTGGGAGGGGACGTAGAAGGCAGAGACCACCCCAAAAAATGGGGTCAAGAAGGCTCTCCAGGCCAGAATGGGGAAGGCAGGGAGAGCAGACTCTGCACTGGAAGCAGAACAGCTGATCATGTGCAGTCAGATCTCTAATGCCAGGGAAAGAGTGAAGGAGAGCCATCCCCAGCTGCTGGCGGGACGCGGGATGCCCTCCAAAGTGACCTATTTCCAATGGATTAGCTCTTTATTTCACTGTCTTGCACTGGGGTGACCTGTGTGAACGCTGGGAGTGCTCCTGCTGCCCCCAGGCTGCTCCCTCCTGCCTCTCACTGGCTCTGTCTCTGTCCCAGGTTGTCCGTAGCCGCCTGGAGAAGAAGGGAATCCCAGTGCACAACGTCAGGCTGAACGGCTCAGCTGCCAGTCATGTCCTGCACCAGGACAGCGGCTTGGGCTACAAGGACCTGGACCTCATCTTCGGCGTGGATCTGAAGACCGAGGACGTTTTCCAGCTGGTGAAAGATGTGGTCATGGATTGCCTGCTGGACTTCCTCCCCGAAGGAGTCAACAAGGACAAGATCACGCCCATGACCCTGAAGGAGGCCTATGTGCAGAAGCTGGTGAAGGTGTGCAACGAGACCGACCGCTGGAGCCTCATCTCGCTCTCCAACAACAGCGGCAAGAACGTGGAGCTCAAGTTCGTGGACTCGCTGCGCCGCCAGTTCGAGTTCAGCGTGGACTCCTTCCAGATCATCCTGGACTCGCTCCTGCTCTTCGGGGAGTGCTCGGAGACCCCCATGGCCGAGAACTTCCACCCCACGGTGACCGGGGAGAGCATGTACGGGGACTTCGAGGAGGCCATGGAGCACCTGCGGCACCGCGTCATCGCCACCCGCAACCCCGAGGAGATCCGCGGCGGGGGGCTCCTCAAGTACTGCAACCTCCTGGTCAGGGGCTTCAAGCCCAAGTCCGAGGTGGATATGAAGGCCCTGCAGAGGTACATGTGCTCCAGGTTCTTCATAGACTTCTCTGACATCGGCGAGCAGCTGCGGAAGCTGGAGGGTTACCTGCAGAGCCACTTTGTGGGCATGGAGAGCAACAGATATGACTATTTGATGACCCTGCACAGGGTGGTCAACGAGAGCACAGTCTGCCTCATGGGACACGAGAGGAGGCAGACCCTGAACCTCATTGCCATGCTGGCCGTGAGGGTCCTGGCTGAGCAGAACATCATCCCCACGGTCACAAACGTTACCTGCTTCTACCAGCCAGCCCCTTATGTCAGTGAAATAAACTTCAACTACTACGTGACCCACGTGCAGCCCTTCCTGCCTTGCAATCAGTCTTACCCCACGTGGCTTCCCTGTAACTGAGCCAGGACAAACCCCAGGGTCTGTCCTCCAAGGTATTTCCTTGCCTTGGGGGTTGGGAGGGTGGGGAGGGGGGAACAAAATGAAACCTACCAACCTTCCCAGAACTGCAACAAAAGGAAACTTCCTGGACTCTTGCTTGAGTGTCTCGTTCCTGGGATTGTTGGGACGAGCCTTGTCTGCTGTACACTGTGATGGGAAGTGCAGTGTTATGGGAATGACTCCTTAGGGAATTGTGGAGGCAATGGGGTGGGTGGGGTGTGTGAGGGGAGACTGTAGAATTACGCTAAGGTAGAGCTGCACTGCCCTGAAATGGATCTGAATTGTGGTTTTTTTTTTTAGTGCAGAGGTGTTCTGGGTGTGCAAACTTGTGGTTTCTGCCGAGAGAAGCCAGGGTGGCTAATTCCTTTGAAGGACCAAAGAATCCTGTTTAAGTGCCTGTAACAATATAAACACAACTGTACTGTAAACTTTATTATTTTCTGCAGGGGCTGATGGCCCAGAGCTCGAGTGGGGAATGTCTGAAGAGGAAAATGTTTCTGTCGTGGGTGGGAGGGTCGCAAGATCATTTCTTATCCTGGCTGAGGCCAGAGCAGGTTCTGTGTGCCTGAGGGGCTTGGGCATGACTTGCTGCCTGTCAAGGACCAGCTGGAGCCAAGAGCTGCCAAAGTGGGGCTGCCTAACCTGGGGGGTTGGAATTGCCTGAAACTGGGAGCGCTGGGGAGGGAGGGAGTGCATGGTGGAAAGTGCTGTGCAGGGCTTGCTGGAAAAAAGGCAGCAGGGACCTACACATGGATTTCTTCAAGCTCCCAAGTCTGCAGTGCCAAAAAAATATAGTGAGGCAGATGATTTGTCCAGGAGCCTGCCCCAGGCTGCCAAACCTAATCCTGTTTTTTCTAGGGGAATTTGAAATGCTGCTCTTACAATTTTTTTTTTTTAGGTTTTTTTTTTTTTTTTTGGACATGCAGTGTGATTTTAATGCACAAAGCCACAGGCCAGCTGGGCCATGGGGAGGGTGAGGCTTGTCCTTTGAAGCACAAACCATCCAGGTCACTGGTCAGTCATTTCCAGCTGTGGCTGTGTCCTCCAGGGAGGTGGACAGGCCTCTTCATGCTGGAGATCATCCCTTGGGCAGGTCCTATCTCCAAAGCAGCCCATTCCCAGCTCTGTGATTCCCTGTGTGAGCTGCTGATAGCATTTGAAATTCATTCTCTAGCTAGAAATGGAGCCTGGGGGCAGAAGGGGGGGTGAGGTTAGTTGGCCTTAGGGGAACTATGTCTTCTAAGCAGAGCCTCTGGCGTTTGGAGGGTTTGGCTCTCTCAGTCCAGTGTGGCTTTGAAGCTGTTGAGTGTCCAGAGCACAGAAGTTTTTCACGGCGGTGCCCGGGCTGCCGCGCCCCGGAGCTCTCGGGTTTCAGTGGGCAGGCAGCAGGCGTTCCCTAGGGATGCTGCTCGGGAACGCCACCGCGGCTTCCTGGTGCTGCCTCCGGGCTGACCTACTCCAGTACCTTTACTAACTCGTGGTTTTGGGGTTTTTTTTTGTTTTTGTGACAAAACTGTAATAGCCGGGCAGATTGAAATAAAGACTAGATCCTTGGAATGTGTATAGCCAGATTGGTACCTTTTTTTGGGGTAGGGGGCTTGTGGATGGGGAGTCGGGGGGTGGGGGTGGCTCTTCCCCGTGGCATCAGCCGGAGCCCAGCTCTGCTCCCTGCACCCGGAGCTGGGGAGTGGCTCTGACCCTGTGCTTGCTGCAGGTTTTGGCTGCCTGTGAGCTCAGCTCAGCCTTCATGGCAGTCCCCAACTCCCCAGAGCCTCATCCCTGTGCTGGGAGCTTGGGATTTCCCATGCAAGGTCAAAGTGGTTTAGGGCTGCTGTTGGGAGCCTGACTGTGCCACTCCTGTGGCTTTGAGGGAGATGAGATTTTTTCCTTGCATTTGGAATGGAACATAGATGCTGTGTAGCATGTTTTTTACAGGCTGCTCCTACCCTCAGACACACTAAACTGAGATTCCCTCCTTCCCTTTGAGGTGTCCAAGCAGATCCCCTACAGCCAACAGCTCGACAGGGCGACCTACCATTGAGATTGCACTTTGGATTTATGGAGTGTGTGTGGTGGGACTCTTGTGAGTGGCTTGAACCTGAATTTTTCTAGACCTTGCAGTGATACTGTGCTGCCTCCTGTGAGGGGGCAATTGGAAGATTCCAGTAGCTTGAATGGCACTTGATTTCTCTTTTTTTTTTGTTGTTGTTTTGTTTTAAATGTCTTTTTTTTTCCTACACCTGTATCACTTGTCATGCGATGGGCTTGACATAGACTCACTAGATTCTTTAGAATCTGTTATGAATAAATACAGTGTATTCAAATCTGTTGGATGATTTTTATTTGCTCGTCCGTCCGGGTGGTGTGATGAGGAGATGACCCAACAGTCTTCCCACTAAAAGCCAGGCTCAGAACCAGCTGGGCACCTGGAAAGGGGCAGCCTGAGCTGCTGGTCTGGGTCTGCCTGAGTCCAGAGCAGCTCTGAGCCCTGGGAGTGCTGTGGCTGCTGTCAGCTGAGGGAGGTTTCTGTTTTAAACACCGTTCTTTGGAGTTGTGTGTTTTGCCCTTCCCTGTTGCTGGAAGTGGGGCTGGCTGTGGTGGCAGCTGGTGCCCATGGTGGGGGTGGCACCAGGACCCTCCCTGCTGGCTTCCCATGGCTCCATCCCCAAGAGGTGCCTGGAGCCCTTGGGCTGGTTCTGGTGTGTGGCTGACCCCCCTGCAGGAGGATTCCTTCTGGAGGAGGAGAGGCAGGGGCTGGGAGGGCTGTGTCCCAGGAAAAGCTGTGTGTGACAGGGCTGGGGAGGCTGTGTCCCAGGAAAAGCTGTGTGTGACAGGGCTGGGAGGGCTGTGTCCCAGGAAAAGCTGTGTGTGACAGGGCTGGGAGGGCTGTGTCCCAGGAAAAGCTGTGTGTGACAGGGCTGGGAGGGCTGTGTCCCAGGAAAAGCTGTGTGTGACAGGGCTGGGGAGGCTGTGTCCCAGGAAAGGCTGTGTGTGAGAGGGCTGTGTCCCAGGAAAAGCTGTGTGTGACAGGGCTGGGGAGGCTGTGTCCCTGGAAAAGCTGCGGGTGGCAGGGCTGGCAGCTGGGTGCAGCTCCTCCAGCCCTGGCTGCCCTCCAGCCCAAGATGAGGTTTCACTTCCCCCTGTCAAGCTCCAGGCAGTTCTGGTTCCACTGCAACAATGGAGCTGATGATGTGCCAGTCCCTCTTTGGGACAGACTTGCTGGCTCTGCATCTCCAAATCTTCACAGTCCTGGGCCAAAGCTTCCCTCTGACAGCAGGGCTGGGGTGTTCTTGCTGGGCTGGCACTGCCACAGTCCCTTGGGCAGGCTCTGTCTCTGTCCTGTCCCTGCTTGGGCAGGCTCTGCCTTTTGCAGGGCTCATTTCTCTGCAGACCTGCTGGGTTTAGAGATGTTTTCCTCTTTCTGGCCCAAACCCAGCATGATCTCCTGCCCTTTCCAAGGGTGTCTCAGCTATGGAAGCAGCTCTGAGGTATCTTAGTCCCTCAGCTGTCTCCTGTGTGGGTGGCTGCTCCTGCTGTGGGTGTGTGGTGAATAAGCTGCCTCTGGATTTGTGACCCTGAGCAGAGCAGCAAAAGTCCTGACAGAGTTGGCTGGGCATTGTTGGGTGGATCAGAGCATACAAAGGGATGTTGGTGGAAAGTACTCGTTGCGATCAGAAAGGAGCTATCAATGTTTACAGCCCAGATTCCCATCCCTCTTTTGTTAATTGTCAAATAAAAAAAAAAAACCCTATATATTTTCTCACAGCCTGTAGTGTGTCGTTATTTTCCTCTTTGAGCAGAGGGGTGATGGACCAGCCAGGATGTGCCTGAGGCTGTGCTGGGTGAAATCCAGGCTCAGGTGCTGCTGCAGTGCTCCCCTCAGCCTGGCTCTGAGGATGGGGGTGGCTGTTCCTTCAGGGCCATAAATACAGCCCTAAGCTCAGCCCCGTGGCCTGGGCAGTGCCCAGCTCGGTGGCTGGTGCTGGGAGCAGGGTTGGTGGCACGGTGGCACGGTGCTGCACGTGCCCACAGCCCCTCTGCACGGGCTGCAGGAGCATCCAAACCCACCCGGCCCCAGAGCAGCAGCACTCCTGGGGCTGCCTGCGGCTTCTGCAGCTGCAGCTCTTTCTCCTGGAAGGACACCTGGCCGTGCTCCAGGCTCACTGAAACGGCAGGAATTTGTCTTGACTCCAGCATGCAAGAAGCATCTTGCTGCAGCCCTGCTGCCTCCAGCCTGGCCCTGTGCCCAGGGTGGCACCAGCTCCGTGCGGGCGGCTCGCTAGACCCAGCACGGCATTTCCATTTCATTTTATCTCTATTGAGCTTTTTCCTTGCAGCGTGCCAGTGTTTCTCCCTGGCTGCCCTCCTCCTCCTCCTCGTCCCGGGTGTGAAGGCTGCTCCTGGGGCTGCAGCCGAGGAGAGAACAGCCTGTCTGTGTGCCTCCCCTGCCATTTATAGCCGCGCTCGGGCTCGGCGCCCGCTGCCAAGCACGGCACAAACGCTCCATTGATGTGTCCCTTCCCCGAGGGCTGCCGGGCCGGGCTGGGCTGCCCGGGGCTGGCACAGCCCCTCTGCCTGTCTGCCCCAGTGTGGCACAGCCCCAGTGCCTGTCCCAGGGATGGCACAGCTCCAGTGCCTGTCCCACAGCCCCTCTGCCTGTCTGCCCCAGGGATGGCACAGCTCCCTGCCTGTCCCAGGGATGGCACAGCCCCAGTGCCTGTCCCACAGCCCCTCTGCCTGTCTGCCCCAGGGTGGCACAGCCCCAGTGCCTGTCCCAGGGATGGCACAGCCCCAGTGCCTGTCCCCAGGGGTGGCACAGCCCCAGTGCCTGTCCCAGGGATGGCACAGCCCCAGTGCCTGTCCCAGGGATGGCACAGCCCCAGTGCCTGTCCCAGGGATGGCACAGCTCCCTGCCTGTCCCAGGGATGGCACAGCCCCAGTGCCTGTCCCACAGCCCCTCTGCCTGTCTGCCCCAGGGTGGCACAGCTCCCTGCCTGTCCCAGGGATGGCACAGGGCAGGCTGAGGGTGAGGATTCCGCTCTGTCCCTCACTCCTTATCCCATCTCCTGGCCCTGCTGCCAGACCAGGCTCAGCCTTTTCTGCTCCAAGGAGGGTTTGAGCTCCTGCTGGAGCTGTGGAATACCCTGGCTTGGAATGGAGCCACACCGAGCATCAAGGACAACCCCAAATGTGCTTCTGGGAGTTTCCAAACCCTTCCTGACCTCTGGCAGACTCGGTGCCGTGACCACTTCCCTGGAGAGCCTGTTCCAGTGCCCAGTGCCCCTGGGTGTAGAACCTTTTGTGTGCACAGGCAGAGGAACCTTTAAAAAGCTTTTTCCCCTCTGTACATGGAGTATTTGTTCTGTTCAGCTCTAAACACAGGTTGCCGCAGACTTCTTGGCTAGCAGCTCCGTGATTTCCCTGACAACCACCCTCTCTCACCTCTGGCCTCTTGGATCCAGCCTGGAGTGAGCAGCTCAGGCATTCCCATCCCTCCTGAGCCACCCCAAGAGCAGACCAGCTCCTGCAGAGCCTCCTGCCTGCTCCACGGCATTCCAGCCTGCCCCAGACTCCCGGATCCTGCTCGTGCCTGCTCCTTTTCTCCGGAATGACCCACACGTGCCCGAGCTGCTGCTGGGCTGGGAGTTGCTGCTGGGCTGCTGCTCCCTCACCGGGGCGGATCCCGCGCCCGGACACACATTCCAGCCTGTGGAAACACGATGGCTCTGACAAATTTGATTGAAATCCTCCGCTGGCATCCCGAGGTGCTCAGGGGGATGACTGACAGCCAGGGCAGAGGCGTTTCCTGAGGAAAGGAGGAAAAGAAATCAATTGCCTTGTCACCGCAGCCTGGAGGTGTTGCACAAGGGGGAGGCCAAGGACGGGGTGTCCTTGCTCCCCTGTACCCCAAACCCTGCAGGTCCCACCGGGGGGGGATGCCAGGGGGATCAGGGGGATGCCAGGGGGAGGCAGTGACATTCCCGGGAGGGATGAGGGCTGGGAAACAGCGACATTCCCGGGATGGATGAGGGCAGGAGGGCGGGACGGTGGCTCCGGAGCGAGCAGAGGCTGGAGCGGCGCCCGGGGAGGCGCAGGGCGGTGAGAGATGTGTTATCTCTCCCCGCGCAGGTGAGAACTCGCATTTTCTGCCAGCACAGAGCTCACATTCTCACTGCCAGCACAGAGCTCACGTTTTCACTGCCAGCAGCTCGCTCCTTTCCCATTGCCGGGCCGTTCTCACCCTCCCTTTGCCCAGGATGGGGACGGGGGACAGGACGCAGCCTGGGGTGGTTGATCCTTGCCCTCTCCACCACCACGGCGTGTTTACCCTCCTTA
Source organism: Pheucticus melanocephalus (assembly GCA_013398405.1). Lineage (NCBI taxonomy): Eukaryota > Metazoa > Chordata > Aves > Passeriformes > Cardinalidae > Pheucticus > Pheucticus melanocephalus. The sequence goes on along the minus strand of VZSJ01004642.1, from coordinate 2,135 downwards.
TCTGGCCGCTATCGGGGCCGGGGCCCGGCTGGAGCAGTGTCACCCTGCCTTCAAAGGGGAAGGCAGCGCTCCGGGGCTGTTTGTGCGCCCCATATTTGTGCCTTGTAATCCAAGGAGGGGCCGGAGGTACGGACACCCCTGCAGCCCTCCTCCCTTCCCCCCGTGCCGGCGTGGCTGGAACAGCTGATTACGTTAAGCATCCCTCTAGTAATATGCAATTAGAGGAGGCTTGGGCTGAAATCCCGGCTAAATCCGCGTGTCCGTGCCGTGACTCAGCCAGGAGTGCTCCCCTGGCGGATCCTGGGCGCATTCCTCAGGGACTGGACACGATGGTTAACGTGCCACTCACAGTCACCCTTCCCGATGGCAGCGGTGGAACGAGCCCAGCCGGTTCGTGCCCTGCTCCTCCTTCCTTCCCGCAGCCCCGGCCGGTTCCACGGCCAGGCCGAGCCCCCGGGCTGGGATCCCCCTTCCCCAGGGGTTTGCAGCCAGGGCCCGGCAGGAGCCAGTCCCCCACCGGTCCCTCCAAGGGCGCTGCTCTGCCCGGGGCTGTTCCAGCTGAGATCAGAGACTAAAAACGCCGAACTGTGGACAGTGGGAAGGCAGGGCAGACCCAGCCCTCGCCTGGGGTGACAGGGAGGGCTGCGGAGCGTGTGTCACCTTCTCCCAGCGGGAGATGCTGCCAGCCCCAGCAGCGCCGGGGTTTGGGAACGAGCCCTTCCAGGGAACAGGGGCGCCTTTGGAGCCAGCCTGCTCCTTCGGGCAGGGCGCTGCTGCTCCGTGACGTGAGCAGGGCACGATGTGAGTAAGAGCATCCTCGGCAGGGCCCACGTCAGAGCTGAGCTCAGCCGGGAGGGGCCGGGCCCTCCGCCCCCAGAACGCCCAGGAGCTGGAGATGGTGGCACTGCTAATGGCACTAATTGCCAGTGCTCATTGAGCTGATGATTTGCTTTATCCAGGCGGGCTGAGTTACCCCATTGGGCCCGCGGCCGTCCCGGGTGTGCAGGGAGCCAGGGGTGGCACAGGCAGGGCCGGGGGTGCAGGGACAGCAGCCCTGGGCAGGAGGGCCTGGGGCTCTTGCTGGGTGAAAGCTCAGCAGGGCCTCACCACCCTCACAGGGAGGAATTTATTCTAAAATCCCATCTAAACCTACTCAGTTTAAAGCCATTCCCCTTTCTGCCACTTGTCTTCTTTTGCGGCAAAGCTCTCAGCAGCTATCCTTGAGTGGAAATACAGCTTCATCTTGGCTGAAATTCTGGTGGAAAGTGGGGATTTGGGTTAAAATCCTGGGCTGAAAGCAGAGCAGGTGATGGGAGCTCAGAGGGCTGAGGTTCTGCGAGCTCACAGTGCAGCTGAGCTTTAAATTCAGGATGTTTCCAGGCTGGTGAGCAGATCTGTGGCTCAGCCCTCAGACTTTGACTCCCGGTCACAGGAAGGATTTAACAGCTCTCAGGAAGGGGGAGTGGGGAGAGCACATCCCTGTGATCCCCTTTGGAGGATGAGCAGAGCTCTTTGGGGCTGCCCATGGCACGGAGTGTCCCAGCAGCAGAAAAACACCAGGGCCTGATCCAAAACCCTCCCTGGGAGGTTTTCCATCTGCTGCCCCGGGCCGTAGATCAAACCTCGGCTGACCTGCGGGGCTGGCACGGGGAGAATGGGCTTTGGGGTTTGTTTAATGTCCCTGGGGCTGGGCTTTTTTAATGGGCTTTTTTGGGGGTTTGTTTAATGTCCCTGGGCTGGGAAAGGACGTTCCCAGCCTGGTCCTGTCCTCCCTTTGTTCCGGGTCGGGCAGTGTAACACGGAGCCCCAGCAGGGGCTGTGCTGCCCCGGCTCTTTGCCTCCTCCTCTGGCAGCCGCTGGATTTTGGTGCTCGCAGGGATTTCCAGGGAGTTTCAGGAGTGCGCAGGTGGCGGGGGAGCTGTTCTCTGGGCTTTCCAGAGGAGGGGCTGAGGGTGCAGTGCCAGCGTCTCCCGGGGGACAGGGAGCAGGGGGAGAGCAGGTTGGAGGAGGATCCCACAAGGATCCCGCACAGCTCTGAGTGTCCCACACCGGGCAGGGACAGGGAACAGGGGGAGAGCAGGATGGAGGAGGATCCCGCACGGCTCCGTGTGTCGCACACCGGGCAGGGGACAGGG
>VZSJ01004641.1:31137-41254 GCA_013398405.1 Pheucticus melanocephalus | reverse complement strand
AAAAAGAGGATTTATGCAGTAGAGTGGGTGTACTTTTTTTTTTTTTTTAACTTTCTCATTGATTTAAATAAAGAAGAAAACCAGTTCCCAGCACTCAAGTGTTCCCTGAGTTTCACCTGGGTTACTTTGCCTGTGTTAATGTCAGGGAGCACTTTGGAGAACACTCCTGTCCCCTGTGAAAGGCTCCAAACACCCAGCAAAGGGGCAGGGGCTCCTCACCCTGCCCTTCCCTGAGGCAAGAGGCAGCAGTGACATAAAAACAACAAATTTGAGTTCAATATTTGCATTTCTGACTGAAGTCCAGGTGGATTTAACAGAAGTACATAAATTATAGAATTATGTGTATTAGCATATTATTATTTGTATGTGCTACTTGATTTCGGCAGGCAGACTAAAGTGCCCTAGCAGAGTGATACTGAATCAAAGAATATTAGTGCTTTAAAATCTGCTTTGCCCTTTGATTTAAATGAAAAGACAAATTAAATACAAATAATTCAGGTGTCCAAAGAGCGCAGAGACAAATGGAAATGGAGCAAATCTATTTGGTGCTGTCAGGCAGTGGCTGGATGCTATATTGGTGTGAATTCTGTGTGCAGCCACCACAGCACTGCCCTGCCAGGCCTCTGCACGACAGGACAAAGTCAGAATATTTCCCTTGCATGTCCTGGTTTGTTTTTAATGCGCCTCTAACCTTGGATCTCTCTCACAGCACAACGTGCTCATTGCAAAACAAACTTTATTCAGACAAGGTCGACAGAAACAAGAAGGTGCAAGAGCATAGTGAGAGGAATTGTTACACCTACAGCTGAAAACACCCCCAGCTGCTATAATGACTTCATCTATGCTCAGTATTAACACAATTTCAGTTAGAAAAGGGCTGGAAAAATTAACAGAGAGACCTTACGCTGAATTATACGTTGTATCTTATCTTTAAAGTAATATAACTCAACATAAGATCTTGGCACATTAACTGCACAAAACATTTAACATCCTTGTGCTGTAAAAGCTTCATTTAAGCGCCTAATTCAGTTTGAAATGTTTATTAAAATATTTTAATCATAAGTTTTTTCTAGACTGTCACGGCTGTACTGACATTTATCCTCGTAATTTGGGCTCCTAAAAGTTACAAATGTCCAAGCTGATTATATAAACATATATCTATATGCAAGGCTTTCGTTATAAAGAATCATTTATCATGAGAAGAGGTTTGAAATCCACTAAAATTGTTTAGTTTTTCTTGTCATTTACAAATTCCTACTGAACATTGACAGATAATCACCAGAGGAATGATTAGCATAGAGCTAATTTACTGAAATGCCTTTATATATTCATTAAACAAAGGAGTGAAAAGTAGCCAATAAATGACTTTCATGTGAATTTCTATTTAGAAACACTATTGTCTGTTTTGTTCAACTAATTGCCATTATACTTGCTAAATACTTGTTTGCATTATATATATTTGTATTTATTTAAGAGTTAATATTATGTTTTAAGGCATTGGAAAGTAGTAGATTTCAGTTCTGTGGCTTTTGTGACAGGAAACTTTGTCTTAAAAGGGTACAACTATCGACAAAATGTGTAAAGATACTTGCCACTTTTTAATGTGCTGCCTCAGAAACATTCTGAACAAGGTTTTTTTGTCCTTTTCTCGTTTCTCTTTCACACGCCCTCTCATTTTTGGTTTTTTGTTAGTTCTGGAGAGGAGCAGGTCTGGTTTCTCTGTGTGGAGCTGGCAGCAGGAGGTGCTGTATAAACAGAGTGAGTGACACTGTGCCTGCTCCTCTCCTCCCCCTTCCTTCCTTCCTCCAGCCTGGAGCTGCTCATCCTCAACTCTGGGGCCAGCAGCACTTGGAAATCTCAGCTTCCCCACTGCCTGCTTCATCTCATTTTTGCCTTCATAAACCTTTGTGTCTCCTATTTTCACCTAGTCCTTAAAAATATGTACGTTCCTAAATATATAAATGAAATTATGTTGCCGTGCTCAGCAAGGTCAGCGTTTTCTCGCTTATGTTTCCTAAAATTCGAGTAATAAAAAATTGCTCCTAAACTGTCAGACAGGATAGTGAGTCTCTGTTTGCCACTGCTTTTTCTAATTGAAAATGCACGTCTGGTACATTTGTTTGAGGGCACATGTATAGAAATTAAAATAATGATGTTTTAAAACATGATACATTGATTGAATTTTTTATGACACCGTGCCAGCCGTACTTAGAATCGTTTTATTTATTTATAACATGTTGCAACTGAATCATTATTTAAGTTAGTTCAGAGTAGGAAGACTTTTAAGACAACTAAAAGCTGCCTGTGCAGAACAGCAGGGAGAACTGATGGCTTTAGAGAATTTCCACACAGGGGTTTCCATCAGGGAATTCCACACAGAATTTCCATCCCGGCTCAGCAAAAACGCAGCCCATGCCATCCCACACCACCAGAGAGAGAGAGACACAATCAACTCCTCTACGGTGGGCTCTGCAATCACAGGACAAGCATTTCCTTCTCCTAACAGGCACTGCAGCTTCTCCAGCACGTGGCACAGCTGGTTTTACACAATCAGTACATTTGAAACGAAAAACAGACAAGCAGACTTGTAAAGAGTGGGACAACTCACCTGTTTGCAACACTTTGCAGGATTTACTCGTTGGTGCAGGGCCAATAGAACTCCTTGGATGGAAATCTCTGCTGCTGAGAGGCTGAAACCTTCTCTCTCAAAGAACCAAACAGGTCCACACAAAGGTCTGATGACATTTTGCAGGCATCTGTCAAGCAGAGGTGCTATGCAAAGAAAAGAAGAAAAAGAGAATAAACCCCCCACCAAACAAGCAAAAGAAAATGCATTCTTTTGACCCAACTGAAATATACAGCCTCTAACACAGCCTCGGCACCAGAACCAACTCTTAATATCTATTATTTATATCTGACCTGGGTTAAGTCTTGGAAAAGCAACTCCTGCATTTCTAGTGGCCACCATGAAGGAGGTATTTATGTGCAGACACCCCCAGGAAAGGCTGAGCACACCTGAGTAGCTCTGAAGTGTGCCTAACTAGCTGTCGTGGTGTGCACTGATTGCCTTATCTTCTCATTTATCACAGATGAGTTGGAACCAACCTTGCTGAAACCCACTTGCTTTGTCCTGATCAAATTGCAAGATCCATGTTGTTTCTGTACACAGTTTGCTGTTCAGGGGCTGACACACACCCACAATATTGCAAAGGTAACATTCAGAAAATAGAATCACTGCTCTCAGAAGCTGGTTTAGTATAAACTCCTCTCTGCCACCACCTACAAACCAACTTCTAACAAATAAAACTGCTCAGCGTGGCTGGTTAATAACAAGAAAGGTCAAATGAAAACAGAAATAAAATTGATTCGTGGCAATGCTCCCAACAAGAGCATTTTCCTTGCTGCTCTTAGATTTCCAGTCACTGCAAAGGTTGAAAGGATTCTCTCAAAGGGGCCTAATGGCAATATGTGAGGTAAATAAGGAATTATTATTTTGGCTTCAGGCATTACTGAAGTGCACGTGCTCTGCACACATTGCTCTGTAAAATATGCAGGCCTTTCTTATACAGCAAAATAAAATAACATTAAGCAACATTTCAGGGGAGGGGAGGGAAGGGGAAGGAACCACCAAAATCTGGTTTTATGAGCAATAAAATGAAATAAATTCCTATAAAGCACATCTGTGAACAATGCAAACAAAATTATATATATATATATAAATAATTTCCCCATCTAGTCAATCTGTGGTCATAAAGATTCACATTAGCTGCGTTGGTATAAATGGTGGATTTCCCAGGAACGTAAAGACTGACAAAGAACTGCAGATTTTGCCAGAGAAAATACCAGAGGAGGTGAATTACACTTTCTATATTTTATTAGTGTTCCCTCTAGGTATGGCAAATATGAAGCCTCAATAGCTGCTCACTCAGCTGTGGGAGCAGAGTCTGAACCAAGGCCTCAGTTAAGGAACTTCCATTTGCAAGTTCTTTAATAACTGCAGACTTTTGGACAGGCAAAGAAGGAGCATCTCTCATGGTTAAATTTATCTTCAAGGATAAAGAAACAGGTAATCATGCAACAGACTGTATTCTGCCTCTGCTAAAGTCAGTGTATTTTAGGAATTATTTAAGCACATGGTCAAGCAAAATTGTGTTTATTTTTGTGAAAGGTGTTACTTTTTTAAAAATGATGTTAAAGTCCAGATCTTCCGATTTCCACAATTTCATTATAAAATTTGATCATCTAGCCAGTAATTGTATGTATTCTCATACAAACATACCTGAGAGCTTCCACATTGTACACTTGTCTTTTACCTTAAAAGGGAGACCAGATTTAAAATAAGACAGAAGATTCATTGAAGGAGTTAATATGGATATTAACCTACTCTAATGATTATCTCATTTAGTATCAAAGAGCAATATTGCAAGACTTTTTAAAAATATTTCATCAAAGCAAATACCCCAAACCAGAACACACACAACAGACTATGAAATATTTGCCTTTAAAACCTGATTTCTCAGGATATGGCCACACAATTGAACATGAGCAAAAATTATCTCAAGTTGACAACAAGGGAATAATAGTTTTCCAGACTATTCTATAATATACTGCTCTATTAATACACATTAATAGACTATTCTAATAATACACTTCTCATTCGTGGGAGCCAGACATTAAATTAAGTAGATTAGGTGAGATAATGAATGAGATTTGACCAGGAACACTGGTAGGGGTGAATTTACTTCAGTGAGCAGCATCAGGTTTAAATCTATGTTTCATGTTATGTGATAAGAAGTGGTTATAGTCTTACTTGGTTTAAACAAAACAAAAGGATGAAAATCTGATCCCAGTGATGTCTTTGGAAGGTTTGCAAATGCCTGAAGTGAACTTAGGTTTTATTCAGTGCTTCTTAACTCAGCTACCATAGGGTAAACTTCACAGAAATGAAGATCAAAACAAGTACCCCTGATTTTCTGAGTGCAAACTGAAACATAGCTGTGGAAAAATGTTTGTATACTGGCACTGAATGTTACATTTGAAACACCAGTTATAATACTTACAATAGTTGAGTTTTACCACAAATGATTTGAACATCAGTATCATGCAGCAGTGTTGGCTCACTGTTTCTGAAGGTAGTGACCTTCAGGACTGGAGAGGGAGAGTGACAAGATCTGCTGGGGTAGCTTGGAATTTAAAGATTCAAAGTGTCTCCTCTTTCAGACACACCTAGCACCCAAATTACTCAGCAACACTGACTGCCAGACCCAACTAATTTTCTATAAGCAATAACCATTTCCTTAAACATCAGCTGACTTTATCCACAATGGTATTTACCTCATGCCACACTCAACCTTGTTTCCAGATTCATAGTCTCAAAGTGCTTGTATTCTTGCTTCTTTTTCCCCCCATTCTTAATAATCAGAATATCAATGATATTAAGTTATTAAGTATCCACTACAGTACAAAATCGTGTGCCTAGAAAGCAGAAAGAATAAAGTTAGAACACCAGAGCAGTCACTTCAGAAGAGTGCACTTTCCCTGAGACATTCCATGACTTTATTCTGTATGGTGATTCCAGAAGATGCTCAAGATAAAAAGTCCTCAAGATATTTTTTTCGTCTGTCTCAGTTTTTCAAAAATTCTCCCTAGTTAAGAACATTTATGTTGTTCTTATTTGGGGCTGTTGTAGGTATGCAAGAATCATTTCCAATGAAGTTGCTTCCAGACTTGCATACATTTTGGTGATTCACCTAAAACAAAGTATTAGTCTGAACTATCACCTTTTAAAAACTGAAAAAGTATCAGCAATGACTTCACAAAATAGCTCCCAACTCCACAGGAGTGCTTTGGTACTGTGGTTTAACACAAAGCAAGGTGAAAAGAACATACAGGCAAAATTTCCAAAAGATTTGCAAATTTGTTGTGAAGGCCATTACAGCTGATCAAAGGTTACAAACTGAGCTATGAGGCAGGATCAGGAAGGTCAATAACAGCAAAATAAGGTAAATTTAACCCTTGCAGGAAGGTGCGTGGGCTGACTTTCAGGAAGAACTCATCATGATGTGTCCTGCAGGAGCTTAGAGGACAAAGGAAGATGGTTTTAAGTTATGGAAAACACTTTAAATGATGGACAAAATCCCTTTTCTTTATAAATTTCATGCAGGATTTAAAATCCTGCATTAGAACCAAACTGCTTTTTGCCCTTCTATTCATGAGTAATTTTCCCCATGGCAGCAGTTCCAGCTGCTGGAGTCAGCAAGGGATAAAAGGAGAGCACCCAAGGAACTTTGCTCCTCAGCTAAGCTGAGCAGTGTAAATACACCTTGATTGTTTTTATTCTCCCCATTTATTGATTTTTTTGGCTTCAAATCACATGACAAACATCGAATTTCCTTGAAGAAAATAATTGTTTCATAGTGTAATTTTACACTCCTCTGAAGAAAAGAGATGTGAAATTTTCCCTGAAACAAAACCCAGGGATTTTAAATGGATGGAGAAAATAGCATTATGCCACTGTGGCAAATGGAAGAGAGAAATCTGGAATTTTTTTACTTTGTCTTGTCTTTAAACTTGCTGAAAATTATAAGACTGTAAGTTTTCTCAAACTGAGTGACAGAAAGGATGAAATCCAGTAGGTATCCAAAAAAAGTAAGCAGAATGTTTGTAAAGGAATAGGAAAATCACCTTCTGGCAATTTGCAAAAGTGGACTGCAAAAAGTGGACTGCAAAAAATTAGAAAGCAAATACACCAAAATTCAGTTTGTTAACTTTCTTCTTACTTAGAACTATGACCCTACTGGAGCACAGACATCATTGCTTATGGTATTATTTATTATATTATGCTGAGTTCCTTTCTCCATCAATTTCTCTTAGCAAACAAGGTACCAAGTGGCAATTTTTAATTTTTTTTTTTAGGAAATAGGAGTATCAGAACAACCAGAAATAAATCACCAACATTTATTTCCGTTAGGGGACGCAAAGATCTTTCAATACGACCAAAATATTAAAAATTCTTTTTATACTTTCTAGTGACAAGGCTTTTTTCCTGAAGGTACTTTGGAACTTCAAATATATACTACAATATACCCTGTACAACCCTGTACACTCAAAATATATATATATATGTATTTATAAAAATATATATATATCACCAAGGGCATAAGATTGAGTTGGTGCTCACAGTGCTTCATATTTCTAATTTTTAGCAACCATGATTTTTAGCAATAGGTAACTTCTGATTTTTAGCAACCATTTAGCAATTCCTTGTCCAGGGCAACAGGCACACACTGTCCAAAATTGTAATTTGTATAGGGAAACTGAATGATGGAGACCATGCATTTTCCTCTGTTGCCTAAATTACATCAGGGTGTTTTTATTCAAACACAAACTAATCTACCAGCTGCTGTGTACTTTTGTTTATATGCTCTATGTCAAATCCTATTGTCCCCAAGGTACTTAGGAGAGATGCTTTAGCAGTCATTTTCTTAAATACTGATGCCTATCCGAATTTGGATTTTTCCACCATTGAGCAGCATGACAAGCACACGATTGCTGTACTTAAAGCAATCTTTCACAGCTGCTTTGCTTTCCCAGTGATCCCATTAAATTGACGGCATATGCCTGTGGGCTCTTCTGCAGTGTTACAATTCTGCTGAACAAGATGTTGATTGTACACTGCAAATTCCTACAACACAACTTCGGGGGTTTCTTTTGTGGGGACAGCTCCTCTGGTCATCCTTCTGTTTGTTTGTTTTGGTTTTTTACCTGAGCAAAATCAGGTCTAAAACCTTGTCCATGGCCATGCTGGTTGTGTTAATTGGTTAGAAGTGCAGACTCTAACCCTGGGTGGTTAGTAGGCATGAAAACCTACCAAGGCTCCTCAGTTCCTAAAATGAGCATGAGTCATGTCTTTCCTGGACTGAAGGAAGTAGCTGTGCATTAAATATGCTGGCACATCTTCTGCTTGAGCAAGTGGACCGAAATGGTGTGAATTGTTAATGCCTTGCTGCTTTGGTTCACGGCTTGTGATTGATCATTTGTAACTATATCTACTCCTTGTTCCATGAAATCAAGTATGGAGTAATGGGTTCATCAGATTTTTGGGTTAAATTGAGAGTGAAGAGGTACTGTGTGTGGAAATAAGAGTTGCCATGTTCGGGGCTGGCCTTGTAACAGCATGGAATCTAAAGGCGATATTCAAAACCACTTCACTCATCACACGCTTACTGATTCTGAATAGGGTCCATTTGCAGGGGACATTTGGGAGTTTTCCAATGCACTTTATGCCTCTTTCTTCACTTCTACCACCCTGCACATCTTTTTTTTTTTTTAACCAGGACAGCTTATAACAGGTCGGAGTAGAAAATTAATAGATTTAAGTAACTTGCTATGTAAAAGCTAAAATAGGCTTGGATTGAAATGAGCATCCTCCTAATTAATGATGCTACCTAAATATTGTCATGCTAAAAGAACTTGGCAAAGTTTTACTCAATAGGAAGAATGACAATCTCATATTTTGCAGAAACTTATTTTTCCAGGCAGCAAAGGAGAGCTGCACTACCTTAATTTTCACTCCTCAATCCTTTCACCGTGTGCAGGAATGACACACACTTGCAGACGTTAGAACACAGCTCTGTGACTTTATAAACACCAGTGTGTGGGACCACAGCAAATCCAAGCCAACAGCAACCAGAAGTGACAACTTGTGATGGCCTGCAGGAGAGTAATCACACACAGTGTCTCCACAGAACCACAAAGGCAATGAATGTCAAACTTGCTGCCACGCTCACACTGCTCTGTTTGGGCAACAGAAGCCTTCCCAGACTCACTGTGCTGCCTCAGCTCCTCTAGGTAAATTCCACCAGTTCAGAATCAAACGCAGCAAGGGGTTTCCCTGTTTTAAAACAACCTGGGGAAGTGATTTAATTCCATGTGAATGTTCAGCTTGGAGTGAATGAACCACTCTGGTCACATGAAACTCACATCTAGGCTTTCCATCCAGAAATATGGAGTAACAACCGGCTGCTTTGCTCCTCATTTAGGAGTAAGGAGAGAAATGGAAGGGAATTAAATGAAAGTGCAGTGGAAAGGAGTGGACTGCAAGTACACATCTGTGTTTGTGATGATTAAAACTTCCTCAAGACAGAGATACAGCAGCTCAGTTTCATTTCCTCCAGCCTGGGGTACACAAGATTCTCCATCTCTCTCCTTTCTTTGATATTTATCTTGATGAATGTAAGCACAGCACAAGCCTATAGCAATCCAGTCCACGCACAAGTTCTGTCATTGAGAGTTTTGGGGAGACTTCACCCATGAAATGTTGGAAAGCCAGAGCCATCACAAATGAAGACGCTGCGTTTTTTAACTAATTTTGAAAACATCCCATCTTTTTCCCTCTTTTCTCCTTCTGCCTTTATGTGAGCACCTTGTTGAGGTCAAGTTTCTATATCTCAGTATTACATCAAGCTTTTTTTAATTATTTGGACTAAAAATGACTTTGTTGGCTCCTTATTGTTATTGGGGAGCTTTCCCACACTTACACAAGGAACTGTGCCACAACAGGAAGATGTTTATCAAATCTATAAAGTCTTTTACAAAAAACTAATAATATTTCCTTTTTTAAATGCTGACCAACCTCCAGATGCTCATCTCTGTTTTCAAAACATTCAGTGCTGAATGATTTACAGAAATCTACACGGATGCAATTGCATCAGACATTGAGAGGCTGAGAGGGGCTTGTCAGCCCCACTGTGCTCAGAATTGTTGAATACAGGTCATTCTGACACCTTACTGCAGCTCACCTGGTGACTTCACAGGCTCACAGAATGGCTGAGCTCGGGAGGGATTTCCAGAGGTTTTTCTAGCCCAAATCCCTGCTCCAGGAAGGCTCAAACAAGAGCACAGGGTTTTCTGCAGCGTATTTTGAATGTGTCTAACCATGAGACTCCGAAACATCTTTGGATAAACTCTTCAGTGTCTGAGCAACTCACAGTAAACTTTTTTTTTCCCCCTTATGCTGAAGTAGAATTTTCCACAGTTTTTTGCTTCTTATCCCCTCACTGAATTTTACTGGGAAAAAGTCAGAATTCATGTTCTTTGCTCCCTGCCAGCCCAGCCC
>VZSJ01004641.1:15108-30737 GCA_013398405.1 Pheucticus melanocephalus | reverse complement strand
CTATTTATGCATTCTATGGGATTCCTCTCTACCTATTTATGCATTCTTTCTCCTTTGTAGATTTACTCTAATCCACAAAGGTTCACTAAGACTCATAAGAACAACACATATTGCTTAGTTCAATACATGTTTAACTTAAGTAGAAACTACTGGAGAAAATAGATCTTCATGACTCTGACCTCCTGTACATCAATTTCATTCAGGCAAAAGAATCACTCCTAGTGAAGTACAGTTTAAGAAAACCAAACTACCTATGAAAGGATATTTTCAGCTTTCAAAACAAACAACTCCAGGTACTATTCTAAAATATAAAAATCAGAGGTGGTTTTTCCTGTTCAACCAGATACTTGTACTGCCAGACAGAGAAAGAGGAAAACTTGATGTCATGACATTTTTTTGTATTTTAATTGATTGAGTCAAGGAAAGGTGCGTTATAATGGAACTTATTAATCTGGTACTGAAACTGCACTAAGAACTTTCTAAATAATATTTTCCAGTTAAGGAGGTACTTTCTACACAAAGCAGTATAAGGTAGGTAGATTCACTGTGACATTTAAATTCAATAGGTTCTGTTGTGCTTTCCAATGGAGACTTTTACAGGTGAGTAGAACTGAGTATGCAGCATTAAGTTTTACTTAAGTATCAAATTTTAATGAAAAAATGTATTATTTTTCTATTATAATATATAAGATATGTAATAATGCAGCCTAACAGTAGGCATTTACTATAATACTATAAATATTCTGCATATAATATAAAAATTGAAAAATGGCATTGAAGAGAGAAATATTTTCATCACATGGAGTAGGAAGCAGGAAGGAGTAGTAGTGGATTCTTTTTACAACAATTCTGACAGTCCACTTTCTCCTCAGACAATTTCAGGGACTATTTAGCTGAGGATGCCATGCTCTTCTTATTATAAATATTTTAATGACCATTCCCTCCATTTCTTTTAATAACCAAGAGCATATTAATTTATTATCTTTGATCTGAGAGCAGCTGTAAACTTTGAAATAGCCAGAAAATGCCCATAATTAAGGCAGCCATCTCTCTTCCTAAAATGTGGCCTAAAAATCTGCTTTGCCTCTCTGAAAGTGGTTAGGACTAGAAGAGAAGAAAGCAGACTGCTTGCAAAGACATTTCCTGAGGTGCAAAACCTAAAGAACATCAGGCTCCTTTTATTGATTTATAAATTATATATCTTCCATATATATTTCTTCCATGATAGGAGGATTATTTATAGACAACTCTAAAGTCCACAGATCTTGAATTTACTTATTTAAAGTCTTGTACTAAAAATCTTTGGTGTCAAAAAAAAGAGATATTTATGAATAAGGGAATAAACAGCCATGGAGATATATTTTTAAATGTGTAATTAAGTTCATAGTATAAGGATAGATGTATATTTTTAAATGTGTAATTAAGTTCATAGTATAAGGATAGATGTATTTGCTGAAAGAACCCATTAAAGAAAGCTCAGAGAAATCATTGTTAGCCCCCTTAAACAGAGCTGGAATGGTGTCTTATAGACCACATACAAGGGTGGAGGAGAGAAACTCTGTGTGTGTTATTCCATTGAAGCTGCAAGCAAAGCTTTCATACCAATGCAGCACCTACAAAAGACATCAGTCTCTGAAAATGGATCAAAACCATGCAAATATTAAAATGCTGGAATAACACAAAGCAGCTTTAATCACAAGCTTATTTACTGACTATTTGTCACTTTCAGTTCAAATTAGGGGCACCAACTTGCACAAATTATTAACAGGATTCACTTTTCAGTCTGAGCCTTCAATGCAGTAAATGCAATACCCATCCTACAAATGTGGCTTTATCACTAATGATAAATTACCAAAAAAAAAAGATTCTGGATTTACTTTTTAGTCTAAGCTCTGAATGTAGGAAAAAACACCCGCCCTACAGACATTGGTTTATCACTTATGATAAATTACCAAAAAAAAAAGAGTCCGGATTCACTTTTCAGTCTAAGCTCTCAATGTAAGAAATAAATACCTCTCCTACAAACATTGTTTTACCACTTATGATAAATTACCATAAAAAGATTCTGGATTCACTTTCCATTCTAAGCCCTCAGTGTAGTAAACAGAATACCTGTCCTACAAACATTGCTTTACCACTTATGATAGTGCCAATTTTTTCTTCCCATACCTTGTGCTAGTATCTCACTGGAGAAGCAAGATTCATCCTCAGGGTACCACTGTCACAGTTGATATTGCCACAATCTACAGAGTGCCACCACACAATTCCAGAAGGCTTCAGCCCATGCAGAGTGACACCAGGGCACTTCAGGAGGCTGCAAGTGGCTGCTTTTTTTTGTCCTTCAGCCTTTTATGGCCTCCTGTTGATGTCCTGCCCCTGTGTGCCCTCTGCTCCCCGTGTGATTGCCCAGCACCCCTGGGCACTCCATGGCTCCTCACCTTCAATAGCATTCACCTGTCCTGCACAGCTGCAGCCACTGGGGATCAGCCACAGCCCCACTCCAACCACCACAAACTCTGTGCCCACAGCTTCCATCTCAACAACTCCTGAGCAATAAAACCTGGCCCAGAGGGGATGAAGTGACTTGGTTTTCATGGCAGGATTACACAAACTGCAGGAGGGCAGAACCGCCCTATCCACTCCAGTCCTTCAGACCTTGAGATGCTGGCTCCAGGAAAGGGAATTCCAGGGGAATCTTGCCATTGATGTCCTGTTGATGCCCTGCCCCTGTGAGCCCTCTGCTCCCTGTGTGATTGCCCAGCACCCCTGGGCACTCCATGGCTCCTCACCTTCAATAGCATTCACCTGTCCTGCACGGCTGCAGCCACTGGGGATCAGCCACAGCCCCACTGCCAATCACCACAAACTCTGTGCCCACATGCAAAACTTTAAAAATGAAAGGTGTTAGCAAAAATAATTAAAACCTAGTTCTTTAACAACCTTAAGAAAATCAGAAAAGGCATAGAATAAGCCCTAAATACCTCCAAAGAAAACATTTACTGCTAAGAGAACAAATGTCTTGCCAAAGCAATCTGTGCTCTAGATAAAATGCAGACATGCAGAACATAGAGCTGTCAAGCATTAGATTCCCTGCAATGACTGTAGTGACTTTCAAGTTCAGCATTCTATGCATACAATTTATTAGAAATGCAAGAAATTGCATATTCCAGGTCTTCTTGGAGGGGAGGGTGTGGAGGTAATTGCAGGTCAAGCAAAATGTTTTGTGCCTTTTACCAAATGAAATAATATGAACTAAAAAGAAAAATTTAAAATTTTATTTTTTAGAAAAATTTTATTTTTTTAATTTAAAAATTTTAAAAAAGAAAAAATTAAATGCTTTCGAAAAATAAATCTAAATCTCAAATGCTATACCCATACATGCAGCAGAAAGATCTTCTTGAAAGACTTTACCAGTAAAATATAAAATTAAAACTGTTATAAAATCTGATTGTTTAGCCATACAGAAAGATGACTGTGTTGTACAAAATTGTTTATGTGTAGGTGTGGACCATAGATAATCATGGTAGAAAACCAGTTTAATGGAGCAATGTTTTAGAACTTTGTGACTTCAGCAAGAGACTCCCTAGGAGTGGGAAGTGTCCTGTGTTTGAATTAAACTGGGTTCTGCAGAGAGAGGGGGGCTTGGTTTTCCCTATTATTTTTATTCTGGCAGTATATTTTGACTAGAGAATGCCTGCTTTGAATAAAATTACCATGCTAAACTCTTGAAAGATCACAATTGCTTAATTTAACTTCTGGTTCCAATTGAACATCCAAATGCATTGATTCTCATTAGCTTTTAATAAAAAGTGATTTTTTTCACTTTTAACTCTGCCAGCAAAGATAGAAATTCACCTTTAGAAAACTTTAGAACAGCATAATGATGTTTTGGCCCATTGTATACCATCACCACAAGCCATTTCTTGTGCCTACAGTGAAATTCTAAATTATGTTTACTGTCCATGCCCACATTTGTTCTGGTTTTTCCTAGTCATGCATTTCAGCTAGTGTTTTAGAGAGAATCCTCCCACCTCTAAGATTTTATGCTGAACCAAATTTTCAGCTTGAACAACATAAAGTCATACGGCTCAGTCAATTTAAAACTTGCATTTCTTGATAGCATTCTTTTAAATACTATTTTCTTGCTACACTTACTTTGAAATAATTGATTATTGAATATTTGGCTTACCTCCCTCCAGCTGGTACAGAAATCATAATACTTGAGCATATATACAATAGCTGGTTTATTTTGTGCAATACTATTCAGCCAATGCAAAATTATGAAGGAGATGAATCATCACTGTAGAAGTTGTGTGATTAAAGCAGGAACTGTCACTGAAGTGATGCTGCTGAAATTACCTGTCATTCTTTGAAAGAAAGTCTGAGAAAGACAGTGTACAAGTTACTTTTTGATGACAGAAATGGCAATACTTTGACCAGGAGAAATTCATTGCTCACGGAGCTGTTGAGAAGAAGAGGCAGGAGGAAAATACTAATGGCATTATTCAGCCATCATTCCTGCCTCGGGTCAGGCAGGGTAAGATCCTGAGCTGCCTTTTGCAAGGTGCTCATCGACAACACAGAGGAGAAGAATTTACAAATCTCGTACGTTTTAAAAGGAATGCATCCCGTTTAAAAACCCCACATTCAGCTGCAATGAGACATGCTCAGTTGTGGAAAATGCCTCTCCTGCCTCAGTAAAACGCACATTCCACCATTAACACTGCACACCAAACTTAGGAGAGACGCTGCCCTGTCCAAAGAGATCCCATTTAAAATAAGACAAAGAGAATACAACATCAATAACATTTTTGAGGTTCTTTTCTTTTTTTTCCCTTTTTTTTTTTCAATTTTAACTGTAGCTACAGTATCAAAATGCTGTTCTAACACAATCATGGAACTCTTTTGAAGGGGCTGAATATCACCCAAGTTAAAGTTCCATATATTCCCCTCCATTTGCCCATTTCTGCACATATTTGCCGTATTTTGGCCCAAATGCCATGTTTCTTACCCAGCTTGAACTCAGAATCCCCTTCTTTGCAAGAGAGAATAGAAGAGGGGAAAACATGCAAATATATTACAATTTCTGACAATGGGGTCAAGGTCTTCCAACAGTTGCAGTTTCCAATCCTTCTCACCTAAAGGCTCCTTACTCTTCTAGGCAGCTGCCCAGCTGAAAATGACTATCTAAAATAGATTTGGGAGAATCAGGTTCAAGTTTAAACCGCACAGTATTTTAGACATCTACTGCACTTTGGTGAGACAGGAAAAAAAAACGTTCCGTACACTTATTTACAAATATAAAACTAATTGGGGAAAAATATATATCTTGTCTATATATCTATGTATCTCATCTCTTCTTTCAAATTTTTTAAACACACTTAACATTCAGTTTTAATTGCATAAGGATAGGCACTTCCAGCATGAAAATTCCTTCAGTGAATTCTGAATCCTCTCTGCTATAGATCAGTGTACTGATTGCTTTGTGGTGGGTGTGGAGCTGAGTAAGCAGAGATGGGAGGGAGGCTGTGAAGATTGTACAGCCTGGTAAATCTGCTTTTTTGAGAACTGAAACAGAGAGAAAATTGTTCAGTGTGGTTTTTTCCCCATTCCTTCAGTGATACAGATCTAGCAGAAGTGAAGTGAGAAAGTCATCCCTTTTTTGAGGCTTTCAGAACACAGAGAATCAAACATGCTTCAGTCTGAAAAGAAATATTTACTGACAATGGAGAAAAAAAACACACTTTTCACACAATAGCAACAATCTGCTGAGCATTTGCTTATTATGCATTGAAAACTCCCATGTTTAATAGTTTAGTTTAAATCATGCTAAGTCAACGACACTACCAAGGGAAGGAATAAAGTCTCAAATAACAAATAATATTTGTATTTAAGGGGAAAGAAAATGCTCTGCTTCTGATACATTGGTGATTTGGCTGCATCATAACTGGGGTTGTTCCAGACTAGGGCAGTGTGCTAGGAAATTATCAACATATGCACCATATGCTGCCTTTATTCGCCCACTTTTCATTAGACACCTACTTCAAGAAAGGATGTTGGACTATGTGAAAGTCCAGTCTGATACAGTGTTGTGATTTTTATGGTAATTTGGCTTTGTTTTTAATTTACTGGCAAGAAATAATTTTTTATTTTTAAATCACTTGACTGGATGAAATGAAATTTTTAAAATTTAAAAATATTTCTGTTTTATACTTACTATTGCATTGATACCTGTGACACCAATTTGCAGTTTATTTTAAATATGCTAACTTTTTGTTGTGGCTTAACCCCAGCCAAGAGCCCAGCCCCAGGCAGCTGCTCACTGGAGAGGAACAGGGGAGAAAATGGAAAGGGTTGAAGCCAGAAGATTTATGAGTTATGGACAGCTTAATAGGGGAAGCAAAAGCCACACATACAGAAGGAAAGTGAAAAAATGGAATTAATTCCCTGCTTCCCAAGGGCAGGCAGTTCCTTCTCCAGGAGAGCAGGGCCCCATCACAGGGAATGTTGGCTTGGGAAGATGAACACCATCACCCCAAATATCCCCCTTTTCCTCATTCTTCCCCCCACTTTATACCCTGACCATGATTCCACATGGTCTGGGTTGTCCCTGTGGCCAGTGGGGTCCCCTGTCCTGGCTGTGTCCCCTCCCAGGCACCCCCAGCTCCCTCACCAGTGGGGGTCACAGAAAGCAGAGAAGGCCTTGGTTCTGTGCAGCAACAGCAACAAAACCATCTCTGTGTGATCAGCCCTGTGCTCAGCACAAATCCAAACACAGCCCCACAGCAGCAAAGAAAATTAACTCTGGCCCAGCCCAAAGCAGCTCAGCATGACATGCACATGAACACCCGACTGTCCCCCCCCAGCTCTTCCTCTCACAACACAGAACACACATGCCAGAACTTTCCCAGCAGTTCTTGTCTTGCAGACCCATGTGTTTCTTTCCACTCCTTTGTAACCTCTTCCCTTGTGCTATGTGCAGTAGATCAGGCTGCAGAAATTAGTCCAGATTCAAATGGATGACTTCAGCTGGTTTGTTTTTGGCATCGATCATCTCCCCTGCGTGGCTCACGGGGTGATGGAGGAGAATCCTTGCACTGGCCAGGGAGCTGCACAACTCCTACAATGCCAGGGCACAAGTGGTGGAGACTTCTTTTAGTGGCAGCACTTGAATCAACTGACTTGGAGCACACTGCAAACCAGTCTCAGTCACTTCTGCCCTGTCCCTGTTGGACATCCACAGCTCCCTGGCCAGTCAGCTGTTGTCTTGCATATCAAGAGTTCTGTTATCATTATAATGCAAGGGTTTCATATCCTCAGGGTTTTTGTGCCTTTGTTCTCACAGGCAGCTCCTCTGAGCACTGACTGCTCCTGGTCCTTGCAGCAGGCAGCTGACTCCAGAGCCCACCAATCCACTCTTTATAACACTGTTCCTGTTTTCTACAGGTGTGACCTGTTAACATCAGGCCTGCTCCTCATCTTTAGTAATTGGTCCAGCTGCAACTCGTTGGGGGATAAGATTACCTTCCATACCACCTTCATTTACCCACACTGTATCCTCCTATAGCCTTTTCAGCCAGCCCACACATCTCTGAGGAGCCATGGATATCACTTTAATAATCGAAGTTCTAGGTCAAAATACCCCAGTAGGAAAAAAAAATAAGAATGGTTAGCAGGTTTTTTTTCTGTGAGGTTCTGAAATTACTGCTGAACTTTTTTGCTCCAGTGTACAGACAAGCTTGGTCTGTGTGTTTTATTATCCTCATCATATTGAAGGAATTGTGAATGTTCTAGTTAGACAAGAGGTTCTAAGCACATTTGCTGCTGAAGAGTTATTTTTCACATTTCAATGCAGTACCTTGACATCTATTAGCACCAATATCAACAGCAACAGAATTAATTTTATATTACAAAATATGGGATGGTCTCTATTGAAGGCAACATCAGAAAACTGACAAATGACTTTCCATTAACTGTGCCAGATGTAGTTATGTAATTCTCCTGGGTATGATTTTAGTGGGTGAAAACTAAATGAATAAATAGAACAGTTCAATTGGAAGGGACCTACAATGATTGCATTGTCCTACAATCTTTAAAAAAAATCCCAAACCTGGATTTCATAATTCAGGGGAGCTGAACACTAATATTCCAGTCATTCAAAATTCCTTATGTGTGGTGCAAATCATTGCAAATGTTCCACGTTGTTAATCACTCGAAGTTTGTAAAGCACTTAAAACTTATTTTTTAAAACTTGTTTCAAACATATCACAGAATAATAATAGATATGAGGAAATATAAAGCAAATATGCCATACTCATTGTGGGACAAATGCAAAGGCTCTTCTAGATTTACCTGAAAACAAAGACAGCATGTAAATTCTTCTAAAATCTACTGAAAAAAATAAAATTCTTCATAAATAAACTTAATGTAAATTTTTCTAAAACCTACTGAAGTGCATTGAAAATGTTAAAATAGGAAAGAAGATTCTTGCATATAGAAGAGCTTCAGAATGTGTTTATAGTGTCATGTCTTTTAAGACAAGCATTTCAACTACTGAATTGTTATAATATCCAACCAAATGAAAATTGACTATATTTGCAAACACATATAGCACATATAGCCCTCGTCTCAGGTAATCTCAGGAATTATCTTTCTTGGCTATAAATCCTCAGATTAAATGCTATTAATTAGCACACAGAGAGGCAGGAGAAGAAATAGGCACCATCAGAAGCCAGGTAAAGACAAGCAGGTTAAATAGCAAGGGGATTCCAGAAAAGAGGGAGCAGGGCAGTGAATTTTCCCTTCAATAACCTGAACATACACGTAATCCCTGCTTTATTGAATTCCAGAGCTTTATAATTTAAGGATTTTTTTCTTAAATCATAACCTATAACTATACAAAAGCAATGCAACTGCAGAAACAATGACTGTGCTTTCGAGATCATCGATTCAAACACGCTAATAAACAAAGGTTACCTGTTCAGTTTGATTTTGTGGAGCAATATTCTCGTAGTTACCATGCCCTGTACAGCTCTTAAACACTAAAATTCTAACAGAGGTGCTCTCAGTAATTTTCTACAGGCAGATGACAATGACAGGTTTGGTTTTTCTTTTGCTTGACACCACTATGAAGAACCATTCACTGTCTGAGATACTTTCTTCACCAATGACAGATGGTCTGAAAGGGGAAAAAAAAAAAGTCAAGTGAATATTTGGCTTCAAAACTGAAAACAGACACATCATGCTCCCCTTTCTCTACTACCTTAAAAATACCCCCTGGCCTGTGTCCACTTAGATGCTGGTATTTTCTGAAATACTACCACCAGCTTCCTCCTGACCGTGCCATAAGCTGTAGCAAGCTGTCTGCAGTGATAGCCTGCATAAATCATCGCTCCTGAAGGGAACAGATGTTCAGGGTATGAAAGAGTAATACCACAATTTAGTCATAATTAAAATTCACCTTAGCATGCCTCTATCCGTGAGCAGAGAGGAACATTTCACTTCTCACCTACAAAAATGAAATGCCTCTCATTTCTTCTGCTTCAGGAAAATTAAGGCTGAACCTTTTGTACGTTGTTTGGGTTCCACGTCTGACACTGCATCATGTAAATGACATTTTTATTTCACTTCAACTGTTAGTTTTCTTCTTTTCCCCAACACTGGGAAATGACCTCTAAATGGTGGGCTGCCTCTGCACAAAATGCACTCACAATTAAACCTCCAAAGGAGATTGTTGCACATTGCATGCAGAAATATTACCAGTATTCAGCTACAGATCAAAACAGTGCCAGTAAATGCCATCATTGGACTGATAACAATCCACTCTGAGCTGGATATATTTAAAAAACTTAGGGGCTGAAGGCCTTTAAAAATTATTCAGTAATCTAAGATCACTGAAATCAGTGGGAGTTGGAGGATTAACTCAGGAAAAATTTGATCCTTAGCCTTGTAACTGCCATTAATGTTAATGGAATGTGTCTATACACATAATTTTGAAAATGTAAGCCTGATACTGCTGTTATTACAGTTAGATTACATTAGATGCATGACAGTTCTTTTGAAAAATTGGTTTCAATTCACAGGTCTTCATATCATGAGGCTACATCATTATAAAATATAATATTTTATATTTACATAAAAAATAAAGGATGTGTCGATTATGTCACTAAATGTCTCCAAATCAACTAAAGTAAAAATGGCTGAAGCTTTCATAGCACTTTAATATTCTAAGACAAAAAATTAATCTTCTAATCAGCATTGATCCTGGCAATCTCTTTGAAAAAATAAAAAACCAACCCTGTCATTAAACCATGGTTTAGTTTCCCAGTTAAATACCTTCAGTGACTGTCCATGGATTAGATCCTCTGTGAAGGTAAATTAGGTAACTTTATTGAATTCAGTGAAGACACTGCAACTTACCAGGACTGAGAATATGAACTGATAAATTATTAATCCAGTAAAGGTTCTGTAACCAAACTTGCCTATTAACAGGAAAGGGAATTTCAAATTTGCACTTGAACAATTGTGGTTTGTTTTCTCCCACAGGGATGTATCTACAGCAGGTCAAGCAATGACTGCAATTTTTAGGTGATGGACCCAAAACCTGCACTTAATGTACTTTGACTTATATCAGAGAGCAGTTTCAAAGCATGCAAACTGATATCATTTGGATGAAATTAAAGCAATGGATGTGATCCAAAGTCCCTCCATAATTCCACAGCGCAGACTGGAGACAGCTCAGAGTATTGTCTTTTAAAATGTGTATGGTGTGGGCATTAGGATCCTCTGTACCAGCACCTGCTTCCTTCCACACATCTGTTTTCCTGTGGTTTACAACTTGGTAACATGGATATAGTTCCATTTTTCTGCTCACTTCTCCAGAGCACTTCGTATTCCTTGTAGAATTTAGGAATTTTGCCTCATCTCCACTTTTTAAACAGCACAAACGAGCTCCTGCAGTTATCAGGAAGCTATTCTAAGGTTGCTGTGAAATTTGGCACGTGAATTTGGAACAGAGTTGTCAAAATCTGCTGCCAAAACCCTAAACATTGTCATTGCCACTGACTCCAGCATCAAATGACTTTGCTGACACTGGTGGTACTGGGCAGCCTCAGGCTCAGAACAATCTTTCACTGCACAGGAAAAAGTGCCAGGTAGGATACAGACAGGTGAAGATCATCATTTCCCTGCCACAGCACCATTCCAATTATTATTATTATGATTAGCCACAGCTAAATGGAACGATGCTAGATCAGGAAATGCAGAGGTAACATTAACAATTCCAAGTATTTCACAGTCCTTGTTATTAAACAACTGGAGAAAGTTTGTTGTTATTATTGATTTATTATTCATTGAGAAAGCATGCAAGTTTTAGTAAATAAATTTTAGAAGTGGGACTCCTGAAAATTTGTAGGGGATCTCACAGAAGAGCTTGAAATAATCTCCTCTCTACAAGGACAGGGATGACAACATGGACAAGAACCATTTATTCATACATTAAAGTTCATTTTACTTTATGAACAACAAGTTTTTGAGGATATTTTTCTTATGGACATTGTTTATGTTAATAACCCCCATTTGTGTGGAAAGATTAGTTTGTTTGACTGTGTGAAACACCCTGTCCACTCAGCTTTTGGGATGGTCCTGACATCAATACAGGTTTCAAGTCGTATGAGACTGCAGCCGTGGGGGTGATGTATTTCAGAATTCATGATGTGTTTCATTCATGATGGATTTCATGATGTATTTCAGAATTCACATGAGCAACAACAGCTCTTGAATCACACCTTCCTTTGACTCATCCATGAATTCCCCTTCTGGCCATAAGAAAACAGTGATCTTGTAATATCGAGGCGGTTGCAAGACCAGTTTAATTGGTGGTTGAAAAATATGTCTACTAACATTGGAAAATAGATCTCAAAATCTCAACAGCAGTGAGTAAAAAGATGGACTGGCTGTCATTTGTAAGCTTTTGAATTAGCATGTTTTCAGACAAGTTTCAGAAAAGTGCCTGAGCCTGGGAAGAGGGGGCTCTGATTTGCATTCCCAAATCTACTCTCAGTCTGTACCATGACCTAGTTTGGTGGGATACTCATTTATTTAGTTATTGGATGAACATTAAGTGTTATTTGCCACACAAGCGAGGATTACAAGTCATTTGTCACACAAGGGCAAAAGGAGGCTCTCTGTTTAGGTGTGCCACAGTAAGTAAGGGTGGTTTGGTTTCCTCCTGAGCAGTGGGGCACTTGGAAAAGTGGCAGGTGATTCAGATTATAATGAAAGATGACATAAGGTGAAACTTAGAGATTGTTTGGCATCGACTGATAAGAGCCAGTAGATGCCTAAAGGCAAATCTAGGGAGATTACAGCTGCCTAAACCAAAGAATGTGATAAAGAAAAATTTTGTCCATCCTTTAAGGTCACACTCACAGTATCCCTCAAGGCTGAGAATTGCTCTGAAGGTCAAGCTTGTCTGTATTCTGTAGGATAAGCCTGCTAGGAAGATTCAAGCACAATGGGAATAAGCCCTCCAGGAATCTGCATGGTCAAAAATGTGAAGCACAACTTTTGTTCCCAGCCTGGAATGAACAAGATGTCCTGAGGTTGATATGTGCATGGAAGGCACTACATGGCAATGAACAAACTTCTGCCACTTCAGAGTGGCACAGACAGAAAATCAGACACCTGGGTATCTTTGTCTTCCCTTATTTTCAACAATAAATTAGTCTTGCCACCTGAAATTGTCTGTACATTGACACTTCTGTGCATCATGATCCTGTCTGGTTTGGTAATTCAGCAGCTGCCAGTCTTTTGGGGCTCACAAACCAGGAACCTCCAAAGCAAAATCCCTTCAGTGATAGACACTAAATCAGATACACTCAATGCAGAGACAAACAGTGAGAGCACTGAGTTTGTCACAAAGTAAAACAGAAATCAGCATTTAAATTAACAAATTACCTGAAGAGTCATGGTAAGGTCTCATTTATAGAGCAGCCAAGTGTTTCTATTTTCTGGGGAGAGGGGGATCAGATTCTCTAACCTCATTCTGATAGAGTCAGCTCCATATCTCACCATTCCCAGGACAGTGCCCACAGGTGAAAGAATGAGAGAGAAAGAGAGAAAGAGAGAAAGAGAGAGAGAAAGAGAGAAAGAGAGAAAGAGAGAGAGAAAGAGAGAGAGAGAGAGAAAGAGGGAAAGAGAGAAAGAGAGAGAGAGAGAGAAAGAAAGAAAGAAAGAAAGAAAGAAAGAAAGAAAGAAAGAAAGAAAGAAAGAAAGAAAGAAAGAAAGAAAGAAAGAAAAAGAAAGAAAGAAAGAAAGAAAGAAAAAGAAAGAAAGAGAAAGAAAGAGAAAGAAAGAAAAAAAGAAAGAAAGGAAGGAAGGAGAGAAGAGAGAAGGAGAGAAGTCATGGGAATCTGGCTTTACAGGCCGTTGACAATAAAGGACTTGTTCAGAACTAGGGTAAGGATTTTATAACCCCAGACTTACATAATTTCCAAACAAGGTGTTTAAGCAGAGGCATCAAGTGAGATTTGATGCCTTTTTGTGACAAGGATAAGTAACAGAAATAGAGCAAAAATGGACAATGGAAAGTAGGAGATTGCCAGGGTTTTTAGGGATAGAGAATATCCTATAACGAAAAACTACAAAAAAAACCCAAAAGAACCAAAAAAACCCCAAAAAACAACCACCAAACCAAAATGAAACAGGGAAGCTATTTGGCATATAAGACCTTCTTGCATTGGTTACTTAGATCATCTACAAGGACTTACCAGCTTTAACACAAGGGGATTTTATTCATGTTCAGGCTTGTTATCCCTTGCAGAAGATCTGATGAGGTGACCTGCAGAGGTCCTGTCCAAGGCAAATCATCCTGTGATTCTCAGTAATCTGCCACAGTGTAGCAGCCAGCTGTACAAGCTGCTACCAGCTGTAATGTACCTTAATTTGATAGCCACTATATTGACTCTGAGTGCTTGATACTGCCAATCTACAAATCAGTCCAATTTTTATACACGTATTTCTCATGAATTTTTGTCCCAGAATTTACAACAATTTTCAAAAATTAAATTATATTCTTGGTATTATACTCAGATGTTGAAATTATGCAAAAAAGATCAGCAACACCAGTCAATAATTTGGTACAGAAAGTGAATATTAACTCAGTAAATTGACATTACAGTCAGAAATGTGGGTAAACAGAATATATTACCTAAATGGAAGCAGCCCCTACCCAAACACACAGTAATACTGCTACTGCTGGTTAAAGCATCTGTAAAGTTCTAATCAGCTCAAGATAGCAGAATTCCAGCTGAAGTTCACCTGCCAAGAAATACCTTCCTCCAGCAAAAGAGTTCTTAATGACAGGATGACTTAGAGGTTTGATCCCTTGTGCAGGCTGCCCTAGGGCAGGGGCTGGACAGAGCTACAGAATAGAGCAGGGATTGATTCCAAGCATCTCCTCCATGGATGCACCTTGGGCAGCACCAGAGCCCAGCCAGGGCTGCACCCAAGATGAACCAAAATGGCCCCAAAATGCACCAGCGCTCCCGGGCTCTCTCCCTTGGATCAGTTCTGCTCCATTTGCACCTTGCACTTCATTGTCCCATGCCAGCTTTAGCCCCTGCAGTCCCACCCTGCTTGTTTTTCTCTCTGCAGCCCACGGTGTTTGTGCTCTGGGGCTGAGATTTGGATCATTTGTCCTTGGTGCCCAGCTGGAGCAGGAATTGTTTTGTCTCCCTGCTCTGTGCACAGAGCTCACCATCCCTGAATGTGAAGCCCAGACCCACCCACTAAAGCAGCACAGAATGGGAAAAATAGAAAAGCTAAAATCTGAGGCATCAGTTCACTGTTAGGAATGAAGAATGGCACCTGTAGAATAACAATAAAAACTCCTCACAGAGCCCTAAAATCCTCATATGACATTCCCTGTCTGAGGAGTGCACTGATCACCATCTGAGCCCAGGTTTGCATTTCCTTTTACACCAAACTGATCTCAAAATTTGGTTTTCTAATTCTCCCAGCACCTCTATCCTTTCACTCACAATTCCTTTTTGCTGTTGTTGCTTAAACAAGATTTACAGACTTGTATGAAACTTTCTTCAACAACAAAAAGCAATAAACTACTAGATTTAAGGGGAAGAGCAAATGGCATTACAAATACATTGATATTGTATACTATACATTACATTATGCCCATGTACTCAGACATATCTGGATTTCACTTCTTTCTCTTTCCTCCCCTTCACAGAAACAAATACCAAACACTGCCATGAGCAAACTTCAAGACTTCATGAATCCAAAACTTACTGGCTGGCAAAATACATTTTCATCTATGAACAAGAGGACAGAATTTTTCTCAGCTCCCACTTTTTAGGATTTTGAAAAACTGAGGAACACATTTTAAAGGGTACAGAACAGTAACAGAGACATGAATCTGGAATAGATCTTGTGTAGCAATAAAAGTGAAACTCCCTGATATATATTTATGAAATAGGAAGAAAGGCCCAAGTTTCCTTAAATAAAGTGTAAAAAAAATTAAAATTTAAATAAAATTAAATTTAAAAATAAAATTAAATTTTAATGTCTAGTAGTAAGAACAGATAATGCTCCATTCAACTATGCTCTCTGTT
>VZSJ01004641.1:0-10108 GCA_013398405.1 Pheucticus melanocephalus | reverse complement strand
ATTAATTTAAAAAAAGACTAAAGACTTCAATGCCACTGAGCAGCTAGAAGGGAGACTTCAGAATTGTGAAGGACTCCAAACTAGCTCATAAAGCAGCATATTTCAGATTTTAAAAAAGGCCCTCACAACAGAAAAAAGCTGTATAATAATAATAAAATAACAAGAAGAATCCGAATTTTCCACAATAAAAGAGTAAAATTAGTTTTCTGAGAGAAGCCCTTAAAATGTACTCTAGATGTTGCTGGCGTCCTTCTCAAAGAACAGGGTTAGGTTATTCTGTCTTTCAGGATATGATCAAGTTATTGTGGAAATAATCCATTCTATTTTGATATATGGTGATGCCAGAGAAAACATCTGTATCTTACAACACATCTCTGTTTTAGGTCTTGAGATCTCCAACCTAAAACAAGGATTAGCTCATAATATATGAGGATTTACATATTACTGCATATTTCATGGGTATTTTTCATGCAAAATCTCAGTATAAATGCACTGAAATAATAACATACAGTACAGTCATTATGGAAACATTTGTAATAAAATATAGTAATTTCAAATTCAAAGAGAAGATTCATTTTTTTTCCAAAAAATAAAATATTACAACTTTAAATTTTATGTGCTGGTGAGAAGAAACCCTAGAGTACTTAGAATGCTGCTTGGAATTCAAACATTTCCAAACTGATCAATGGTTAGAATGCATCTTTTCACTGACACTCCTTGCTGAAAAGATGTCCTATTTTAAATGTAATCACACCCTGAAGCATGATCATGGTAGATGGCAAACACAGAACCTGAAGATTGCTGAATGGAACATGCAGTGTTCAAGAAGCCATTTTTTCCACAATAGCATGTCTGATATGCACAATTTTTTTATGAAGGAGTGATAGCTAATTAATTATTTTACTCAGCAAGTTTGCTAAAGTCACTGCAATGAAATCCAATAGAAATAAGATAGTGCCAGCTGAAGAAATTGGTAAATAATGAAGAGAGCATGAAGCAGTACACTGGAAACACCTGAAATTCAATGGTAATGAGGTGTGGAGGTACAATAAAAGCTGGCAGGAGAGACACAAGGTAATAAGAGAATAAATAAAATACCCACTAGATTTTGAAATTCAGTGAATGCTAAATATCTTGGTCTGCAAACAAACACTCAAGTATGTGTGCTCCAATAAATTTCCACTAGTTAAATTAAAAATTTACTACTACATTTCCAATAGTTAATTAAATATGACCATTGACCATCACCAACTGACATGCAGGAATTGCACACTACAGAGAATCAACTCTTTGGCACAGTATCTATTATAAATACTGAATTAAATTAGGAGCAGCAATGGCTTTTGATTTTTATCCCAGATCATGCAATTTTTCACCTGATGTTTGAATCCATCTTCACTTAATCAAACACTCAAGTTAAATTTTAGTATTTTAGAAAGATGAGAAGATTAATAAATCCCAATAAACCATGACATCAGCATCACCAGGGGTTAGACTTCGTCCAGGTATTGATGCCACTTGAAGCAATGAAATTAATGCAAAATTATACAGTTCTGACAAACTCTGTGATTTCTGCTTGAAATACAAATTTCTCCAAAGCTGTTGACCTTGCAAATATCATGTTTAACTACACCTGTAAAAAGTCAGTCTGATTTCCGTGGCATCACTTGTCCATATTTGCAGGGCTTTACACTCCATCACTGATCTTCCATTTCCACGTAAAAAATATTTGCTGCTGACATTTGACCTGGTTATCTGTGTGTTGAGGGCTGAAATGGATAAAGACACTGCAATCAGTGTTATACTGATTTATGCTGATCAGTCACAACACTCTATGCTCTCTGCCAGTCCTGGGCTAGAGAGAGAAAATACAGAATAGGTACTGCCTGTTCCTATAAACCTCAAAAACCTATCTTAATATACTGTAGCTTTTTGAAAATCTGCACATTACCATTCATTATATGGGGTCATATAAACAGGGATTTTTTTTTTTTTAATAAAAAAGATACTGTGGAATGTTTAACAGAGAATTTGTGAATGTTTTTTAGCGTCACTTCTGATTTTTGAGCACGTGGAATCCTACGCCATGAACTGTCATTTTCCAGCTCTATGAAACTTGTAAACAGGGGTGTTAAAGGCCTGTTTTCTGGTCTTGGTGGCTTTTCTACTTACAGCAGTGACTTTTTGCTGTTGTACTTACCCTTTTAATGGACACACAATATGTCACTGTGTGCCCAAGCTCACCTACTCTTTCTTGTCTCAAAAGACAAGGCACATCTGCCACCTGCTCTAGTCTGTGTCCCAGCAACAACTGTCGAGCAGCAAAAAGATTGATTATCAGTCAAAAACCATTCAACAACACCAGATTTTGGTAGGTTAAGCTTGCTGATCCAGCAAGAGATGGTGTGAAATTTTCAGTAATGTGTGCCAACATTTTGGTGCTAAAAGAACAGCAGTGCATGTCACAATGAAACACAGCCAAAGATATGCAGACAAAGCACAGAAGTTTTTGTTTTGAACTTGGCTTGCAAGAGGAAAATGAGAGAAAGAAAAAAAAAGACTCATTTAATGACTTTGAAAATCTATCAAAACACTCAAGTCACACGCATGGAGAAACTAGAATACATGCACCAGTGAAGACTTTGTGACAAACAGCAAAATCCTACAAAAATCCTGCAATAATTGTCTAGGATTGTGTAAATGATTCACACAGCACAAATAGCAGATTTATCACACGCTTCTGCAAGAATAAAAACAGTGATCTGTGCCTTTCTCTGAAAATACAGACCATTAATTAAAGCCCTTCTGGTGATTCCAACACCTGAATTGTACTTAGAATCATTTTTGTTATTAAAAGGAGATTATAATGTATTAAATTTATTATGTAAGGGGCTCACAGACCCACTAACATAAGTTTCCCTCATAAATCCCTCCATGAATATGTAAACAAGCCTTTAATTACTAGACTCACGTCATAATTACTATTAGATGTTTCTGTTTAGAGAAAGAGCTATATAATAGTGATTTTTTTTTCAATAGCCAGTAATGAGTATGATATAGACATTGCTATTTGTACTATTATCAGTCTCTAAAAGAATTAGTGAAAGATCACTTGAATATTTTGAAATTTTGAGTAAATGATTTAACATTAAAATATGTCCCCTAATACTTCCCAAGAGAAGAAATGCTATTGAAAAGCTGTGTAGAAAAATAAAACCAAAGACTTCTTTCTAAAGGATGTATGTAAGAAAAAAAAATTGCCCCAAAATGCAAAGAAATCTGTATAAAAAATACAGATATATTATATCTGTATATATATATTATATATATATTATATATTATATATATACATACATATTGTATATATATTATATAATATATATATATTGTATATATATTGTGCTTATATATTGCAGATATATACAACATATATACAAAATATGCAAACTATGTGAATGATTTACTCTTGTTTTTCTTTGTAATCCCTAACTTTCTAAAAAATCTACCACACAATCTGCTACAAGATTATAAAAAAAAAATCAAACCTTTCATGTTGTGTTGAACAATTGATCTTATTTACATTTCTCATTGGAATTGTACACTGCAACTGTAGATTCCTACCTACACATACACCATCTTAATAAAAATTTTGCTTTTTAGAATATTTAAGGTTGCATTAATTAAAAGTTCTTGATCACAAATGTTGGCCGAATTAATAGTTTGATAAAATATCCAAGTGGTATCTTCAGTTTGATACTAAACCCTGCTTAAGCTACAGTTTGAAAATGCTGCCACGAATTTGCAGCAGCAATCTCACAAGGTACTTCATGATCCTAAAATGCCAGTGTAAACATTTACAAGAATATCTCAACTGCAGAGGATTCAGAAATATTTTTCACCCCTCTTAAAAACTAAGACGTAATGACCATTCTGGTAAAAGAATGAGAAGGAGCAAGGAAAAATTTTAACAATGGTCTCACCAAATAATCTAAACTTTAGGAAGAGTAAGAAAGATGATATTCCATATTGCTGTATTAAACTTCCAAAAAATGTTAAATGATAGCATTAACGAATCCAGTCTTACATTCTGGATTATTTTTGCTGGTGGAGTAAACCTAATTAATTATGTCTGTTTGATGTCACTGAAACCAAACAGTAAATTCAATAATCTCTTTACATTTTCACCATTTAACCTCCTGCAGGCTCCCTAATGTCTATTCAGATCTATATTAAATTAAGTACCAATGCTAATGAAGGGCAATAAATGTGGCTGTCAGTAGATTTTTCTTTCATTAAGCACATTATCCTCTTACTGAGCTGTAAATGAGTAAACATTAGTTTTGCTAAACCGTGCAAAAAAGACAGGATGAAAATAATTTTTAATTGCACCCCTCAAGCCATTTGCTGGGGGTTCTCAGTTCTGGTTCTGGGGTTTTACCTTCTGGGGATTTTTGAGTGGCCACAGCAATGTTTCTCCAGTTGCAACGTGGGCTCTGTGCTTGGTTCTGGTGCCTCGGTGCCGCCTGCCAAGAACTCTCATTGTGCAGCCATGTTCAGAGGCAGCTCCTCAGAGCACTCCTCCAGCAGCTGAATGGATGCAAGGGGGAAGGAGTGCTGACTGCAAACAGAGGGGTTTTGTCACTAGGATTGGATCAGGACAAACAGAACTGGAAAGGAAAAAAATCCGCTCTCAACTCATTTGATAAAATAAATTTTATTTTAAAATTTTTAAATGCTGCCACGAATTTGCAGCAGCCATCTCACAAGGTACCCCGTGATCTTAAAATAACAGCGCAAACATTTCCATGAATACCTCAACTGTGGAGAATTCAGAAGTATTTTTCACCCCTCTTAAAAACTAAAACATAATTACCATGCCAATCGGACAAACTGCGCTACGGGTAATTCAGAATTTTATTCATTATTGTTAGAAATCATAGCATGAAAAACACACATGGCCTTAAAAGCTTGGTTTTAAAGTATTATGCTCTTTCCTTTTAATGTCAAATAGTACTTTACTTCATTCTGTAACTTATTTCACTTAGCATTTATAAGTGTTGTTAAAAAGTTGTGCATTTTAGAAATAGCGTACAAAGGACGGAGAGTTCCATGCAAGCTTAATTTAAAGCAAAAAAATGGATTTACATTAGGGTTTGAAGCAAAACCTACAGAGAAACTTTATGCATGCAAGAAAATTTGTGTTAGAGGCTACTGGCCTAATTAAGGGCACAGAAACTTTAGCAAAGAAATCTTCCTTGTGCCATTTTTCTAAGCTATGACTTTGATGACATTTGGCTGCTGCTTAATAACTTTGGATACTTCAAATGCTCTGTGGATATGACATGAGTTTTGAAACAGAGAGCACACTTCATTCTGTTAAAAAAAGAAAATCCAGTTTAGGATATGAAAGAAACAATCCAATATTGTTTTCTTAATTTTTTTGGTTTTTTGTTTTTAACTTTTATAGTATTTGTATAAAAAGAAAATCTGAGCATACGGTCATTAAAATTCTTCACAGTGTAAGAAGTATTTCACAGCATCTTTATTCATAAATATAGAAAATACAGAGAAATTGAACTCTTCTAAACAAAATGCACTTAACCTGTCCCAAACTGTGTTTATTCAGAACTTCTAAAATACTGGAAACTAGTTGCTGTAAAGTCTTTTTGTGAAATGTCTTAAGAACATCACAAGAAAACAAATCACCTACATTATTTTTCAAAATTTATCAGCTCAAATAAATATAGGAAAAAATTAGATTCTGAGAAAACTCCTAATTAAAGAGAGCTTTCTGTGCATAATATGTAGGTTATTGCTTCTATTAAAAAGCAAGGACTGGTGACAGTCTTTTCTCAGGCAAAATTTCAATCAAATTGACAGCAATTATGCCTGTACAGTGACTGCATAGGGGGGCTTATTGTTAATTGTTTCTGTTTCCCAGATAGCAAAACATATTCAATACAGCTGCCAGGATAAAATTAAATAAACTAATAATCAGCTTAAAAACATCACAATACTACTTTAAAATGCTTATATCAAGTCTTCTGAGTAATAACACAATAAAAGAGTGACTATTTTATTGAATATAAACATATATTCATGTATAGTGAACATAGAAATAGCATGAGTATATTTAAAAAGAGAAGAAAAAGGAGAGGAGAGGAAAGCAGATTTATAACAAAATGGGATACTTCAGCAAGAACATTTGTGACACATGGTCTCTCTCCTGGTCTTCAACAAGAGGTTTCCATGCACAGCTCAAAATTTATTTGAGGCCTAAGATGTGAATTCCTCTCCCTTAAAACATTTTGGAAATTTTCCCATTCATTTAAATGAGCTCTAAACTGATACTTCACTTAAACCATCAAAACATACATGTAATCAAGTTTCTTGAATGGCAAAATGACCGCATAGAAATCCCAGATTTTTTTATTTTTTTGTCTTCTTTTTAGAATTTCCCAAGTAAATTATGCTATTAAATCAATGTAGCTACTTTGGTGCTGAGTACTAAATCACATAATAAGTCAGAATGTGGCCTTTTGAAAAGTAACTAAAAATGACTTTCATGCACCAAGGGACGATTCTATTAATATCCATGTCTTATTAAACAAAATCAGCAATCACAAGGACTTTAAGGTTTTGGGAAAAGTCCTTTCAGAAAATAGCTACCAAATGAAAAATTAGAGCCTCTTTGAATTCTATTTGAGGTCACAAATCAAGGGATTCCATGAGGACTCTAACCATCAAGCCTTGTCTCAGTTTACAACAATCTCCTCCCTCAAAACAAGACACCACCAACAAAAAGCTTTTGATGAGGACATCTAAGTGAAGCATGTTCTAGCACACTTCTGTCTTTTCTTTCATCACCTTTATGGTACATTGCAAAATCCAATTGCTCCCTTGGATTTCCCCCACAGACAGAATCAATTCCTTTTGGATTAATTATGGAGAATACATTCTTCTTTGCAGAGGGGTCACCTTGTTGGCTCTTACCCATCTATTGTTAAGTCTTAAAAATTTGTAAAGTGGACTGGCATGCCTGATTCACAGTAATTTTGTCTTCCAGGAATGTTTGGTTGGAATCAATAAGGCTGTAAAAGCCATTTTAATTTAGAAATTTGCTACTCTCTTCTTGTCAGCTACTCTGACAAATTTCTAGGTCAAGAAATCTTACTGAAAATTAGAATATCAACTGAATCATCATTACAAGGTTGCTGAACTGCAGCACCCTTGATTAAAAGCAACAGAGGAGAGCTTTGATTACCTTGGCTGACCTGTGGGAACACTTTCAGCTCTGTTTCTCTGGGATACAAGAGATATAAGAGAGAAATTGTCTGTACTGCTTGATTTGTAGCTATCTGTACATCTGATGCTCCATCAGAGCCCTGAACAGATTTTGTTTGATGTGAGAACAGTGTTGAAGTCTTGACCTTCTTGATACCATTGCTGATTGCAGGGGAATGCTGTGGGCAAAGAGAAGCTGTTTGGAGCTTTGTTTCCCTTCAGTATTTTAACAGGTTTTTTCACAAAGGGAGGGGAACATTTCACAAAGCAAAAATATGATAAATGCAGTTAAAATTTTGTCTTTTTGCTCTGGTCTTTCAACTACTGTAGATTAGTATTAATTGACTGTACAGAGTTCAGAAAAGCCTCCAACATTTTAATTAAAGCTGCAAAATGCCTTATGAAACTGTGTTAATTCTTTCATCCTGATTCTTATTTCTGCAAACATTATTTCAGATTTTGGCTCAATCAATCTGTGCACAAGCTGGGATCAGAAGGGCAATGCACAAAGTGCTGTAGGACAGGATTAGGGCAAAGTACAGCAGGTATTTCAGCTATGCTGCACTATGCCTTCCTCACACAAAATGAGCAATGAACAATCTCATGAGCTCGAAATAAAGGCTTTATGTGCATAAAAACATTAAAAATAATGAGAACAAAAGCCTTTGTGGCTACTATTCATGACAAAAAATCACTTTATACCATAGGCCAAAAGTGTGGATGTAATATTCACCCATATGAAGATCAAGCAATCCAATTTTAGCCAGTCTTTGGAAGATCCAAACTGTGCCAAGAGCAGCATTAAAGATCAAGATGAAGCAGGAAAGAAATTGGATGAGATCAAGTCCTCACTGTCTTTTCGTATTCAAGTAACTCCTAAGTGTCAGAATAGTAAAAGCAATTAAACTTTGGTTTATTCATGGCCAAAACACTGAGGTATTTTTGTAATTATTACAGAAGGAACTTCTACTTTCAGTTAGTTCTACATTCTGAAATTCAAAATTTCTAGCCCAGTCCCCTTGTGCAATTTTCTCATTATTCCTCCTTGTCTAACTAAAGCAGGTCTCCATATTTCTTTTTAAACAGAGAGCCACAGGCCACCAAAAATAAATAAATAGTCCATTGGATTTTCTAAAGCATAAATCTGCACCTGACTAATCTTGTTCTTGGCTAAGTTAAAAATGCAGTTCCTTGAACAGACGGTGGCTCAGTAACAGTGAGAGAGGTCAAAGTTGTGCCGCACTTTGGGCTGGGAATCCAACAGCAGGGTAATGACAGTTGCCAAGGATTTGTGCTTGCTGTCACTTACTGCCACTGCTGCCTGTCAAATCGTCTCTTTTTCTCATACAGAAGCCATGAATTATTCTTTGATTATATAAATTTTATTTTAAACTCATATTAAAATATTAACTGTAGCATATTTATCGATAATGGCACCGCCAATTATTATTTATTATCATTTTCAAATCATTATTAAATATTACTATAATATATTTAATATAATATTAAATATTATATTAATTATATTTTTATATGGCAACTACTTACTATATACAATGAAGTTATATCAGATGTAAGAACCACCCTTTAGCCCTTCATTATTTGGTCATCTCTTTGTTATTTCTAGTCATCCATTTTCACCTAAATTATTTATTTATACTGTACATTTCACAAGCATGTATTCTTTGCTTTATTTTATTTCAGTACTTGTTCAAGAGATACAGGAATTTATTTCAATGCTCTCCTACTTCAATCTACCTTTTTTTTACTCTTCTAAGCACTGCCTGAAAAGCAAAGGCATTTTGTTTATCTAACAAAGGTATTAAAAATTAAAATAATGGCAATATCAGATTTAAACTATGATGGAGTGATTAAGCAAATCTTCTATTTCTCCATAATTTGTTTATATTTTTATTCTTCTCCAGCATTTACAATATTGTTGCACTACGTCAATGTGTGTTCCAGACAACCATATTTATCATTATAATTATTAATAATAATGGTTATAATATTAATGGTTCTAATATCTTCATCTGGATAGATGAGCACAGGATGTTCCATATATTATGGTCCTGAAGCATTTTCTGCTACAGGCCTGCATTAACATCATCATAAGACTTGGAAAAATTCTAAATTTCATTTTATCATACGAGAAACCTAGAAAATACATTCTTGACATGATTACAACCCAAAAGCCAATAGTTTATCAGATTGAATGTTTGGCAAACTGCCCTGACAATAACTCACCCAGCAAAGAACAGCTCTACACACACAACCTGCATCATTTTGAGAAGGACCTTCTCCAACAAACTAAACCGACCTCCACTCGTACGGCAGCAGGAGAGATGATTCTTTTTTATTTTATTTTTTTAAAAAATCACCAGATCTCCCACTTTCCCCCTATTACTGTTCCAATTACAGGCTATGATGAAACTGCAATCCATCCTAAATGAGAGCACGCTGAGTAATAACCCAATAAGTACAGGCTGTCTGTGAAACTCGTGTCCCACCACATTTCTTGGGAATTTTGCCAAAGGCTTGAATGAAAATTTTCTCCTGCATCTCTGAGCTGATGAATGGAAATAAAACTGTTCCTCCTTTCTCTGTCACTTCCCCACTGAAGCCCTGGCATCCCACAGATCTCTGGCTAGGAAAGTTTTCCTCCAGCACAGAAAAAAAGAGAAGAAAATAATAAAAAAGAAAAAATAATAAGAAGGAAGAAAAGGGGAAAAGGGGAAAAGGGGAAAAGGGGAAAAGGAAGAGAAGAGAAGAGAAGAGAAGAGAAGAGAAGAGAAGAGAAGAGAAGAGAAGAGAAGAGAAGAGA
>VZSJ01004640.1:0-15842 GCA_013398405.1 Pheucticus melanocephalus | reverse complement strand
ACCTCCAAAACAGGCAAAGGGGACTTTATTTCAGAGCCTATTCAGCAAGAAAACCTACCTCCAAAACAGGCAAAGGGGACTTTATTTCAGAGCCTATTCAGCAAGAAAAACTACCTCCCACCTCTGCATTTTACAAGTTTCTTACTCCAGATATGATAAATATTTGGCTGCAGAGAAAAGCCCGAGTTGGGAATGACATCCCCCAAGAGCCTTGCCACGTAGACATGACATTAGACTGAGCTTTGGAGCCATCCACAAAAGCAAGGAGATAACAAAATCAATTTTATCTACAAAAACATGCTGGTGGCTGGGGCTTTCCCCCTTCTGATTGTATTCTGGATCAATGGGAGCTCAGTGAGGCTCTGAAGCAGCAGCTGGAGGCTTCAAAGACATCAAAGCCCTGCCAGGGTGCTGTGCAAATACCACAAATCCTTCTCCCTGCTCTGAGAGGGAGCAGGAAGGAGAAAAGGGGATTTACAGCCATTTTCTGGTTTCACCCTGAGCCTGGAGCCCTGGTTTGGTGTTAAGAGGTGACTGGGTCTGTAGCAAGAGCTGTGCTGCCCTGCTGATGGGCTTGAAAGGGTGCCAGGGCAGGGGCTGGCAGTGGGAGCAAGTCCTACAGAGAGAAAACACTCCCAGAGTGGCACCTGAGGTGTCTCCATGAGGAATGAAGGGAAAGGAGGATGCCTGGTTCATGAGTGGCTCTTTCTGAGCATTCTCATGCCTTCAGGGCCATGCTAACTGCAGGAAGAGCTGCTCCAGCCTCCTGCATTCCCTTGGAATTTGTTAGCACAGCTGTGAGCAGGATTTCATTCCCAGCTCAGGGCAGGGCATGTCCAAGGGTTTCCTGGCACAGTGGGCTTCACTGAGTAAGGCTGAGCTGGAGAAGTTACTCAAAGTCCTTCCTCATGCAGTCACTCTGCCCTGACAGCTTCCAGAAGTGTTCTCCTCAGCATTAATCACTCCATTTCTCCTGGTGGTGTTGTGCAAGCCCTTGGGTCAGCACATGGAGCAAGGGACATGGGGATCAGGACCTGCAGAAATGTTCAATCAGCACCTCCTCCCCTGCAGACATCCTGGACCATTTGGCAGAATCCAGACCTGTGGCATTCACATCCTCTGAAAAATCCCTTTGCCCAGGGTTTTCCTCCTGGGAAGCTGAGAAGCCTCAGAGAAAAAGGAAAACAATTCTGATCTCATTTGCTTCTCCTCTGTTGTGCTCATGTGGAATGTGTTTGGAGATTGTTTACCCACAGGTGATTGTTCCATTGGACTCTGCTGGGAGTTGTTTTCACTCTTTGGCCAATCAGGGCCAAGCTGTGTCAGGACTCTGGAAAGAGTCACGAGTTTTCATTATTATCTTTTTAGCATTCTGTAAATATCCTTTCTGTATCCTTTAGTATAGTTTGGTATCCTTTAATATAATACAGTATCATAAAATAATAAATTAGCCTTCTGAGAACATGGAGTCAGATTCATCTTTCCTTCCTTCATCCAGCAAATCCAATCCAGACCTGGAGAATAAGGCTGAGCAGAGGATGGCTGTTGTGGACCTCAAAAGGTGTAGGAAAACATAATTTAGGGCCAGGCTGCAGATTTCTGCCTCTCTGATCCCTCTGAGGGAACATCTCCCCAGTACAGAGCTGGGGTTTAAATCTCTCCTCTGGAGGGAACTTCCTAAAGCAAAACAACCTTGTGAATGCTGGTGGGACTCAAACCTTTGGCTCCAGTGTGTCTAGGGATGGAAAGCTGATGATTAGATAGCTGTAAACCATCCCCATTTTACAGCTCAGGCTGGCTTTGCTCACAGAGGGAATGAAGCACAGCAGGCTCCTGGAGTGGAGGGCAGAAAGGGGGCTGTGGTTCAATGAAACCTCACATCATTGAAGCTGGAGCACCTGAACTTGCTGCAGGGTTTGGGCAAGTCTGACTCTCTCAGTGCCTCAGTTTCCCCAGTGCCCCAGCATCCAGAGCTGCTTCCCAGCCCGGGAAGGAGCTGGAGCTGCTGCAGAGAGCCCAGAGGAGGCTCCAGGATGAGCAGAGGGATGGAGCAGCTCTGCTGGGAGGAGAGGCTGGGAGAGCTGGGATTGTTCAGCCTGGAGAGCAGAATCTTCAGAATGATCAAACTGTGCCTGAAGGAGCCAACAAGGAAGAGAGAGATGATTTGCCAGGGGCTGGAGTGACAGGACAAGGAGAAATGGCACCAAGCTAACAGAGAGTGGGTTAGGGGGGATATTAGGAAGAAATTCCTCCCTGCGAGGCCCTGGCACAGTGTGCCAGAGCAGCTGGGGTTGCCCCATCCCTGGCAGTGTTGAAAGCCAGGCTGGACAGGGCTTGGAGAAGCCTGGGGCAGTGGAAGGTGTCCCTGCCATGGCAGGGGTGGCACTGGATGGGCTTTAATTCCCTTCCATCCCAAACCACTCCAGGGTTCCATGGGAGTGTAACTTGAGCATCTCACACCTTGCTCTGGGGGAAGGCAGCAGGGACTGGGGCACCATCAGGGGTGCCAGGTGGGTTTTGGAGCTGATGGGTCTCTCACTGTGAAATATGATGGCCCTGCACCTGCAGACCCTGCTCCAGCCCCCAGCTCCAGCCCAGCTCTGTGCACAAACCACACACTAGCACTCCAACCCTCCCCACATTTCTCTGGGGCTGTTTTCCCTTTGGAATACTGGAAAGAAATGGACAATAAAAGTCTTTGGCTGCTTTTCTCTCAATACCCTGGGCCAGTGATCAGAATTTTCTGCATGTTGACTCTCAACTGAAAAATTTCTTCAAATTGAGGCTTTTTCTGCTCATGCTGCCCTTGGAAAACATTGACTGAAGGTGTTAGTCTTATCCTGCAGCAGGCGAGCCCTGGGAGGGGAAAGAGGGGACAAACAAAAGGAAGAAGAAGGAAAAAAATACGAATGAAAGAGAAAAATAGGGTTTAACCAAGTCTGATGAAGCTTGTCAGGGTGGGAGTGAAATCCCAAAGCACTGCAGCCCCAGCCCATGCCAGCCTGGTGCTGATGTCCTTATCTCTAGGAGAGATATTCCTGTTTCCTGCCTTGTTAAGTACTTGGAAAGTCCATCCCAGCCTGAAGTGGTCTCCAGCTTGGGCTGCTATGTTTTGCCTGGTTGCTAAGCTTGTCTCATGCATGGTTAATGCCTGATGAGATCATGGTGCCATTTAGCATTTCATGGATAATTCAGGATTATTCATTAGAAAAATCAAGAACAAGCAGGTGTATTCATAGCCTGCCTTCATGGAAAAAAGAAAAACAACAGCCTTGGGAAAGGCCATGAATTATTCAGTGGAGACCAAAGGGCTGCTTGAGTTGGGGGAGCATGGGGAGATGGAAATTGCTTTTCAGAACAGCTAAATCTAAAGCTTTTTAGGCCATTAACCCTGCAAATGTGGGTGGTTGAGTCAATCTTAGTGAAGAGAGGCTCCTGTCTCCCAAGAGAAGCTAGGAAGGGATTTGGAGAAAGGTTTTGTGTTTATGTTCTGTGGTGGGGAGTGGAGGTGACAGCAAAGGAGTTGGAGAGCAGGAGGGGGATGCTGTCCCTGGAGGCACTGAGGTCCTGTCCTGCCTCCTCTGCAGGACACTGAGCTGGAATTGTCCAATCTGCAGGCAGATAAACCCAGGGAAGATGGAAAGAAGCTGTAAAGAGCTGCCTGCCCTGCAGGGTGTCAACCATCTCTCAGTGCCTCCCACTGCTGGAATGTTCCATGGGGACAAACTGACCCTGGGACACTCTGGTGGTCTCATGGACACAAGCATTGCTCAAGAACTGCACTTGGATCCTTGGCCAGGCAGGTGGAAACCACAATTTTGAGTGTCTCTGCTTCTACAGAGATGCCTGAATGTTGGACCCTGGTGATTGAGAATTTCAGACTTTCTATGATGAGAGACTCTGATCCCCAAGAGAACACTGCATTGACCTGAGGCCGTGGAGAAGCTTCCAAAATGGAATGACAGAACTGGGATTGTGGGTGTGGGGTTTGGATAGAAGTGTGTGATATCACAGGGTGGGAAAGTGAGAGTTTAAGGGTTTAGAATATGGTCATATATATAGAGCAAGATGGAGGCTTTAGGGCTGAGGCTGGTTCTTCTTCTTCTTCTCCTTCTTCTTTACCTTCTTCTTCACCTTTTTCACCTTCTTCTCCACCTTTTTCACCTTCTTCTCCTTCTCCTTCATCGTCTTAATCTCCTCCTTCCCCTCCTTCCTCTTTTCTTCTCCTTTTCTTCTCCTTTTCTTTTCCTTTTTCTTTTCTTCTCCTCCTTCTTCTCCTCCTTCTCCTTTTTCTCCATGGGTTTGGGTGGTTTTGTGCAATTGGATAGAGAAGTCCACATTGCAGGCCATGGTGGTTTGTTATTGGGTTAAAAGTGAAAATAATTGAGGTGTCATTTCCTAATTGGACAGTTAATCCTTAAAAGGCCTTGTAGAGAGAGAGATGGGGCTCCATTTTCAGTGTGTGAGAGTGAAGTGCTGCAGAACTCAGGTTTGTGAGACTGTAACAGAGATAAGAACTAATGAACATCTGAGTCCCAACAAGAAATTACCATCTCACACATTTAATCCAGCAAAAAAAGAAGCAAAGAATCCACACCTGAATGCAAAGTGAAAGCGCTGCCTGTCCAGGAAAAATATTCATTTGTGGTGTCCAGGGAAGAAAGGGAAGCGTTAACATTTGTTGGGTAATAAAAATAAAGGATTTGTCACCAAAACTTTATTATCATTCACTGCTCCAAGTGGTATTTCTCAATTTTCAGGTTTTGGTCATTTTATTTCCCAATAAAACAAGTGAAACACTTTCAAGGAAATCAGATGCTTTTTGGTGACCTTTTTCCAGTTAAATGAGAGCACAATCTTCCCTTGGAAAAATGCAAAATGGACTTTTTCCAAGCTGTCCTAGCAAGGATTTTTGCAGTTCAGTAGGGAGGAACTGCAAAAGGGAGGAAGTTCTGTAGGACCATGGAACAAAGCAGGGAACTCCAGGGACTGGAACTTG
This sequence comes from Pheucticus melanocephalus, assembly GCA_013398405.1. NCBI lineage: Eukaryota > Metazoa > Chordata > Aves > Passeriformes > Cardinalidae > Pheucticus > Pheucticus melanocephalus. The sequence continues at coordinate 10,843 of VZSJ01004640.1, read as the reverse complement.
GGAACTCCAGGGACTGGAACTCCAACTCTTGCATTGAATTGAGAGACTGGAACTCCAACTCTTGCATTGAACGTTGAATTGTCCCAGTGTTGTTTTGTTCTGGAGTGCTCAGATTGTGAATCCCAGGGGCAAATCCCAGCCTGGGGAGCTGGAGCTTTGCCCCCTCTGCATGGTGGGTTGTTCCTGGGGGTGAGGGGAGCACAGGAATGATGTAGGATGGGTGGGTGGGTGCACAGGGAATGGGGAGGGAGCAGGAAGGGCCATTTTCCACGCTGGGATGTGGAGCTGCAGCTCTCCCTGCTCAGCAGCACGGGCTGATCTCATCCTCTGCAGCTGCCCAGAGCCATTCGGAGATGACAAGCGTAAAAACTTGGCCCTTATCAATTCTAGAAACTGGAGATGCTTAAATTTTCCATGCTGATAGCTGGGCCTTAGTTGTTGTTGTTGTTTTCACCATTTTTTTTCTCCTTCAGAAGCAAAAGCTTCAGGAATCCCCTTTGGCTGCAGTGGGAGGGAGCAAGGTGTGGTGCTTGGCCTCTCACCTGGAAGAACTTGTCATTTATTTCTTTAATTTAGATCTATTTATTTCTTGTGAGAAATGCTGCTCAGTTTCAAAAATTTAAAAGGTTTATGAAAACCTTATCAAAAATACAGCAGAAGACTGAATGGAGAAAATTTTAAGTGCCAGGAGCAGAAGATGAGCTCGCCCACACAATGGAGGTTTCACCTTTTAACCCTTTAGCTCCTCCCAAAGTTCTGTCCATCTTCTTCTCTGTCCAGTGGTGGAGGTCACTTCCTTAAATTCTGATTGGAGGTCAGCTGTTGCCATGGTAACAATCCCCAAATGTCCCAAACCCAGGGCACCTCCTAAAACATAACTATAAATCTGTATAATTATATCTAGTTATAATTATATCTATAATCTATATAGTTATTATATATAATAGTTATAATATATATAGTCTAGTTATATAAATAATCCATATAACTATAAACCTATAAAACTTCTCTTAACATATCTCCATGATATTTCCCTTTTAATTGTGAGAGTCAACCATGGCATTCCTCATCTATCACCTTTCTTTAATTTACATAATTGGAAGGTTTCATCACAGAATCCCAGAATGGCTGGAGCTTCTTTAATTTACATAATTGGAAAGTTTCATCACAGAATTCCAGAATGGTTGGGGTTGGAAGGGAACTGAAAGATCATCTCCTTCCAACCCCATGGGCAGGGGACATCCCACTAAATCCAGCTTCACCTTGGGCACTTCCAAGGCTGGGGAATCATCTCCACATCTTCTCTGTGCTGGTTTTATTGACATCTTGAAAAGCATTTGCAGGAGGAGAAGGCTTCCCTAAAACAGAGCAGCCTTTTGGGGCAATGTGAAAGAGAAGAAGGAAAAAACATGGATGAAGATCCTGATCATGCTTGGATGAGAGATGCCAGCACTTCCACTGGTTTTCCTTCCTGAACAATCCCACTCACTGTGCCCTGCTCTGAATTTTAAATAAACCTAAAAGCCTCTTTGGTGAAATATATTATTTAAATTACTTTTCTCCACAGGCTGGCTTGCAGCTCCCCAGGTCTTGGGGGGGAACTATGTGTAGGAAGGGAGAAGGGGGGTGTCTGTGTCTGGATTTTATCTGTGTGCCTCTATTTTACACCCAATTTGTGCAGGGGACAGATGCTGAAATAAATGCACAGTAAATGGAAGATCTGTCCAATCCCTTTCTTTCTTCATGAGTTTGTTTATGTGAACCCAACATATACGTGCTCTCATTAGAGTAAGGTTTAACTTCTCTTTTTTCTTTCTGACAAATAGTAAATTCACTAAAAAATGTGCTGGAGAAATGACTCACAAATTCCAGTCTCATTTTGCAAGTACATTTTAGCCAGAAAGAGGTTTGGGGTTTTGAGTTTTTGTTTTTTTTTCTTTTTGATGTAGAAATGTTTTGCTTTGACATTTTTCAAAATAAACCCTTTTGACCCTTCTTGTTGTATGGAGGATTTTCATGAAGTGTCCAAATTAAGAGAATAAAATGTTCTACTAAATTAAAAGAATAAACTACCAAATGAAAAGAATGAATCAAAGTGAAACAGAATGCTGTTTTAAATCAGTGAAAATATTAAGTTGACCCAGTTTTATTTATATTTGGATTTTTTTCCTGAAAACTCTCCCAAGAGCCAATTACTTTTGACCCAAACTGCAAGTTTCTCCTGCTTTATTTTTTTTTCCTTCCTCTGCTTACAACCACCAAGGTCACAAACCTATTATGTTCAGCAAAAAAGCTGCTCTCAAATTATAGTCATGAACTCTTTGCTTTCTGAGCTCTCCAAGGGAAGCCAGCTTGCTCACACCTACGTATTTTAACTTCTTTTCTGACCGACTTTGAAGGCAATAATGATAAAAAAATTATAATAATTAAAAATTATTCCTGGTTATGGGTGCTGCATTTAAATTAGTGGAGTTCTGGATGTTTCTGGAATATTTTGGATGAGGCTTGGAGCAGCCTGATGGAGTGGAGGGTGTCCCACTGGTGGCAGGGGGTTGGACTAGAAAGGTCCTTTTTACCCCAAACCCTCCAGGGATTCAAAGATTTTTCTCCTTGGCTCCCTGCTTGCCCCAGGGCTGGTTTGGAGGCTGTTGGAGCATTTCACCCCCAACCTGTAATGTGGAATTTTGGGCAGGTTTCCTCCAGGCTGGAGCCCCCAAAATTCCCCCCAAGCCCACCCAACCCCACATGTGCTTTAAATCCCCTCCAGCCCATGGAAGGGGGGTGATGCCAGCCCTGCAGAGCCTCCTGTCACCCCAAATTTCCCCTCTAAACCTGATGCCTTTTGGGCTACCTAAAAACAGAGGCCAAACAAAATTAAAGAATAAAAAGCAGTTCTATTTATTGAAGGGCCTTCAGGTACATTTAGGGCAGACAAAACCCACCCAAAAAGGGACTCACAGGTTTCACACTTTTATAAGTTTGGTCCATTTGCATTTTGGGGGTGAATCTGCCAATTCCAGCTTCAGCTAATGAAGTCATTGACCCCAAGTTTGCTGCCCCCAACTCCCTTTTATTCCCATCTCTGGGGCCTGAGGCAGTGAGGTGCCCTTGATTGCCAGGCCTGGAGAGGAATTGTTGTGTCTGCCCCAAATGGCTAAAGGGTTAAAAGGCCAAACCTCCATCTTGTGGGTGAGCACATGGTGGGAAAAATCCTCTGCTCCCATCACTGTAATATTTTCTCTATTCAGTCTTCTGTTGTATTTTTGATACGATTTTAATAGACCTTTTTAAAATTGTGGAAGTGAGCAGCATTTCTCACAACCTTTAGCCCCTCCCAAAGTTCTGTCCATCCACTCCTTCTTCAGTGTCCAGGGGTGGAGATTACAGCCTTAAACCTTGATTGGAGGTCAGCTGCTGCCATGGCAACAATCCCACCCTCCCAAATGTCCCAAACCCAGGGCACCCCCTGATAACAACACAAGGGGGGGTAAAACATAACTATAAATCTGTATAATTAGTTATAGTTATAGAAATAATCTATATTTATATATTTCTATATGTATCTATATCTATATATATCTCTCTATATATAGATATAACCTATGTTTATCTATATCTATATATATATCTCCCTATATAGATATAGATATATATAAATATAGATTATTTCTATAACTATAACTAGCTTTATAGGTTTAGAGTTATGTTTTACCCCCCCTTGTGTTGTTGTCAGGGGATGCCCTGGGTTTGGGACATTTGGGAGGGCGGGGTTGTTACCATGGCAACAACAACAAAAATATATCTATATATCTATATATATAATATACACATATTTGTATATATAATATATATCTGTATATAATATATATATACATATTTGTATATATAATATAGATATCTGTATATATAATATATACAATCTATATATAGATTATTATATATAAATTCTATATATTATATAGATTACATATATTATATATGATATATATTATATGATAATATAATATAAGTATAATATATATAGTTATAAATATATTATATCTATATTTTACTATATATTATAACTATATATATTATAGGTATAACATATATAATATATATTATGTAGATATTATAGTTATAATATATATAGTTATAATAGTTATATATAATAGTTACATATAATAGTATATACAATATATATATAATATATATTATATATATATATAATAGTATAAAATATATAGACTAGTTCTATATGTAACTATATAACCATAAATCCATAAATCTTCTCTTAACATATCCATAATTTTTTGCCTTTTAATTATGAGATCCAACCATCTCATTACTCATTTATCACACAAACTTTACATGAAGACATCTCAAAGGTTGCTCCATAACCTGGAGCTGCTGCTGTCGTCCCATGAAACATCAGCCCCTGCTCAGATCCAGCTCCAGGCCAATCCCCCCAGCATCTGCAGCTCTTTGGGGGAGGTTTAAGCTCCTTCCCCAAGTGCAAGGGCCCATCAGAAATCCTGGCCTTGCCATAATTTCCAGGAAGTCTTAAATTCTGCCCTCTGCAGAGATTTCCCAGGTCAGCCATACAAAGCCTGACCTGTGTGAATAATGGTTTCTGTGGTTTACAAGCAGCTCCTAAAAGCTTAATAATTAAGAAAGTGCTTGTGGCTCAGTCCAAATAATTCTGTTGATTTTTCTCAGCTAGTAAAAAATCTGAAGTGTTTCTTATCAAATCAAGACTTGTTTTGGTCCGTAGGGAATTTTTTTCTGTTTCTATTCCCATTCTTTCGACTAAATTTAAAAGGTGAAAATTTAGAAGTGGCAATCAACTTGGAACTGGAAAATCACAGGCATGAGAGGAACCAGCCTGGTGCCTAGGTTGGTGAAAAAGTTCAAGGGGCCTATTTTTACTCCCTCAAAATCGTTTCCTTCTGGAACAATTTGCAAAACCAGCCTGAACTTGTGCTATTTATGAATCTTCCAGAATGCTTCAGGGCAAAATGGCTTGTAGGTCTATCCAAGGTAAGTCCAGGCTGCCTTTTTTTCTCCTTTCAGTCTCCAGGTTTCAGCAAACCCAGTGTGGAAGGGTGTCTGTGACTGCTGTGACACCCATTTTTTGGGTGAATTTTCTGGCCTTTCCTGTTTTTCTGGCTAGGTTGGCAGGAGAAGAGCCTTCTGCTGGGGCTGGGAAGATGAAAACAAGAGAAACTTTTACTGGTGGCTCCAGTAGCATCCAAAAAAAATCATTTGTGTCGTGATTTGGAGCCTGGAGGTGTGTTTAGTAACAGGCAGCTCAATGGGTGCATTCATCTGGGAGCCCAAAGCCCTGGGCAGGGGAGGAATCTGGCATTCTCAGAGGGGAGGTGGAGGTGGCACAGCTAAGGAAGTGCCCTGGTCTCACTCCTGCTTTGGTGAAATATATGACTTAAATTACTTTTCTCTGGGTTTAAGGTCCCTTGGAGCAGCCTGGGAGGAGGGAAATTGAGCCAGACCCTGCCAGGTACCCAGGGAGAGAGCACAGGAATCCCTGGGCTGTGCAAGGAAAGCAAAATAGGGTTAAATCTGGGTTAAATCTAAAAATGGATTAAATATAAATATAAATCTATATTTATGATATTTATAATTTATAAATCTAAAAATAAAAATCTGGGTTAAATCCAGATCAGCTGTGAGCCAGAGGAGCTGTTTTACCTCTCTGCTTGTGTGGAGGTGTGCCAGGCTGCCTTGTGCCATCCACAGGCATTGCTGCAGGTTGGAAATGTGCAGGGAAAGTGGGCAGCCACATGGACATTTGGTCCTCTTTCCTGAAAATTCATGTTTGTAACCCTTGCTGTAGGGTTCCTTTTCCAGGGGATGGAGGGACAGGACACAGGGAATGGGTTCCACTGCCAGAGGGCAGGGATGGGTGGGATATTGGAAGGAATTCTTCTCTGTGAGGGTGGGCAGGCCCTGGCACAGGGTGCCCAGAGCAGCTGGGGCTGCCCCTGATCCCTGGCAGTGCCCAAGGCCAGGCTGGGCAAAGCTTGGTCTTGTATTTGCTGGGATCCCTGGATGAGGGAAGGAATGATGAATCTGACTCCATGTTCTCAGAAGGCTAATTTATTATTTTATGATACTATATTATATTAAAGAATATTAAACTAAACTATACTAAAGAATACAGAAAGGATCCTTACTGAATGCTAAAAAGACAATAATGAAAACTCCTGACTCTCTCCAGATTCCCAACATAGCTTGGCCCTGATTGGCCAATGAGTCAAAACAATTCACATGAAACCAAAGAAACAATCACCTGTGGGTAAACAATCTCCAGCCACATTCCAAAGGAGCAAAACACAGGAGAAGCAAATGAGATAAGAATTGTTTTCCTTTTTCTATGAGCCTCTCAGCTTCCCAGGAGAAAAATCCTGGGCAAAGGGACTTTTCCAGAAAATATGACTGCCACATCTTGGAGCAGCCTGGGACGGTGAAAGATGTCCCTGCCCATGGCAGCAGAGGATGGGATGAGTTTAAGGTCCCTCCAACCCAAACCATTCCGTGATAATAAGGGCAGGATTTGAATTTGGGCTCAACTAGAGATGGAACAACACCTGATTGTTAGAAGCCAGCTGGAGAGAAGTCCAGCACAGAGCAGCCTCCAGGTGAGATTACCTGCAAGGCAAAGTCTTCCCAATGTTCATCTCCTTGGCTGGAGTCAGGTGAAGGGAGAGCTGGATCCCCCCAACCCCCTGAGAGGAGCACTGGCTTCATTTCAGCTGAATTTGAACTGAATTATCACCAGCCTCGTGTTAGCCTCACTCAGAACACGTTCTGTCTGTTCTGACCCTACACCAGAATGTGCCAGCTTAGATTTATAATTATTTGTCTTTTTACCAGCCTAAAAATAAAAGAGGGAGGTGACTTGAGAAAGCACCAGGTGCCTTTGGCACTGAATGGAACCATGGAAGATCTGCTGTGGGCTTTTCCTTTAGACCCACTGGGTTCTGCAGCACAGCTAAAGCTGCAGCTGCAGGCATGAAGGGATTCATCTGGAGATGGGAACAATTTGCCATTCAAACATTCAAAGGAGGGGGAAGACAAGATGAGAGAGATCCTGAGGGGAGAAGGGGGAGAAATTATTTTCAAATGGAAGTTTTCTGTTAGAAATGTCCAAACTGGGTATTTCTCCTCTTGCAAGGTTCTGGCATATCCTTTTCAAAAGGAAGCCTGAAACCTTTTAAAGAGAAATATCAAAGGAAACACTTCTTTGCTTTCAGTGACATTTTTCACAAAACTGAAATATATTCCTTGACAGACCACAGAGTGATCCAGATCCTCCATCCAAATGCAAATGGACGTTTAGGAGCACTTACCAACATATCAAAGAGCTCTAGGCGAGGCCTTTCTTTCACTTCCACTGCAGCTGCTGCCATTCCTGTCAGGAAATGTGAAAACAGAGCAGGGAAAATGACTCCTGGAGTGTTTTTTTTTGTGCTAATGCTTTGGAAGAGCTGCTCTACCTTCCCTTTTCTGAGTTTATTTGCTGGCTAAAATGGCTGGGCTCAAGAAAGGCTCTGGCTTTTTCTTTTGGAAGCCTTTGGGAAATTTTCTCTGAGGGTGTTGAGGAGGATGGGGTGGGAAGCCCTGTCAGGTTCACATTGCACCACTGCCAATCCCATATCCCAGTGAGAGGAATGACAGATTTATCTTTACAAACAAGCTGTGGGTCTGCTGGTAGATAAAACCAGCACTGGGAGAGAAAAGAAACAATGGGAAGGATTCAACTGATTGATGAATGGAAAAAGATATTTGCTTTTATAAATAAACTGTAGGTTTGAGGAAAAATTAAATTAGACATTGAGAGATGAAAGAAACAATGGGGAAGAAAAACCCCTAAATTCCATAAGAATTAAAAATTAAAGATCAGGGTTATACATTAGAGGGGAATCTTTGGTATCAGGTGTTTTGGGAAGTCTGAACCTCTCAAGTACCTCAGAAATGGGGAAAGACAGAAGGGAAATGGGGATAAAAAGGAGTCTGAATCCTCCAAATATTGGAGAGACCCCAGAGAAATGCCCATGGTCTCTTCCTTTATTGGAATAAAGTAAAAGGACTCCTCTGTCTCCTTTTTGGACATAAACCTCTGGTGTTTGTGGATTAATTTTCCTGACACCAGCAAAACCAAGCCCGCATCAGGATGGAAAAGGACAAGCAAAGTGACAGCAAAATGTCCCAGTGGTGCCAGATTGCTGGAAGGGAGTTCAGGAATGCTGTCCTGGAGGAGGAGATGGAGGAGACCCACCCAGGCTGCCAGTGCCATCCACAGGCATTGCTGCAGGTTGGGAATGTGCAGGAAAAATGGGCAGCAACGTGAATATTTGGTCATCTTTCCTGAAAATTCATGGAAATACTACTGTGCTCTCTTAACCCCCCCTCTTAACTCCCAGTATTTGTCAGAGGGATGCTGTGACTTGGAAATAAATGAAGCAGAAGCTTAAAGGGTTTATTCTGGGTGACTCCAAGTGTACCTGAGGCTGTAACAGGGAAGGTTTGTGCTGAGCTGGAATGGGAGCAGCCTAAATCCTCTCTCAGCACACCTGTAGGGAGATATCAGCAATAAAATATCCTTTTTTCCTTCCCAGGGATTGCCTTCTGCAGCTCCTTATCAGCCACATTTGTCCCATTCTGAGCTCAAGCTGATGCTGCATTATCTTTGCTGTGTCTGATAAGGATTAAGCAGAGGTTGTCCTGAAAATCATGGAGATTGTCAGAACACCCATTTCTTGCTAATTTTACCTTTTCACACAAATGAGATTAGAAAGACCAGAAAATGGTTCTCTTTTAGGGGAGAAAAATCCACTCAGGAATTTCTGTCAAGCCTTATTTGCTATAATTTGCCCAACTCTGTGCCTGATGTTTTTATCAAGTCCCAAAAGGGGAGCTGGGTTTACTGAGGACTTTTTCCAGAGTGTGGAATCTCCTTTGTTTTATGTGTGTGTGTCTATATATAAATATATATCTGTGTTTGTATATCTATTTTTTATATTATTAAGTGTGTTGCTGGATGTCAAACCCACATCATTTTTCCCCCTCCTAATGCCATATCTCTGGAGCCCTGATTTTTTGAGCTATTCCAAGAATGCTGTTGATGTCTGTGCTGTGGATGGATGGAAAACTCCTGTCAATGGCCTTTGCAGCTCCTCGGTGGTGGCTGTAACATTTATGTATGTTTATATATAATATTTATATTTTTAATATATATATAAATACTATATATATAATATTTATATATACATATAAAAATATTTCATATATATACATAAAATATATACATAAAAATATTAGAAATATATATGTATATACATACATTATAATATATATAAATATATTACATACATGTATTTATATATATACATACATAAATATGTACATACACATCAAAAATATATGTACATAAAATATTACATATATAAAATACTTTAATGTATATATACATAAAAATGTTATATATTAATTTATATATAAATAAATATGTTTATATAATATTTTAATATATTGTAGATATTATCTATTATATATAAGTATATATTTATAAATATATTTTATATGTTATAAATATATTTTTGTATATTTATGTTACATCTATTTTAATATATGATAAATGTATTTTTATATATTTATAAATACATAAATATATCTTTATAAATATATAAAAATATATATTTTAAAATATATATTTATTTTACATCTATTCATATATATTATAAATTTGGTTTTATATATTTATTAACATATTTATATATATTTTATAAATCTATTTGTATATCTTTCTAAATATATATGTTTTATATTTATATTTATCAATTTATATTATATATTGTCATTATATATATATGTTACATTATATATATACATTATATATATGTTATATATATTTTTATATAACATATATGTTTCTATATAATATTTATATAATATGAGCCCTTAGCAGCTCATATCAAAGAAGGATGGGAGCATCCAAAGAAAGAGCCAATCCTCACCTGGGTGTGTCCACATGGAATAATTCTTGCAGGAGAGGAGAAGGAGATGCTGGGCAGGGGTCCTTAAATCCACAGCAGCTCACAAAGCCTTGCTCAATATGTGAGAATCATTCCTGGGACAAGTTTCCAAATTGTTTAAGAATCTAAGCCCTAAATCCCATCAGGATTAAAGGCTCTGAGGCATTTGGGAAAATGTTACCCTTTGGGAGCCAAAAGGAGCCATGATTTCAGGCTGCATCCTCCAACCTTAGCAAAGGATTCCCTCTGTCATCATTGCAGCCAAATGTCTGCTCTGGGCACTGAAATCCTTTGCCTTTTCCATTCCTCTCTATCTAAAGCTGTATCTCCCCAGCAATGATCCATTACGTGGGAATTCTCTTCCCAGGAGGAGTTCTGATGCCAGAAAACAGAATATTTCTGCCTTTTCTCTCTTCATTTTTTCAACAAAGCACTGAAAAACTTGAAAGAAGAAGAGGGGGAAAATGTTAAACTTTGCCATGGGACATAATTTCCTGAGTGGGCTGGGGGTGTTGGATGGATCCAGAGCTGGGGTTAAACTTTCCCACTTTTCCAGGAGTTTGGGACCAGGATGTACTCAGGGCATTGCCTGTAACATGAGAAACCTGGGATGGTGGAAGGTGTCCCTGCCTGGGCAAGGGCTGGGGGCTGGAGGATCTGTAAGGTCCCTTCCAACCCAAACCATTCTGAGATTCTGGGATTCTGGGACTCTGGGATTCCGGAACTCTGGGGTTCTGGGGTTCTGGAATTCTGGGACTCTGGGGTTCTGAGGTTCTGGGATTCTGAGACACAGATTCTGGGATTCTGGG
>VZSJ01004639.1:432339-470527 GCA_013398405.1 Pheucticus melanocephalus | reverse complement strand
AAAAAAAAAATTTCCGAAATTTAGTGACTAGGTGAAAATGGTCTGGGATTAAATCAGGTGCAGTGCAAAGGACCAAAACCTGACAAAAGGAAGCTGACAGATGTTGCAAAAGCAGGGGAAAAAGTCAAGGTGGAAGACACAACTTGGAGGGAAAGATATGAGGGACATGGCATCGATGCTTAAAGAAAAAAACCAAAATCTTTCCTGAAGTCTAAGCCATCAAAATGCAGGCCATATGCCGTCAAGGGCAGGCACATGCAGCAAAGCTTGCCTAAATTGATCCCCACTGAAGGCCAAACCAGAAAAAAAGGCTTCCAACCTTGCTGGAATGGAGATACCATCAAAGGAATAGCAGTTGGAGGAGGAAATAAAAAATTTGCCAAATTTGTGAATACAAGAAAATGGTCAGGGATTATATCAGGAGCAGTGTAAAGGACTCAAACATGCCAAAACTAAGCTCACAGATCTTGCAAAAGCATGTAAAAAAGTCAAAGAGGAAAACACACCTGGGAGGGGAAGATATGAGGGACATGGCATGGATGCTTAGAAAAAAGAAAAAAATCTTTCCCAAAGTCAAAGCCATCAAAAGGCATGGCATGCCATCAAGGGCAGGCAAATGCACCAAAGATTCCTCTCTTGTTCCCCATTGAAATCGCAAGATTCCATTTCCCTTCCCGAAAGGAAATGAAATTGTATTGAGTCAGTGTTCTCTCTCTTCATTTTAGTTTTTACTGAGTGAGTGTTGCTGTTATTGAAATTTTAAATGTAACTATTTCTGCATTATTTTTAGATTTCTGAAAAATTACCAGGAAATAAGTTCTTAACCCCATACATGGCATGCATGACCTTTTGTCCTGAAGAAGATTCTCGAGAGTGTTTCTTACCTCTGCTCCACGAAATTGTTTTCTATGTCTTTTTTCTAGGACTGTGGTGATTCTCACAGCTCCCAGACATCATTTTTTGTATACTCCTGAAGTTTAGTAATCCTATTGACTTTAATTGTTATATAACTTCTGAAATTAAAAAAACAAAAAAAGTACAAGTCAGGCAGTACCCAAGTAGGCATAAGAAAGTTACTACTACTTTGTGCAGAAGATACCTTTAACACAGGAAAAAAAAAGTCCATTTACAAATTATGTGGAACCCAATTAAAAGCTAATTAAATACTTTTTGTTGAGGGATTCAATGAGAGTAATGCAGTTTTCTTTTTTCTCTAGGAAACGCACTCTAGTGATAAACAAGATACACTTCACCATAAAATTGGTTTAGTAAAGCGTATCTTGCTTTTTATCTGGTATGAGTGCAGTCCAGTAGTGGCTCTTTTTACACAGAAAGGAAGAGATTAACGTGTCCTTCTCTACTGACTGATTAAAAAAAGAAAGAAAACTTAATATCTCAGAGTGAGAACATTCCTACTTCGTCACATTCTTAACTGCTGGAAATTGAGTTAGTTTCAGAATCAATGAGCTATACCACCAGTCTCTAATCTATAACTTGGGTAATTTTGTAAAGCTATTATGTGTAAAAAACCCAGAAACTTTTCCAAACTGTGTTTACACGGTTATTTGGTCTAAACATAGGTTAAACAGACAATTCATCAAACAGTTGTTAATCACTCCTTTCTATAACTGCGTAAACCAAACCAAATTTTCAATAAAGCTTCTATTTATTTAGCATTTTCTATATAAAGGCTTTAAAGGCTGTTGTTTTAGCTATAATGTTTCAATGTTTATATAAAAAAAATTAATTTCCATAGTCTCAGGAATTTTAGTTCCATATTTTTAAGAGTAATCATAGCTTGCTTATACTGTCAAGTAATGGACCAGTTTGTTTGCCATAAAAGTGCCTATCCTTAGTGGGTACTTGTAATAAGGCAGCTACTCTGCTCTTTAGTTCTCTTCCCATTGTTCTGTGGATTTGACATTGCTTCAGTCTCTCCCTGGAAAAAGTAGGTTTTTTCATTCAAAGGATAATAAAACTTCAATATAAATAACTCCTTGTCCCAGCTAACTTCAACACTCAAGATTATGCAAGGGTGGTGGCATATGAAAACCCTTCACTAACCACATTAAATTATTCTATTCCGCTGTAGTAATCTGAATATTTTTCAGATCCTTAAGTCTTAATACAGTCAGGATAGAGAAAGACTCTTCACGCTTTTGAATAAATGAAACAAAAAATCTGTGTGCAGTAACCAGCCTACAGAATTGTGTTGATATTCATCTCATCTAACTTCAACTAATTAAAAGTTCAATGCATCCTCTAAATGGTTTTAATGCCCCTTATAAATTAATGAGAAATAAGAAGATTCCAAAGGTTACTTGCTGTACATAAGCCATCTGAGGATACTGTGGGGGTGACTATCCCTTTTTACTGTCCTTAGAGGTAAGGCAAGGACAGAACTTTCAGCTTTTTGATTAGGACTAGATAAGATGCCTTTATTTTAACATACACTATCAAATAATGAGATTTGGACACACTGTTGGCTGAGTAAAAAATACATTCCTCTCTAAAAGTGTAATTTTCTTCAAGGCAAAATAAAACAAAGATCACTCAGAATTTCTTCCATAGATGGAAGTAAAACTTGTGTTTGAGGGAGATGCTGCAGTGATCCTCACTGGAAGATGATTTTACATCAAAGGGCTCATGACCCATATGACAGGCCCAGACTTGTGCTGTGCTTTGCTGTGCTGAGCTGGATGTACAGCCTGGCCTACAGGACCTTGCTGTGCTAAGCAAATCCCTTGTCTGAAGAAAAAAATTGGCCAGTAACAGAGGACCTGCAGGCACCATAATTACATTACCTCTGTGGCCTTGTCTTTACCTGGTAGCGCAGCAAGTTCTCATGCAAACAACCCTTCTGTTTGATAGTAGAAATGAGGAATAGTGTTGGAAGAAAAAATAGAAGAAAATTCTATGACAGTTTGAAGAACCAAAAGGAAATAACCTTCTCCACAAATAGGGTTTTCATGGTGTGCTGCCTGTGGATTGGAGATGTTCAATGATGCATTTCTCAAGGTTCTCACCACTGAAAGAGATAAGTGTTTATATTATTCTCTCTTCCTTTATAATGCTAGCTCTAATAAATATAATTTCAAGTGAGACTTTACAAAGTCTAAATGTCTTTTTTTGTGTTGTCATAAAGCCCCAACACCTCCTGGTGTAAAATAGACAATCAAAATTTTATTGTATAATCACAAATAAAAAAGACATTGTCTAAAAATTTAGAAATGTTCAAGAAAGTATTCAAGACATTCCAAGAAAGTTCTTATAATATATCTTACCATTGCATTGTCTGAATATTTTTCAAGTTGTGTGTTAAGTAGGATATATAATAAAAAAGAAATTGTTATTTGTTCTGTGTGAGAAAGAAAAATAAAAATACGTCTGCAGATTACGTTTTTTCAATATGTAGTTCTCTATCTGCATAAAAAGGTTATCTTTATGAAAAGATGCCAAAACAGCATTCTTCATATTTGCTGAGGTTTCTGGCAGCTTTTTGACTCCCTGCAGAGGCTCTTACCTTCATCATCTGCACAGCGAATTATCCTTCTGGATAAAAAAATTTTGTTGACTCAAGGAGCAATGCTGACTGTTCTGATTATCTCTTGAGAGATTTAGGTTGCTATTTCGAGTGGTGTTTGATCTTTTAATTGAACATAGAGCATTATATTTGATGTATTTGTAATACCATCCACTACTGAGAAGTGCATTGCAAGGGTTTTCAAAGACCTAATAACTTCAATGTTAAATGCAGTCAGTGGGTTTTATTCATACTGCAGGGAAAAAAAATACACATACAACCAAATGAACACACATACAACCAAAACAAGGTCATTTGCCTCTCAAATCTTCTCAGTGAACTCATGACAGTGGAGGAAAGACAAGAGTCCTCTGTGACTGACAAAATGACATTTTCTTGCGTAAATACCTGGCCTGTTCTGTGTCTCAGCTATGGCCCTTTTTAGGGCAAAAGAGTAAAGAAAATTATAGGAGGTTGGTTGAGTAATAAGTGAAATGAAGTATAAAATTGCTCAGTATGTTGGCTATAAAGGCTTTAATGCTAATCCTATTATTTCTCTGCTCCAGTTGTTAAAAATTTGAGATTTATTTAGCTCATTATCAGAGTTTAGAGTTGCTTTCGCTAAAATTGAAGACATTAGAGTTTTACTAGCACAAATACTCAATTTTCTTAGACCTTTCTCTATATTCAATGGGAAGATATTTTCAGTTATAATTAGATAATCTCTGTTGAATTTTCAATCTTAATTGCTGAACTAGTCTTGTTTTAGCCTGCTTTATAAGTAGATATTTAGGCATGGATTATCTCAGTCTAAACACATAAATTTCTGGCCATTTTCTGCTTTATTTTCAGGAGTTGCTGTGACTATTCTAGAGAGAAGCAAAACATAAATTAATTTAGTCTAGCTCTTCTTTAACTGCACAATATTCTCAACCTTCTGTGAAAGTACAGTTTATAAATTCAGGTTTAGAATGAAATAGGAGCTAATAAAAAAGCATGTATAGTTGCCATCGCTAAAAGTTTTTCCCAAGGGCATATGGGTTTGTATGGATCTAAAGTGGTTGGATTAATGCATAGACTGAAGGAGAAGAGGCCTTAGCAAATGGATAAACCAGATCATAGATACTTGCTGAGATGATGTGGCAGAGATCTTTGATAAGAAATAAGAATGGTTACAAGCTAAAGAGTAACACAGAGAATCTCACTTCATTGAAATAGTGGTAATTTCAAGAAAAAAGAGAATTATTGAAGCCAACCCAGAGTGATCATCTTCAATACACCTCAGCTCACGCAACATGCAAATGACAGATATTTGAGACTCTAGATACAGCATGTCTGAATATATTACTACAGTAAAAATCTCAGTCCGATTTGTTATAAATGAGCTAAACTTATCTCTTTAGAGCTGTAATCATAGGTTAAAATATGACCTATCAAAAGCTAAAATTAACCCAAAATTTTACTCGGTAATTACACTAAAAATATTAAATTGCTTAATTGTAATTATAGTATTAAATAGGCAATGTAAATTAAACTTTTTTAACAGGTAAATCCATCTAGATGGTGATTATGATGTTTTTATTACTGTCACTATTACTATTACTATTACTATTAGTTATAATAATTGTTGTTATTTTTATTTATGCTTCCCTGTCACTATCAATTTTTCTAAAGAGAAAGAAATGTCATAGCTTTTATTCAACCCCTCCATAACATACTGAATTTTAAGCCTTTCAGAATTTGTGAGGCTGTGCATCAGAGAAAGTTTCACCTCAAACATAGGTTCCTGTCAAAATATTCATGCTTACTATTATATATGATTTACTATATTGTTATACAAATCTGCACAGAAAAAATGCACAATAGACATCACTTTTATTATTACACACTATCGTATTTTAGTTTGAAATTAAGTAGCAGATCTTCATAATGTATATTTACAGAGCTTCTTGCAATGTATATTTATCATAATTATTTAAAGAAGATGAAGTAAACAAATTCACTTTGAGGAGCTAGTTAGACTTTTTTCTAGGAAAAATTTTGAGGACTTTATAGCAACCAAATTTTCTTACTGTTATTATGTCTAAATTGGTTAAATTGCTGCTGAATAGAGTGAAATATACAAGCTCTGAAATGGAATGTTTTGAAGTAGACTTTTATGTAGTGTTGAAACTAGAACACTAAAATTAATAAGGCAACTCTTTCTATCCATAAACTTTATGCGAAGCTTTGTTATTTTGTTTATCTGCTGTTGATAAAAGTTGATAAAATCTTGAATAACTTTCTTCAGGACAATTACTACCAGTGGAAAACATTTTAGGGGGAGAGGTGGACAGAGAACAGAAAGAGAGAGAGAGAGAGAAAGAGATGAGGAGAGATGCAAATTTCTTTCATGCAATATTTATACTTCCTGATTTTTTTTTTATTATCTAGAAATAGGTTGACTCTAGCTAGCAATTAAGTGCCCACCAGCTGCTCACTTAGACACATTCCTCTTAATGGAATGCTGGACAGAATTGGAACAATGAAAGCAAGAAAATTCTTGTAGGTCAAGATAAATTCAGTTTAATAAATGGAGGGAAAGGAAAAAAAAAATCCCAAACAATTAAAACAAAATCAGTCTGGCACCACCTTCTATGAGCAGACCATTGCTAGGCCAGTCTTGGAGTAAATCCTGGCCGGGAAATGCTCCTGGCCAGCCTCTCTACATTTTTATTGCTGAGCATGACACTACACAGTATAGAAAATCCGTTTGGGTCAGCTGGGCCAGCTGTTTTGGCTGTGTTCCTTCCCAGCCACTTGCCCACCCCCAGCCTCCTTGTTGGTGGATAGAATGAGAACAGCAAAGTCTTTGATGTTGTGCGGTGCTCAGCAATAACTAAAAGACTGATTTCTTATCAACACTGGTGTAGTCAAATATCTAAACCACAGACTCATATGGCTGCTTATGAATAAAATTTGTTGTCTCAAAGCAAGACCCAGCACAAAGGCTCACGTTGAATAACGCAATGGCAGCAGCTTGACAGCTCATAAAAATGAAATAAAATGGAGAAATACTGGTGAGCTTGGCTGATAACAGGAAGTTAATAGAAGGTGTGTTACAGAAATCCATAAAAAGGGAGGTAAAATATTTATTCAGGGCATATAGCAATGACTATTGGTCTCATCAAACAAAGCATAGAAGGAAAAACAGGAAAAAAAATAGCAACAGTGCTTATTTTGTGTGTTCCAAGAGGCAAGTGCTGTTGTTGATTTTCTGCACAGTTTCATTTAGACAAGACCAGATGAGAAACTTTTACTTAATTACATTTTTCAAGCCATCTGTTTGCTTTCTTAAATAAATATGTATCTGGATATCACAAGGATTGTTGACAGAGCTACATTTAGAAGGACCTTCAAGACATTACTGTCATTGCACCACTGCTTTTTCACACAAGTAACTACAGAATCAGTAGATTGTATCAATTTAACATAGCATTAAAATCAGATAATCAAAACCCAACCAAATTACCTTTTACAGAGAGAAACAGACACTTCCTGAGGGCAACTCATCTAATCTTAGATGCATACTACACCATGTATCAAATGAACCTCTCCCTAAAGGCACAGATAATAATTGTTCTTTGCTCTTCTCCAGGTAGAGTGACTAAGACTACAACTTGGAACTGTTCCATGTTTGGTGTTTACGTAAGTTATATCTCATTCTGCTTCATGTAGAAATTCATAAGCAAATCCTGCAGTTAACTTGAATACCAAAATTGATCACAGATAATAATATACTTGTCACTTGCAAATCAGCATAGCTCTGTTTCCTCAAAAGGGAGCTATGTTGACTTAGTTAAATACAGACATCTAAATCTTGGAGATACAAGTTATGTGAAATGATTTGCATTTCATGCTTTTAAAGTCAGAAAGATTAATCTGGCATTTCTCATTTTGGGGGTTTCACTGAACAGCTGTTACATCTACTGCAGGCCTTTTTTTCAGGAATTTGTGACTCACATAAAAGAATAACTGCAAAAAAAAATTCAATTGTATTCTCACTTGTTGCAAATTCCATGAATTCTTTAATTTATTCATGTAGCAGATAATTTGCCATTGAAGACTGACAGACATACTAAGTTGAGCAAAATTATAACTTCCCCACTATGAAGCTCTTTGCAAGGCTAAACAAAAGCCTTTTTTAAGGTTTGTGTGGGAAGTAGTGCTAGTAGATAGGATTTACTTATTTCCACAAGAACAGTTACTGGGAACAATTTAAAATTTTTTTGTCAGAAGAATAACTTTTCCTTCAGCTCTATACCTGTGTGCATTATTTTTACGGACACATTTAGAAGTATTTAGGACCTTTTTCAAATACTTTTTGAAGTTCTGGACCAAGAAATTAATATGTGTGCCCCATGAATTTTTCAAGCAGATCAAGGTATTTCAACAAAATGTCACAGAAAACCCACAATTATTCTAAAGTGAAGATCATCCTTCATTGGGCTATTCTGATTCCACAAAACATAGGTGAACTTACTGAGAGTTGCTGATTATGCAGGTGACTTACCATTTTGGCTGGAAATTGAAACAGAGTATGATTTATTTTTCTGTATAATTTTAAATTTTCCCAGCTTAAAAATTAAAGCTGTATAAGGAAGGGCTTCAGTAAAACTATAAAAGATGTCATTAGCCAGAAAAAAAATCAGTATGCAGCGCCTTGGTTTTGTGTATTTCATTAGATTGTAGTATAATCTTATTATCTTCATATACAGCATATTTCATTTTATCATGCAGTGAAATTAGTCTGTAAATATCGATACTTTTTGTGATTGATACGGAGGATTATAAATATGTTAGCTAGTATAAACTTTGTGAAAGATTTTAATGGAAACAGTTATTTCAGAAATAATAGAAGTGTATGTAAATTTTGCCAATAATGTTCATGAAGTGTAGAACTGCATCAGAAATATTTACCTATAAATGCAAATAAGTTTGAAGATTTGATGACACATATTAAAATGCAAATAATAACATTTTTAAGTCATTTTTGAAGGTGAAGGTGTGAATTTTCATCTTTCTCCTTCCCTCTCCTCCTTTTTTGTCTCATTCCTGGTAGAACAGAAGAGGAATGATTTAGTTTTTCATGGTGACTTCCTTGGAAAGCATTATTACTCATTGGTGTACAGCTTCAGTACATGACTGTCTAACTGAAGGCATTTCCATCACAGTGTTCTCACCTTGAAGAGTGACTACCATAGAATATTATTGATTTGCTTAGTGTATGATGATTCACAGGTTAGACAGCTCAGAGTACAGCTGTTTTAGAAACTTCATGTCAAATAAACTTAAATATCATTCTCTGGATGAAAAACTCAGGCATTTTCTGCCCCCTAGTGAAAGTACAATCTTAACGATTTTATTTCATTTGTATGGAAATTATTTCTTTTTGACCTCAAACCAAAGAAATACAAATCAAGAAAAACCAAAAAATTTTGCAATTGTTACACATAATATAAAAGCTTATTTTCAAAAAAATGTATTTGTCAAAAATAATGCACAGTCACAGCCTTGTTTTCTACACCTTAGGTAAATTTATAAAAAATATAGCATTAAATAAATGCCTCAATTTTTTTTCTGTTATTCAGCTCAGTGTTTGGTAACAGAAGCCAAATATTCCCATGATTTCCTCATGAAATGTCATTTCTCTTTTATATTTTCATAAAAGTTTCCCAGAGAGAACTACTACTTTGACTGGAGAGTGGTTTATCCATGAATATCCACACCCAGGATAGGAAGGAACCCAAAAGTCAAGGAAAATCCTTCTGATTCAGAGGTGAGGTGCATTTCACACCAGCTGGGTGAATTTTGCTGTCATTCAGGCTTCGGGGGAGTGATGCTGGATCACGGGCAGCTGCCATCTGTATGGTTACAGTTTGAGCTCTATCACACGGCAAGAACAAGGCCAATGCAAATGCAGGAGTTTGCACCTCTAGCTCAGTACAGACACTGCAGTTTCTGTGTCAGTGTCTCTCACTTAGGAGCCCATCTTCCAGATTTAGTTTCTTAGCATCCTGGCCCAAAGCACCTGGGATAGAAGCACCTTGAGAAAGCAGAGAAGCTGCAAAACTGGGATTAAAGAATCTGCATACATTCAGTCAATAAGTGTTGGGTTTAGGTTAAAGAAGTTAAATGTCTCTTGGAACTCCTGCTAAGCCCTCATTTGGTCTAAAATGCCTCTTCCAAGTCATGCAAAAGAAAGACAGAATTCAGTCTTCTGTGTAGGGGCCCATTGAATAGTGTGTATTGTATAGCTGGCCTTTGAGCCACAAGCAAATATATGTATTGTATGAGTGGTCCATGAGTCCTATGTATTGTATTGTGTGGCCTTGCCCCGAGCCTGGTTATTCTTGATGAGCTGCAGCTGTGATGTCCTTAATTGGGCAGCAGCTCTAGCTGGTCAAGATAACTGGGATGAAAGGGGGTGGGTTGGCCAGTTGGGGAGAGCCTGGATGGAGCCCTGACTGAGGAGGCTCATCTGTGGAAGAAGAAGCCAGTACTGGGAAGAGCTGCTCCCAAGAGAAGACCGAGAATGTATGGGACTTTAGAAAATGCGATTACAACAGTATGGGACTCTAGAAAGATGAATACAACACTTCTGTATGCCAGCTAAGCGCTGAAACTTTTGTGTTATTTACAGTCCATGCTATTGATTTGCAAAGTGCCTTTCGCACATCGCACAACTCCAAAATTTTTAATGCAATAATTTTCTTTTTGGAAGTGCAATTCTTGTTTTCAAGCCAACCCATGGCAATGTGGATGTTAAAATGAAGTGAAAGCAAAATGTTCAAAACTTGTTACTGTATTTCAAAATCTCCTTAACATTATGATTATTAAAGCCTTTGTTTCTGCAATAGTATTTTCTTTGACTGGGTCACACAATTATACAAAAAAAGAGAGTAATACATAAAGCTGATAGATCTCTGCAAGTCTTTACAGGGCAAGGAGCTGAGTTCCATAAAGCTTCAATTCAAAAAGGTCAACAAGGCAAACAGAGCAATTCAGAGCCTCACAAATCACAAGTTCTTGCTGTCATGCTCCTTGTTCTAGGAGCAAGAGATTAATACAAACTTAAACCTTTCTGTTACAATGATAAACAATAGTAAACTCTTCACCTCATTACTATTGTAGTGATGCCAATTTTGGTCCCAGAGGAAGCTATGAAAGTGCAGGAAGGACTGGTGAGAGACCAGTAAGAGACTGGAATGCTGATGCAAGGTGCAAGATGATGATGTGCTCTACTCTTAGGTGCACAGCCACCACCTCAGGCTACAGCTTGGTGCTGAACAGGATAAGGAAGGAGTCTGAGGCAGATCCTGGGAAGTGGGGTAATGCTTTTTATCATGCCTAAGTCCTTGCACAAATGTCTCAGTTGTGAAAACTCCCCTCTGGGAAAACACTGTGACATTCACCATAGCCTATGCACCCCTTCTCATGGGCCATAATTGACTCAACTGCACTGGCATGAGAGGCAGCTGTAAAATCTAAAACCATAAAAGATTCCTGAAGCATCCTGTGATCCACATCATTACATCATTCAGTGTGAAAATCCCTGCCCCAGGGGAGGTATCTGGGCATTCCCACTTGAACCCGATCTCCATCAAGTATGTCTGACATTGTCATCACAGATATTAAACACAAATAAAAGTAAACAAAAAGCCAAATACCACCACACAAAATGTAATAAACCTTCACAATAATCTCTTAGAAATGAAATTTCCATTGCCATTCATTGTAGCATCAGTAAAGGGCCATTGGATCATACCTGTCCTTTGTATGGGAAAGCAAAAATCTGCCAGGTTATCATAAAATACCTGGACTTTCATGCAGTCCTCAACAAAAAATATTAATGCAATGAAAAACCCTTTTTCTGTAAGCATTTTTAAAACACTTTTGCAGTGTTAAACTGTTAAAGGTGTTTAGTAAAATTCCCACAAATCCAAGTGAAAAACAGTAAAAATCTCAAAATGATAGTGTAATGTGTTTGTAGATCATAGAGCAGATTTCAGGCTATTAGGTAGCTGCAATAGCTAATGTGTTTTTCCAAGCTTTACTCTTGAAAATCTTTTCAAAATGTACTAAGGTTTTTTTTTTCCTCATCTTCTTCTTAAAGCAGGTTTTTAAGTGAAAGGCAAGAGCATCCCAGCTGTAAAGCAGCAGATAATTCTCATAAATTTTGTTAAAATTGCAGCAGTCTATTGGTTTGGAATACATAATTTTCTCTTGTAGATACATTTGACCCTAATATATACATGCTCAGAGGAGCAGGCTCTGACTGAGCTTTCTGAATAAAATGCATCTTTCCCTAAAGAGTGTGTCAGCAATGAGTATTTATCCGTGCCGCAGAAGTCTTGGTGACTTCTAAGTACTTAAGGCAACAAATGCTTTGAAATGGCATGGGGTTTTTTTTCACTTCAGACTTTCTCAGTATTCACAAAAAAAATTCCAAACAGAATACAAAGCTTAAGGGGAAGGGGACAGGAGGAGATAAGGAAATGGAATAATGAGGAAGTCTCTTTTTTTTAATCTATACCTTCGAGTACTCTTTTCTGATTCTCCTTTGTATTTTCTCTTGCTGGAGGTTATAAGCAGGGACACTTTTCCTCACTGTGTACTACCAATGAGATATGATCTCTGTTAGCTTTGGACAACATAATGAATAATGACTTAACACAAATAAAATGGTACTGAAATAATAGAGAACACAGTATGGACCTAAGATGCAAGACCTACTGATTATTCTAAGGATAGATTTCTGCTGCTTCTAATGTATTATTTTACTTCACTGTTCTTGTTCTATTTCTGCAGTGTATATAATATGGAATATTTTAATTTACTTCTCAGCAAGACTAAATCCATCTTGTGTGAAACATCATCTTAAGCACAGACTGAATACTGTTAACCAGTGGGAATGTTTCAATTTTGTATTTGATGTGTAAATGAAAATTAATGAAATAGTGTCCATTCCTTTCAAATAACAAACTAAAAATGCTACATTCAGATTAAGAACCAGTGCAGATGGGACCATCTCTCAATCCCTTGTGGAAATGGCTCTTCACTTCAATGCATGGCCAAGTGCATAAATTTGAGGGGAGAACAGGAGGGAGAGAAATTGAGCTTTCGTGTTTCCCCTCCAGAGACTCTGCCTTCATCTACTTCCTTGTCCTTTCCTTTCTAGCCTAAAGACTGTATCTCTCTACTTCACTCTGTTCCCTCAGAGTTCAAAATAGGATCTGTTTCCTGACACATGATCACTGCAGAATAGGTTCAAAGAAATTAAAATCTCCATTGTCACTTTGAGTACAGTTTACTTCCCTGCCTATGAACCTTCAGGTCAAAGCCAAAGTGAATTGACTTTCTATTAACCCTTGCTTGATCTCTCAGAAAGACACTAATAACCAAACCACAAGATAGATATACTTTCCTGAGGGACTTAAGATTTTTTTTTCCTAAAATTATATTTATAAGCTTTTATTTTATGTTGAGGAGATCTTTAATATACACACATAAGTTTAAAAAATGTAAGGTACAAAAATTTAGAGCTATAAAAACAAATGTATGTTCAGTATTTTTTTGAGTTTTGTAGTATTGGCTTGTAAAGTGGTCCTAGATTATCCTATTGCATCACTGAAACCTACAAGTCTACAGCTGCAATCCATTTATCTTTTAACTTTTTGTAGGATACATAGAAATAAGTGAAGATAGGAACTTCTCATCCATATAGAGATATTTATTTTCAGCTATCTTTCCCTTAAGTACCCATAAAAGTTTGCTAAGTATTATAATGTATTCAGGTTAAAAATTAAAATTCACTTAGTCTATCTAGCTGCAGTGTGTGACACTCTCTGAAGGTTATTTTCTGGTGGGGTACATTTCTGTTAGGGAAAATGTAGAAATATCTATATGGAGACAAAACAGGGCAGCTATGGCCATTCCATCTTTGCCTGAATAAAACAGACATCCAGTTGTAGCCCTGCATATGCCCAGAGGAAGGCTCCTTCTGGCATTTTAGCTTCTCCCAAACAGAAGATAAACTGCTTCAGCTAGACAGGCTGTTGGGATGTGCAGCTGTCATGCAGGGCAGTGGCCAAGGTGAGAAACAAAGGTCACAAAATGTGCTTTACATCCCTTCAGCAGTTCCAGCTGAATTAACAGCTTATATGATGAATTCAAAATGGCAGACTTCATATAGCAAAGTTTTATGTCACTTGTGATACAGATTGCTCAGATTTAAAGTGACAATACAAGATCCAGGAGATAATAAAACTGGCAAAATGTATTACTGAAACACACTGAAAGCACCTATGTGAGTAACATAAATTTCATTTCTATGAAATCAATAGGCAAACTGCCAGAGAAATAAAGAGGAGAAAAACTTTAATGCTTTAAGTAAATGCTACTTAGGATGGGGAAATTGAGTGATAAAGTGGCTTTCACATTTCTCCTTCCCTCTCAAACAGAATCTACATCACTCCAATATGCTAGAAAAATTTTAGAGAAATAACTAATCTGATCACATCTGGAAAAAAGCACAATGCTTTAAGTAGTGTTCTAAATCTCTATCTTTTTGTGAGGTAAGGAGAAAAAGAAGAAAATATTCAGTTGTTATGCATGACTGAAATGATTCTCAAAATTGGAGAAGTGAATCAAAGCATTTTTGGATCTTCACTGTTAAAAGACTTCCTGTCTTGGTTAAATGAAATTTTGCTTTATTTTTTTTTTCTTTATGGAGCAAGTTGAATAATTATATTCATAATTAAATTCATATTTCCTTCAAAGAATAGCCATTCTCAGCACTGATGGTTCTTCTGGCTATTTCAGAGACAATTAAAAAAATTCCTCCCCCTTCCTGCTCTACATTTAATCCTATTTCACAATGAGATATTATGCTGAGGTACCATGGGGAAACAGACTTGGTGTCAGTGCTTACAAGTTTATATGATATCTTTCTTAGCTCAAATTATATAGAAACTTCAGCAATCAATCACAGATTTCTACTTAGATGAAAAAGAAATTAAAACAAACAAAAAATTACATTAAAGACTATTACAAATATTTTTTTTGTAAAGTAAATTTAAAGAAAGCAAAATTACTGAATTTAGTCATTTTGAAGATTAGCTTGAAAGTATTTATTTTCAAGTCCAGAAACCAGCATTTTTTATTAAGTTCAGAGAAAGGACATGAACCTCTATGGAGTTAATCTAAGTCTTTACACATCACTGACACTTGAAGATACATTTTCTTTAACTGCAGTGACACTTTGTCACATTTTCACATACCAAACTCCTTGTGGATTATCATTCTACAGAGATTTATTTATTTTGCTGTTGAATAGCAAAAGAGATGAATACTGCCAGAAAAATGAAAATGTGAAATGTCATTTTATAAGGGATTCAGTAGGTATGTAGTAATCTGATTGGATGTGTTTGTCAACTTTGAACTAACAAAACATTTAGGAACAGCAACTCACTTGGCCTTCCTGTGCCTTTGAACAAAGAAAAAATCCTAACAGAATGGCAGGAAATAGCAAAGGTTGCTGGTGGTTTCTTGGGCAGTAAATGTTTTCTCACTACAGCTCTGAGAAAGAAGGAAAGGTAAACGTTTGAATGTTGAGATGTTGTCTTGGTTCCAGGGAGGATGGGGTTAATTTTTGTAGTAGCCGGGATGGGTTATGCAAAGGTTATAATAGTAACAAAGGCTAACAAAGAATAATCTAACAAAGGTTATTCTGTTCCAAACCACAGCTTTGCTGGGAACAGGATGAAGGGTTACATTACCCTGGTAAGGAACTGCTGGTTCAGAGCAATAACATGTGGATTGTTTGCCTATCTTGTACACTTTGTTCTTAATATTGTTGATATTACTTGTTGCTTTCTCATCTCATCACTGTTTCCAGCAAATTGCTCTCATCTCAACCCATGAGTTTTACCTTTCGTGCCTCCAATTTTTCTCTCCAGCCACCTCCAGGTGAAGGGGGGAGCCCATGATTTGGAGAGTCTCCGTGGGAGCACTAAATTAGGGAGTACCATTCTTAAGCCATGACAGATGTGGAAGCTAGGATGAAGGTGTGTCAGGAAAACTACAATTTCTAATTGGAAGGGTTAACATGTTACATTAACTGCAGATGAAGTAGAGGAATTAGTATCAGGTACATGCATTGGAATGTTTTCAAACTGAATCATGTAAACCCACATTTATCTACTTGTTTAGGTATTAAAAAAAAAAGGTGGACAATTATAATAATTTTCCCTGGTTTCTTCCTTCATCAGTGCAGTCAACATGAGAGAATACTTCCTTAAGTACCACATTTTTCAGAAATAGCTTGATGAACTATTCAGAGCTTTAATCCCCATTTGTAAATTTTTGTAAATTATGAGATTACACCATATTAAATCTTAAAAAACCAGCAACTTGTGCCTGCAGGATGTCACAGACTTGATATTAAAAGGTATCTGACTGTTTATTCCTTTTCCACACTTGTCTTTTTTTTTCTTTTTTTTTTTAAGCTATTTTATTGGCTTCATGTATTGTAATAAATTCCTGTTGGGATCCTTCTTCTCCCTGGGAAAAATCTTCTATTTTGCTTCTGAAGGTGACTCAGGATCCCCTTTCTGGTATTAAGATTTATTTTTTTCCTCACAGAAGCTTGCAAGTCTCTAACAAATTCCCCATTTTACCATTTAATACAGAAATTCTCTCACTTGTACATGTTGTTTTAATCATAGTGGAATGTAATTTCTCCCAACTCCAACTCAGTAATAGGCCATCAAAGCAAGACAGCTAGCCAGGATTCTTCCTTAACTGTGTTTTTCCTTCTAAGAAAATATTCAATGTACAAATTGTATACACACAACTTCATGTACCCATAATGAGATACGGATATAAATGTAGATATAGATATAAATATAAATATAGATAGATATAGAAATATAGATAGATGATATAGATATAGACATAGATATTGATATAGATAGATGATATAGATATAGATAGCTATAGCTATAGCTAAGCTATAGATATAGATAGATAGATATAGACATAGGTATAGATATATATATATACTGTAAAATTAATAATTGATTCATTTTACTGCTCATCCTTACAAATAATATCTTAACCACTGGGTGGGTTGGGTGGCATGGAAGAAAGGAAAATAATCTAAAGGCTAAATAAAATAAATACTTACAAATATCATAACCTAAAAAAAAAGCAAATGCTTTGGCTGTGTTTTCCAGGATGAAGTCTCAACATTTAGAAATCTAGAAATGAAATCTCTTTAAAGTCTTTCTAACATTATAAGGGATAGCAATATACTGTTTTTAAAGAGGAAGTGGACTCAAAAATCTGGGATCCTTATGGAAAAAAAACCAACATGAATTTAGTAAGACTTCTGTAAAAAATCATTAGTCTTGACATATATTGATACTGCAAAGTGCTACAGAGACATTTGAGCTAAATTTCTGCAGAACAGTTAAGTTTGCTTACTTAGAGGTCCTTGTTGCTTTGTTTAACATCACTGGTTTTGGTGGCAAGCCTAGCAGGATAGAAGGTTAGACTGGATAGCCATTCATTAATTCATTGGACGCTTTAATTTTCATCTCCACAACAGATTAGATTCTCGAGGCAGAGCTGCCGATTTTGACAACTAATAGTGTAAAAAAGTCAGACTTAATATGTGCTGAGGATTAGGGGGTTTAAAAAGTCTTTTGAGGCTTCAGTTTTATAGTGGTGATGGAGGGCATAAATATAGTGCTGTTATCTGGACTAATTTTCCATTAAAGATTGCCTTCTTGGTCTGTATTTTTCAGGCCAGATGCCTGAAGGCAAAAATAGGCAGACTCTCACTTGTACCCCCAAGTGTAAATGCCTGTGATTTTTTCAGTCTGATGGTAACTTAACACTGGTTGCTGTCATCACAGGCACCATTAAACTCTGGAGTGTTTCTGGAAAGTCAGAAAAAGTGGAAAGATTTCCTGTATTCATCTACCATCAAACTTTTCCAATTGCAGCCCATGCAAGAGAAGCCCAGGCCCCTGTTGAGTGACCATTTTCTGTGCACTGAAAGCTAGACCAAGAGGCATGGTCTCTCCAGTAAATTTATTCAGTGCCATCCAAATGACCACATAGGAAAGAACTGTTTTTCTTTTCCATGTCCTTGAAAGATGACTGATTGCTTTTGCGTTCCTGGAAAAAAAAAAAAAATTAAACTTGAAAGTGAAGATTTGCATGGCACATAGATAAAACCTTACAAAAAAAAGGCCTTGTAAAATCATGGTTCAGGCCTTGTTGCTTCGGCTGGGTACAGCTAACAGCTAGCCTGATAAGTTCCTGTGAGAAAGGAATTGTAACAGTGAGAATCAGCCTGCATATTTCTGGGGAACCAATTTGCACCTGTGAGGAGAAAGACTCCACCCATGTGAAACATCTACTTCCCAGAAGACAAGAATGCAAACATATCTAGAGAGGAAAGTTTTTGATGGGTAGGTACACTAGCCATTACCAGCCAATGAACTGAGTTGCAATAAGTTACTAGCCAATTAGAATTAAACACAATGCCTTCTGATAACCATATAAATATGATCTGTGAAGAATGAAGATTGGTGATGGTGGATAGAGTTGTCTGTCTCTACTGCAAGAGATTTGGAGTTCAAATTATGAATAAAATATGTAAGATTTGACCATGTGCTTTGTTTTCTTAAAGAAGGCAAAACCACCTTCCCTTGCACAATAATCACTTTGCTTTTATGGACCTTGCAAAAGGAGAGGACATTTAGTGCCTGAGTCATGAGGGATTATGGCTGTAGGACCTTCATGCCTTCATGTCTTGCTGTCTTGCTCCTGTAGTCTGAGGAGGACAGACCACGTTCCTGCTCTACACAGCAACACTTCAGTTCACTACAGATGGTCTCACTGAAAAAAAAAAAAAAATTCTATAACTCTACTTCTGTGTGCTCTAGAGTAAAAGCTAAAGCTTATAGAAAGAGTGGGAAAAGACTGAAGTGTAAAAGGTCTGAACCTGATTCCACGTAATGACCTCACATTTAAGAATTTTCCTCATGCTGTCAATGTAGATAGGGCATGCCAGTGAGGAGTGACATATTTCAAAATATTTTAAAATGGTAGAGAAGGATTGCAACACACCTATAGCGAATCTCAGGTGAGCAGGAGGCAGGAAAAATAGGAATCTGCTGCCCAGGCTCATGTCCAGGGATATGGAGGGAGAGGTGGAAAAAATTGTGTGTTTCTCTGCAGCATCTCAAAAAACCCCAGCTTACTGGAGTACTTATGTAAGTAAATGCTCCATAAACAGGGGCAATGATTGTAGCCAGGTGGGGGTTGGCCTCTTCTTCCAGGAAACCTGCAACAGGATAAGAGGACAGAGTCTCAGGCTGTTCCAGGGAAGGTACAGGTTGGATATAAGAAAGAATTTATTCACAGAAAGGGTAATTAGATATTGCAATGGGCTGCCCAGGGAGGTGGTGGAGTCACCATCCCTGGAGATGTTTAAGGAAAGACTGGATGTAGCATGCAGTGCCATGGTCTAGTTGACAAGTTGGTTTCTGTTTGAAGACTGAACTTGATGATCCCAAAAGTCTTTCCCCAATTGATTCTGTGATTCTGTAAAATCTGCTCAATTCAAGTAATCACAACTGTGTTGATAATTTTATCTGCTGTATCTGAGTTTTAATTGCCATGAACAGTAACACAACTTGGACAAAAAAATCTAAAGACATTTTTCCTTTCATTTTTACAAACAAAGCCAAAATTCAGTAATTATTGCCACACAGAATCACGTAACTTCATGTTCCCCAAAGGTACATTTTGTCTCCCCAAAATGTGACAGGTACCATGGAAACAGCAAAAGTTATTGCAAGATGCATAAGCATTGCTCTTTAATGAACTAGAGTTTTGTTTTTACTTAAGTACAGAGCTTTAATAACATAACATTTTCTTCTTCTTACCCTTAGCCTTTTCTCTCTAATTCTGTCACTGCTCTGTTTTGTTTCTTCTCCAGGGGACATTTTCTCTCATCAGACTATCATTAATTAGTTTGTTTGTGGCATCAGCTGTCACTTATTATGAGATCCTAAGCTCCTGATAAAAGCATTTTCCCTTACTCTCTTTACAGCCTTTCTTTTAAATCCTTAATGTGCCATCCATCCTTTGTTTCTTCCTAAGGAAATAAAGCAGTTATAAAAATAGTACTATCCTCTTTTTTTTCTCTAATATGTGGATTTTTTAAAGAATTTATTGTCAGTCCCTCCTTACAGAATCCTATTGTTGCCAAGATGATGTTTCTTATGGAGGCAGATGCAGATATTTTATAGTCCTATATTTTATAGAAGCTAGAGAGAGTGTTAGGAATATGCATGACACCAGCTGAAGTAAACCAAAAGTAAAAAAGAGCAGCAAAATTACCCTCCTAGGTAGAAATGGGTGAGACAGATCATGGGCAAGTTAAAAGTACTGCTCTTAAAAATAAACTATATCTTTTTTTAAAATTCATATCTATATTTTAATCAGGGGTTTTATTTTAGGTCACAACTTGTTTAAGAGTAGCAAGTGAAATCATTGTGAATGATGTAAATCTTGTTAGCTGCAGTATGATTATTCATTTTTTGGCCTGAATTACAATGATTTTAGTCCAAGTACCCCTCATCCTCTAAAAATATTCAGTAGGCTAGATGTCACATGAGAAATAACTTGTGGGGGCATAAGTTTAAGTACTAAGAACTTTAACACTTTTTTTTTTTAATACAGACTTCCTTGTATCAATTGCTAGCTAGAATGAACTCAGGTTGTGAGTTACCGAAGACATAACTTTTTAATACCTTTTGCAAAATATATAATGGATCTGCAACATGTTGCCAGAAGATATGGGAGATTGAAACAGAAGGGCATGGCACAACTTCCAGCCTGGAATATTTCCTGAGGAGCTGATACTAGCACGTACTTTAGCACCTGACCTTTTGGTCTCAGTGGCATGCCTTTTTTTTAAGTGTGTTTTCAATCAGACATCACTCCTCTTTCAGCAGAACTGTTTCTGCTATGATGTGCAATTGCATTTCAAGACAATAATGTACAAAAGAGGATCAGCTACTGCAAAAAATGTTGAGATTACTTTGAAAGAAAACACAACTAATGATGACATCTATCCTCATATCACATCAAAAATGCTGTGTTGATTGTTCCTAACCAAAGCAAGTAGATTATTTATGTTTACTGAAAGTGTACCTAACACTGTGCATGTGGGGTTTGTTGTTGCTTGCTTGCTTGTTTTTTAGTCTGGATTACTTGTTAATGTACTATATCTCCTCAGCCTTTAGTGCCAACAGTGTATTAAAATGTTTCATGGAAATTATGGAGGAGCAGGTTTCACTAAAGACATTAGAAGCGGCCAAAGCTCATTGGTTTTGGAAGTCAACACTGAAACCACTCCAAAGGCTTTACTGGCCTCCCAGCTCTTCTTCTGACAAGGGAAAATCCACGGCTCTGAATGAGTGGCACCGCACTTTGTCTGTAAATATTTTCTGTTGTCTCTGTGGTCTCCGAATGGGCTTTACTTTGTGAAATCATACATGTCTGTTCCTCTTCCACCGAATATCATTATCTAAGACATTAGAAGTTCTGTATTATCAATGCTACTCTTGAAACTCAGTGCCTCTACTTTAAATACTACAATTCTGTGCAGAAAAACTCTTTTTTTTTTCTTTAAATCTAGTCACAGACTAAGTTCTACGGGCAAGACCATAACGGGTATCATGAAAACTGTCAAAACCAGCGCAGCATTTAATGCCTGTTGTGCTTGCATCATCACTGCTGCAGCTGAATCAAATCCCACAGACTGCAGCTTATTTAAGCCACATTCCTACCAACATACTCCCACTGGTCCTGCCCATCTCCTCTCTAGGCATGCAGAGCTATTTCCCATGCTCAGTCCGACGGGGTGCGCGTCTCTACACGCGCTGTCGGCGGCGTCCCTCCGTGCGCGCAGCGGTGTCGCCGCAGGGCTGTGCCCCGTGCGGCTGCCGGGCTGCAGCGCCTGTGCAGCACCGCCGCCCAGGGGAAAGGAGCAGCCGCGCTTCTCTTCAATCCTACCAAAGCCTGGCAGCGGGGAGCGCACCGCTCTCACCAGAAGTGGCGAGGTAACGACTGAGTGACAGCTCCTTTGAAGGATTTAGGAGTCGTCTAAAAATACAGCTGTGCCTGTTTGGAAAGACAGGTGTAATAAACTTCAGATAGCAAGTATTACCCGGGTAAATGGCGTTGAAATGATGCTCGCCTGTCACAATGGTTTTCAAAACTGTGACAGGATTTTTTTTTTTTAAGAAAGATTACATTTTATCTGTTTTTTGTTTTTTTTTCTTTATATTTTGCTTGTTTGGCTGTTCGTTTTTTTTTTTTTTCAAGAATAAAAATTGATACTTAAAATTCCATCCTTAATTGTTTCTCAGAAAAAAAAAGAAAAAGGAAAACCACTCACCTTGCTACCTCTTCTCATTTTGTCTAAACATCTCTGACATAACTACCTCTCTTTTCAGCCCTCAAAGCCTTGGTTCAAAACAGCCAAAATACATTTACTTGTATTTTGATAAAAATCTTTGTTAGGAATATCTGGGGAGAAAAAAAGCAAAAAAAACCCTGAAAACCAAACCAGCAAAACCAAAACTGAAACACAGACCAAACCAAAAATATTTTCAATCATTTAAACCTTCTTCCTCACTTTTTATTTTCCTCAGAATCAATTCTACAAACTTTTAAGTACTGTTGGTTCATGTTTGGTACTCTTCCACAAGACTGTCTGCAGCAATGTGTGATGTCAGCTTACTTCTATCTTATAAACTAGACTTTGGAAAAGTCAGGTAGATAGATACTGGACTAGACTTTTCATATATTAGTGATGTCTGGGATGTTGCCGGTGTACACCCTGCCAATGCGAAGTTCAAGAGTTTCAATAAATGGATCTGGACATGCCCCCAGTGAGTCTCTCTTAAAAAGCAACGTGCCACATGGAAACATCTGGCAGCCTGACCAAACTGATCACCTTTTACAACAGAGTAGGGTTTTCTGTGGGTATGCATGAAGTGCATATCCAGAGAAATGCAAGGAGTGCATTCTGTTTAGCTGGACTTAAGCAATGACCTGGGCCTGGGTGCCCATTGCTTCCTCCTAAACAAACTGGCAAGAGTGGAGAGCTGACCTGTGAGAGAGACAGAGTATTGGTTAATAGACCACAGACAGAGGGTATCAATCTATGGCTTTTACAGGTGAAATCCCCAAAGGCCTGACACTTCAACCTCTCCATAAATCTTCTGGAGGATAGGACTGAAAGTACCCTCATCAGGTATGATGATGCATACAAACTGAGTAGTGAGATGGACATGTCAGAAATAAAAACCACACTGAGAGGAAAATCTGTTACTGAAACAACCTCCCCAAGGACATGATGGGCTGTTCGCTCCTGGAGGTTTTCAAGACTGGTCATGGTGCTAGATAATCTCATTTAATTTCCCTTTTCCATAAAATGTTTGGACCAGATGATTTATAATGTTTTATGATGTTTTATGATTTATTGATTCTATGATATGGAGGCTATGCCTCATCCTGCAACGCAAGGGAGGATGCTCCAGAGGAGATGATGGTAAGACTTCAGGGCATAAAAAAGAGAAAACTAAGGGACTTACTGTGAGGGGACAGTCTGTTTTCCAAGACAAAGTTGTGAGAGCACTGGGGGAAAGAGGGGAGACAGCAAATTGCCTGGACATGAGGATTGTAAGGAGGAACATCCCCGATACTGAAGGCAACAAAGCTCAGATTTCTGCAACCTCAATACAAACAAAAACAAAATCACACAAAACCTGAGAGACCATGCTAGCAGAAACTGAGAAATAAAGAAGACATAGAGGAGAGGGGTAGAGTTGATTGTTAGTTCCTTAACCTAATGCTAAGCAAACTCTTTAGACTTTCTTTAAATGCAAAAAGAAAGGGAAGAAAAAAACCAAAAAAACCAAAACCAACAGAACAACAATCTCATTGTTAAATTTTAGTGAAACACATTTATCTGGCACTTCACAACTCTCTGTTTCTGGTGGTTCTTTCTGAGGCACGTGCATGCACACACCCCGAGACTGAACTACATGGTGACGCTGGGCTTTCCAAATTGCTGCTTATGTCTGTTCTGCTTCAGATCTGACCTCAGGCCATGGCACAGGAGGAAAGATTGTGAAGCACAAAACAAGGTCCTGTGAGTGGATTTGGTTTATAACTTTCCATTTGGCCCTGTTTGGAGAGAAAAAATGAACGATTTTGCAGTATGACTGTTGCTACACTCTTTTTCAATAAAATATCAAATGGATTAGAATATGTCCCTAACATGTGAAACATGTACTAATCCAGTCTTCAGGAGGAAAAAAAAATGAAGTAAAGAAGTCTAAAATTGCATAGGGAAGTAGAAGAAGCTCAAGACATGACATGAAAAGCATGACCTCCTTGTGACAAATAAAAATTTGTACAAAAATCTCTCATGAGACAGCTAAGATGTGTGTGTGTCTATAGGGGTTTTTTGACTCTGAAATATGAGAATTTTCATTGGTTTGGTCCAGAAATAAAAGTTATAAGCCAAGTAATACATTACTTAGAGAAAGAAAAACAATAAACAAATATTTATGAAATATCAGCTATTCCATATTATCTTCTATAGCTAATCATGTTTCTGATTTCTGTGTTCCAATATTTGTGCAGTTGAACAATATCCCTTTTGTCAGTACTGAATTAATTTCTTTTGTAATATAGTAAGTATTGCTTTAAATTTTTATGCTTTAAATTTTTAACTGGTATTAATCAGAAACTAAGAGATGATGATGAACAACATATATGAAAATATTAATGAAAAAGTGCAATGGCTATTTTTTCAACATCTGTATTCTTGATTTCCTATTTAAACTACAGCTTGCAGAAATAATTATGGAAATGCCTATAGTGAGAAAACTTTTTAATTGTTAAGTAATGTAAAAATAATCACAATATTCTTCATTGCAAACACAAACATTCTGGATTTGCATTTTGATGTGCAGAAAGTTTTTTTTTTTCCTCCTTCTTTCCCATATTTTAGCTAGATTTTAATCTCTATTATTAGCCTTTCACTATATGATTTAACTTTAATGGATCTTTTTCCTGAGTTGCTCTATCAATGGTCTTTTGAAAGCCTTGTGCCATTCATTTCTCTTTTATCTACTCCTTTATTCTGAACTGAATAAAGGTTAAAAAATATATAGGCAAAAAATTCTAATATATTAGCAAACTACAATCTCTTTTTGAAATGCTGTTGGTGCATATATAAAGATAACCCTACTGGCTTACTACCTTTTAATTTCAATGATTTTTTCTAATTCACACGTAAACCCTGGTAATATTTTACTCCTCAATTGATACCTATCCTTTTATTGTAACCTTTTATTGTTTTACCTTTTAATTCTCTAGTGTAATAACCATGTGTGGAGAAGAGAGCAAATCTTTGATGACATCTCACTTTAAGAGTGTTCAGAATTATATGGTCCTCAGGCAAAGATTATGGAAGTGGTATTTTAGATGAAAGCCATTTTGAGACATTTAGGCTCTCCTGTAATTCTGTGCCATAAAGTTCCATAAAGGATTTCTAGTAAAACCCAGTGCCTTTCAATTTTTATTGACTTTTTTGGATTTATCATGCAAGCTGAGTTTATCAGGAGGTTCATACATTTATAAAAAAGGAAATTTGTCACTCAGAAACACTGTATTATCATGTCAGAAGCAGCAGTTCTGTGTATAATTGGTGGAGCTACATGAAAAGTATCTGAGTTGAAAGTAAAAACTCGTAACTACAACCATTTCGGTAAATTATTAGTGCCACAATACCTTCCTGGGCACAAGCAACTATTTCTACTGTTTATTTCACAGTCCCTGGCATGATTTCATTCTAAGGCAACTCAGCCTTTTCCAAATACTATCTGAGAACAATTCAGGAGTAAGTATGTGCAGAACATTGTTCCCTAAAGTATTTTTGGAGGTGACTCTGTCACTCAGTCTCAGGGGCAGAGAAGAGTAATAGGCTCACTGATCTGGATGGAGACTCAGACGCTCATTCAGAGATAAAGTGTCTCTCCAAGACTGTTCACCTTCTTCTTGGGTAGATGCACAGGACTGGTTTATTCAACCAGCTTGTTTTCCCCCATTGACAGTAAGGATAGATTAGACATACATGATTTTTAGGTGACTAAAGCTAGGTGTAAGTTATTGGTGTTTATGCATGCATTGAATAAATCATATATGTTTTCTTCTTCAAAGTAGCAGTGCATCTAATCACAGTCCTTTTAACAGACTAAGAAATAGTAAATTTAGGGGCTGTAGGAATTTCAGTAAATGGTTGAAAAATGCCAAAGTTATTCTAAAATTTGGCCATTAAACAGATTATCTTGCTGGTTTATTTGTTTGTTTATTTTCTTTCTGAGTTAACCATTTTAAAATTCTCTAAAAACTCATACTAAAACTCTTTACACCTATTGGCCAGGAATTTTAAAAAATCTTATACAGAATAAACATGCTTAAGAAAATTTATAGAAAAATACTTTTACCAGACTTTTCCAAACTCTAGTTTTCTAAGAGCTGCACTGAAAAGCTCATTAAAACTCAGTAAATGTCCAAAAGCAGAAAAATATTGTGAAGAAAAATTGAAAAACAGCACTAGAAAGAAGGATTAATGAGGATTTTCACTATTTAGGATATCTTTTATCCTCATAAACACATGTTTTTAGAGAGTCTCCTTTAAGCAAAATCACTGACACACATAATGACAGAATTGCTGGTTTTAGGAGAGACCTCTGGAGAACATCTGCCCTGGCCCAACAACCCTGCACAATCAGGGCTGTTTAAATCTTGCTTCCCCAGGATCATGTCCAGAAGGCTTTTGAAAATCTTCAAAGATAGAGATTCCACACCCACTCTGGGCAATGTGTGCCAGTGCTTGGTCACCTGTAGAATAAAAAAGTTTTTCCTCCTGTGTTTCAGCTTGTGCCCATTGACTATTTGCAAATACTAAATAAAGTACTGTGGACATTATTTGTCTATGTATCTTCTTCATTCAGATGATAAGCAGAGATGAAAGTTACTGGAGAGTGTCAGGAGACAGGCTATTAAGGGTGTGATTATTGTTCTAAGTGACTGTCACAAAAGTTTATAATGAGGTGGAAGAAGTTAATTGATACCAAAACCACTGAATTAAATGAGACAGAATATTTTCCCATTGATAATTTTCCAGTGAGCAAAATTTTGTTTGTAAAACAGAGAAGTATTACCTTATTTGTTTAAATGTATAAAGATCAGAATCTGAACATTTTATCTAGCGCAGATTTCATTAGATGGGGAAATACTGATATACTCTTTAGCTGACACTGAAAACACAGGATTTTAACAAATTAACTGCACATGAGATGTAAAAACCAAATCATTATCTTTTTTCTTTTCTTCCCTTCCCAATGTACTCTTTCAATCCCAAAAAGAACTCAAAATCACTTCTCTTTATCACTGTGGGAAATTTTTTTCAGTTCCTGTGTTGTCTGCTTTGTATCTGCCAAGCCAAAGATTGTTTTGCTATACAGTTTGATAACTCAGTGAGAATTAATTAAGTTTTGTCAGCACTTCCTCTAAGGAACAGTATATTTCCATCTTTAAAAAGTAAAGTAAAAGTACTTTTATTAGCTTATAATAAAATCTAGGTACACATTACTGAGAGTTGGGGTTTTTAAATTATTGCTTTATATAATAAAAATAACATTAAGTATACTTGCAATTCTTTTCTAAATGAGGTTAAAGACAAACTTACGTGTTGTCCTACTGACCACCAAGTGGAGCTCTAACCTAGGAAAAGAATGTATCATTTTATAACAAGTGCAGGTACCAGCAGCATTTTTTAATATAGCAAGCTAATGTAAAAAAAAATTCAAAAAATTAAAACCAGACTGCTACATGCTGTGCCAATTACACCTGTGCCAATTAATTTCTTCAAGACCTGTTTTGTCTGTACCTCACAGTTACAGCCAAGTGCTGTAAAAATAAAGCTCATTAGAGGAAAGCAAAACAGAGATTTAAATTAACATGGAATTATATTGCAAAAGACTGAAGATTTTACTTCAAAGAAAGTATAGTTAATGGAAATGATGTTTGATCCCTCAAGTGCTCTGTGTTCAAGGATCCAAGTTACAGATAAAAGAAACTGACTTCTAAATTGTATAATGATTAAAAGAACTGAATAAACCCTTAATAATACACATTTAATTGCCCTGGTTAGATAGACTTCTACTTACATTTGAAAGCTGAGTGACCTATTTTAGAGGCCCATCTAATTTTTAAATAAGCTAGGCCAAATACTAATGATAATGATTGACATTTATAAAAAATTGTTATATGTCAATTAGTTAGTTGATTGTCTTTATAATATAGTATTGTAATTATTTAAAATTCTATTTGAACTGAATTACTGACCTGTTATTATATGTATCACATACATTGAGTTCTTCTAGTTTTTTTTGATTCTTTTTATGTTCTTAGAGTTGCTCTTGTTCTTTTTTGATTCTTTTTATGTTCCTCCTTCTTTCTTTTTTCCTGGAAAACTCATGTGTACTTGGCAGATATAAATGCTTAGAATATTCTGTGCAATTTTGTGTGTATTCTGAACATACTATACTTATAGTAAATAGGAAAAAAGTTGTTCTGAGTTTAACTTTTCTGATTTCATTGGCTTCATATATTAATGAGTTATTGCAGTTTATATACATATTGTAACATATTGCTCCTAAATAAATTCAAGTGCTCAATATTCATCATGACAGAGGAAGAAAAGTAAAAATTTTGCATTTGGAATCATCTTAGAAGAAATATAACTATGACACCTTCCTCTCTATAATCTGAATATTAGCCTGAGCAAAATCTGAGTATTTTAATAGCATTTAAACACAGATCTTACATTTTAACATTCATTTGAAAAATACTACTTGTGTCTTAATTGAGTTTATAGAACTAACAACTAAATAGCTAAATTTCTACTCCCATTCATTCTGATGTGGAGACAAACCCTGAACATCCAAACATAATTGCCCACTTTAGTTCACAGCTTTGAAAACTGATAAGGAAAGCTGATGTGCTGTACAGAGATAGAATGAAAGCAGGCAGTCTTATTAATCAAAGTTTTACCTCAGACTACACCTTATTTTAGAAAGACTATATCTTGTAAAATGTTTTGGTGATTATGTTAATAATGTTTACTTAATTATATGTTCTCTTGGATAAGTACTACATTGCTTCCCTAGAGTGTTTTGCTCCCAGACTGTCCAACTCTGTATCAGGTAATTTAAAATTACAGCATGAAGCTTTTTTCTGAGGTCTCAGTATGAAGAGGCTGCAGAAGAAGCCTGAGACCCACAAGCTGTTCAGCCTGTGTTAAGCAGTCCAGGACTTGTGGCATTACTTGCTGCCTCGGATCTGTGTATTGAAGAAAAATTATGATGCACACCAGCACCCTGAACCCAGTCAGAGATTTTCTAAACTCTGCTTTCAATCTCCTAATGACTTCTGGGAAAATACTCCAAGTAAGATACTGTAGCCTTTCTGAAGGAATGTTTTTTATTAAAATCCTCTTTCATCATGTTTCCACAAATAGCTGTAGTTGGCAGATCTCCACTTTCTCTCTGTCCTCCATTTGGATATTAATTCTAATCAGTTTTTGATGTGTAGATCAAAATCAGATTTTTCTTTCAAAATCTCTTGGTTAGCTCTTTAGTTATGCATGCACTCATATGGACTCATAAGCACTCATACATATAATAGCTAAAGATGATTTAAATTAACTGATATCATCACCACCAGAGAAAATTAAAATGGCACAAGGGCATCTACTTTCCTATTGTCCTTGCCCTGAGTAAGGCAATGGCTGAGGCTGGTGGTTATGAATCTCTGTTACAGATCTCAGGTAGATCTAAAGAAAGGAGATGGCACTTCAAACAGATTTCAAGGAAGTGAGGGGCCCTTTGAAAGACCTACTAAACCAATTTATAGCCAGAACATGCTGCAAACATCAGACTTTATTATAATACTGCATCTCAGACAGTGTCATGCATCATTGCATAAAGTAATACTCCCTGATATCTTTGCCTGTAATTTGTTGTGAAATTATGCATTCTCTCAGTGAACTCAGGAGAAAATGATCAGCATTAATAGTTAATATAAATATTGAAGTGATTCCATTCTATGACTGAGTGAAAATTATGCTGCTGTGTGTTTCCATCCACACTCACTAAATAGTTCTGCAAGGACTATAAAAGAAGAGGCAGGACTTCTGTATAACGCAGACTCACACATTTACACCTTTCTAATGACAC
The DNA here is from genome assembly GCA_013398405.1 of Pheucticus melanocephalus. Lineage (NCBI taxonomy): Eukaryota > Metazoa > Chordata > Aves > Passeriformes > Cardinalidae > Pheucticus > Pheucticus melanocephalus. Next base: position 440,554 of record VZSJ01004639.1, on the reverse strand, counting down.
TGAATTTTAAAGTGAATCCCAAATCATTATCCTCCAGATGTGCAACACCTTAGTGGTTCCATGGCTGTTACATCTACAGATTGTTATTCCCATGTAATATATTTCCAAATATAAATCAATAGAATGTATTTGTTGCTAATTACTGAGTATATATTTCAAATTAACCCAATCAATTAGGATTAAAAAGACTGATAAAGAAAGCAAAAATAGGCATTTATCTTTAAGCAAAATAGAACATGTTTGAATAATTTATGGTATTGGAAGATAGAAAAAACAACCTCAGAGTTAACTTTATTTCTTTGCAGTCTATGTCCCTTTATGGATCTTTTTTTCATTACCCAAACTCAAAATTTGTGTTGTTTTTTTTATGATTTGTTTTTCTTACAAGTTTTAACTTTGGTGTTTTTTAGTATGTTTCCGCCCATCTATGATCCAGCACAAATGATTCCCCTACTCAAACTGATTCCATTGGAAACCACAAGATTTGTTAAAGGCTTTACAGAATATGTTAAGGGCTAGAACAGATCCAATAAGTACATCAGTGAAAGGGAAGCGGAAAATCTTCTTTTAAAGTTTCACAAACATTTAAAAATAGTATGTTATTCAGATTTCCAAAGCCATGTAAAATTCACACCTCATTGTACTTTTTGAGTTCCCAATCAAAGCTTCAAGCCGTTTTTCTCCCTTGGAAATTTTTCAACCAGAATTTCAATTTATTTCAGTGTTGTGAAGATGTAGTCAGAAGCTATGATAATATGTTCCAGTATAAAATAGTCTGAAATACAACGTGTTAATCCTTTAATTAGAGACCAGCCTGCATAATTACTTAAACTATACTGTTAGGTAGTATAAATTATTACTAGTAGATTCTAGTAGATCTACTGTAGATCCACTACTCTAGTAGATGTGACACTGAGCAAGGACATGCTTTGTAAACTCAGCTGCGGAAATACTGTGAGAGACATTTTGTCTGACTGTGCTGTGTTTGACTGCCCTTGAGAGCAGAGTTGGTTTGTCCAGTCAGCAGCCTGCAGGTACAGATGAAGGTCATTCCTAAAATATGTGGGGTTCTATATGCCTTGGAGTTGTCACCATGCTCGCAAACCACATTCACCTTAACATGCTTGCAGGCATGTGCTGGCAGAGTGTCCCTGAGGCTGCTTGCAAAGCCGTGGGTCATTATGAATGGTATTGACATTACAATTTTGTCTTCCTCCTACTTGTACTTTGCAAGGTTATGTGTTTTTCTGCTGCCTCTGCTCTCTTTATCCTCATTATTCTCTGCTACTTTACCTTCTCTGGCAAGTATGGAAGAGCGTGAGAAGGCAGACACACGGGATGTCTCCATTTCTAGAGGTGAATTATTTCAGAGGAACATCCTTTATGGGATTGCATACTCCATATTTACACTTGAAATTTAAATTCATATTGTTCCTTACTGCTTATCCAAGTTTTCTCAGTGATGATGGAAGCACTTCAAGCTACTAGATTCCTTGCTTTCTTAAAAAAAAAAAAAAAAAAAAAAAAAAAAAAAAAGAAAAAAAGATGAAAAAAAACAAAAAGGAGGAAAAAAGAGTGATGGAAAACCAGAAAACCAGAATGTTAACACTATCTATGTCTTCCTATTTCACTATTTTTCCATAAGCATGAACTTCCTGCAGACCAAGTTCTGTGCTTACTGGGGCACAAAATCAGTTTGTCTTGTTCCTGTTTCTGCAGTGTGTGCTTTTCATAAACATTGAGATGCAATGAAAAAAAAAGGTGTTATTTAAATAATCTATATTGTATTTTGGGGTTTTAAACCTACAGTATATGAAATAAAATCAGAACTGTTGCAGTGGTGATTTTGCAGCACAAAACTGAAGGAATGTAAGGATATTTAAGGTTGTGGCTGAGAGTACATTCAGCCACAAGGATGCCTGAGTTAACGAACTATGTGGGGCAGTATGAGCCCTGATGGCAGTGTTCATATCCTGTCCTTGGACTGGGGCCATCCCAAGAAGTACAGGCTGTGTAGAGAAAGGATACCAGCCCTAGGAAGAAAGACTTGGGAGTATTTGTGGACAAAAAGTTCAAGAGGGCTCAGCAATGTGCGCTTGCAGCCCAAAAGGCCAACTGCAGTCTGGGCTGCATCAAATGAGGTGTGAAACCATCTGGAGTGCTGCATCCAGCTCTGGGGTCCCGGACGCAAGAAAGATGTGGACCTGTTGGATCGAGTCCAGAGGAGAGTTACTAAGTTGACCACAGGGCTGGAACAACTCTCCTATGAAAATAGGCTGAGGCTGTTCAACCTGGAGAAGAGAAGCCTTTAGGGAAACCTTACATCAGCCTTCCAATACCTAAAGGGCACCTTCAAGAAGGCTGGAGAGGGACTTTTCATAAGGACCAGGGGTTATGGCCTTAAGATGAAGGAGGATAGGTTTAGGTTAGATATTAGGAAGAAATTCTTTACTGTGAGGTTGTTGAGGTACTAGAATAGGTTGATGAAAGTTGCTGTTGCCCCATTCCTGGAGGTGTTCAAATCAAGTTTGGATGGGGCTCTGAGCAACACTGTTTAGTAGAAAGTTCCCTGCCCATGGTAGGGGGTTTGGAGCTTGATGATCTTCAAGGTCGCCTTCCAATCATAACCATTTTTTCATTTTATATTAGTATGCTATAAACTCTGTAAGTTACAGGTGATGTGGTTTGTTTATAAATAGGTATTCTAGCCACTGAAGCTCATAATGCTTTGTTTTAAACTGTAGTGTGAGGTATGAATAAGTATGTATAAGTAATCTATTACACTAACAATAATATCTTAAACTACTCAAAAGTGTCGGAAGTTTATTTGAAATACAAAGTAGCTTTTTAAAGAAAGTAAAATGACCTATATAGAATGTGTGTATCTTTTAAATTGTATCATGCACCCACCCCCCCATGCCCCCCCCCCCGGCCCCTCCTGGAGATTTTCAAAACTAGTCATGAATATGAAGAAGAGAAACCTAATAATGAAAGTCATGTAATGAGTTGCTATTGTTGTTCTGCCAGCTTTCCCTTAAATAATAGAAACACCATTATATAATTGCTATTTCTTTTTTCCTGGGTAAACTATCACTTTCATGTTTAAATTAAATCTTAAAGCAAGAGCCACAAAAAACCAAAACCACTAGCAAATGAAAGCCCTGTTTTCATTTTCATTTTCTAAAATGGTAAGACTCACTGACACTTCATATTTTAAAATATTAAAAGAGGTGAGTGGTGCAGACTGAGTTCATGCTTTCATCTGGGAAAAAAAAAAATGGATGCAGTCATCAGCATTCTTCAGGACATTTCTCTCCCTTTTACATTTCTGTACATGATTAACATTTCCTCTAAATGAAATATATTCTTGCTGAAAGATGTTAAAATAATGGCAATAAGATCAAAATTTATCAAAATAGACCAAAATTATATCATTCCTTCTCATGCCTTCTTTCTTTTGTTATAGTTCGATTGCAAATTATTTTTGTGAGAACAGTCATTTTTATCATATACAGGATATATAAAAAATTGCTATTGATTGTTTTCTTTTCTGAAAATAGTTTTAACAACCATTTTTTTAATACCCAGTTCCCTTCAGAAATACAGATATAATTTTTCTGTGTGCATAACTACAAGAACTGCGGTGTGGTGTTTATTTAACAGTGATGTTGTCTTAGGTGCAAAACAGGAGTCAAATTTCCAAAGTTAATCAGAACTTGTGGACCTGCTTTATTGTAAAGGGATTATAATGCTTTTTGAAAAAAATACAATGTCTGACTAGATAGGTTCATAAACACAGCATTTTAAGGGATACCATTCTGAAAATCATCAACTTTCCCAAGAAGTCAAAGCAGTAAATCCTTAGTATCTGCTTTCACTTACTGAAGTAGAAGTGATGTGAAAAATACACACTATAAATTTAAAACTTGCAGCGTCAATAGCCTTTACCTGTTCTTGAGGATTAGTGTGACTGTGGGATTAGAAGTTTGTAAATATATCAGCAAACAGGAAGAAAGCACATTCTGTCAGTGATCTCTGTGCTTTTCAAACATACCTTTCATCTTGGTAGAAAGAGGAGAGTGGAAATCAAGAGTTACTTTCTGTCTGTGGGATCTAGGCTATAACACTGGTTTCAGCCTTTCAAACAGCCTTTTACCAACACATAAATATTAATGGTGAAAGTCTGTGTCAGGATGCTCTCCTTGTGCTGTGTAAAAGGGAAGGAACTGTAGCTCTTTTGGTGGGAAGCAGCTGCACAGGCTTCACCACCTTCGTGCCACATAAAAATTTTCAAAAGAGCTGCAAATTCATTGTTGATTGTTAAACAGGACTTGAGCGCTTGATTTCCTGTGAAAGAAAGACATTAACTATAACAGCTGTGCACAATTTCCCACTCACCAGTTCATTTGCATTTGACCTTGTCTGAAAGTTATCCCTCTTGTAAACTATGTGACTGAATGCATTTTTAATATTTTTGTTGAGTTTATTATGTCACTTTGTTAAACTAGAAAGTTCAGATACAGGATAATCAAATAGGAGAACTATATTTTTGTTTCCCCTCTCTCAAAAAAAAAAGAAAATTAAATTGATTTTTTTTCCCTTACATGACTCTTCATGTTCCCATCAGTGACAAGAAATCATGGTAACAGATTCTTTTCAGTACGTTCTGTGGATGAAAAATATTCAGATTTAGCAAACCCATTCTTATTTTTTGTAACATTTCACAGATTAGAAAAATAATTAATAATTAATTAATTTTTATTCTGTAGCATGAAAAAGTGGGGCTTTATTATCAAACAGAAAATGAGTAACATGCTGGCTTCATATCCTATTTGTCAACGTTTTATTCTATATGTGACAGTATTTTGTTGTTTGTAATGCCCCTCCTAAAAGTTCAATCAAATCACTAGAAAAATACCTTACATAAATAAGAGTATCTCTTGCTGAGGGTACGGAAAACTCCAAGCAATGTCTAGAAAATATTTATGAATAGGAGATTTCAGGCTTTCTACTATGCTGAGGATACAGATATGGCAGAAAAAGCTTCACAAATATCTAATAAAACACTCTGATAAAATAGTATAGAACATATAGAAGCAAAAAAAACCCTCCAAACCCCCCCAAAAACCCACCACTGAGCTAAACCCCACAATGAAAATGTATTTATTGTGAAAAAGACTTGAATTAAAGAATCCTTTCGCCCCCATGTGACAATCTCACCTGTAAATTTCAGCAATAATTTTCTCCTCTGATTCCTGCAGATTACTGATAATATATATATAGTGATAGCATATATTGTTTTCTCAGGCTGTTTCAGAATCAACTAATAAATGTTGAAAAGTTTTAAAAGTTTACCCCTGGAGAATAGAGACACTTTGAAACTTCTTTTACTTACAGTTTTTCTGTTAGTAAATATTACATGGAATAACGATGTCTTGGTCTGGATGTCTCATTAGGACATCTATGCTTTGGAATTTTGCTTTATTCAATGCAGATCAATTATAAGGAAATTAAGAATTAGTTTTCAAACAATTAGCAACTAAAACAAAACTAATAAAAAGTTGGCCTAATAGAGAATCAGGAGAATGCTTTCAAAATTTCAGGATTTTTGCTCCTGAAGTGCTCTCTCATAACTTCTTTTATCAGTTCATTTTAATTTCAAAAAAATTAATTCTCTTTAATTCAAATGGTTGTTGAATCCTATAGCACAATATTGATTAAATGCTCTCATAAAGAAGAAAAAACATCTGCCTCAAGTACCAGTGAAAACGCATGTCTGATGGAACTCAATGTTAATCCCCGAGTTAAATTAAGGATTTAGAGCAGTGTGTTCCCAAGTCAGGTGAATTTATCAATTCGCATTGGAAGAAGTCCTCTCTAATATCCTGCTAATGGTGTTTTAATTTGTACAAACTATCAAGCATTTGTTAGATAGAAAAGGAAACAACAACCAGAGATTAATATATCTACCCAGAAACTAAGAGATTTCAGATTTTTGATATTCTGACTCTGGGTAAAGACTAGAAGAACCATGGGGGAAAAAACCAAAAACCACTGAATAAATATCTTTTAAAAGTGCCTTTTAGAAAAGAAAAACATTTCCCCAAGCAGAGTCTGTTTGCCCTTGATCAAAATAGTTTTGATAAGACACCAATGTTTTAGAACTTACAGAACAAAAATTATGCAGCAACGAGGCCTTTTCAGTTCTTCATGCTGCTGTCCCTCCCAGCAAAGAACAGCAGACTGGGAGTGCAGGAGAGGGTGGGAGGGGACACAGTCAGGACAGCTGACCAAAGAGGTACACCACACCATGTGCTCAAAAGTAAAAGCAGGAGGAGAGATACCAATGGTTATCATTGCTCAGGAAGTGACTAGGTATGAGTTTGCTAGTGGTGAGCTACTGTATTAGCATTAGCTTTTTTTTTTTTTTAATTTCTTCTCTTTCATTTTTTTATTTTACTTATTAAATTGTCTTTATCTTCCCCTTCCTCCCATGTGGCAGCAAGTTAAATGGCTGCTTGAGGATTAGCTCATCTCTCAATTAATCCACACCAGAGTGTCCCTTCATTTTATTTCCATTGATTTAATCTGTTATTTTAGTGAACCTTATCATCACCAAGACTAGACAATCTATTTAAACTTGATCCAAGAAACCCAGACTGTCTATTGAGAGTTTAACTAATAATTAAAATTTATTCTTCTTTGCTATTAATTAGTTTCTTAGAGGCTAACTGCTCTCAAAGACCTGATTTTTATCTGAGATTTTCTTCCAGTAAAAAAAATTAAATAAAAAAAATAACTAAGGTATCATTCTTCAGGTTAAACTTACTTTCATGTCATTATTGATAAATGAGAGCCTACTACACAGATAAAAGTACTCATTGTGCACAATGAAACATGATGGTGAATCATTTTGCCAGTTCTGTATTCAAACACACAGAAATTTCTGGTTATGGAGTAATGCGTTAAGAGGAATTTTTATTAGTTTGCCTTTTTGTTTGTATTAGAACAGCTCTGCCCCCAGAGTTTTGCTTAAATGATATAGACTCTTTAATTCTATTCTCCAGTCCAATTAAAACAATCATAAAGGTCTCTAAATTTTTTCCTTGGTAAAGGCAAAATGAATAAAGCACCACCAATTACAAAAAAGCAATTCTGAAAATTCTCACAAAAGATGGATTTTGCCTCTGAAGTCATCTGGAAACAACAAAAAAATCTTCCAAGAATCTATAACTGTAGGAAGAAATGTTAGAAATTATTTGTTCTCTTTATTCAGACCAGGAGCAAACTTGGAAGTAGCAGAATTCAGTTACTTTCACAGAATGATACTGATATATGTCAAGAAGCTAGTGTTTAAAATTTCAATATTGAACAAATTGGTTTAAAACATTAGGGAATATTTTGAAATAAAATATAGCTGTGACTTCACAATTTAATTAAATATTTGATAACTATCCCACTGTAACTGCCAGATATCACTAAAGCTGAATATAAGGAGCAATCAGAAAAATCAGTATGGAAACTAGATTAAATATGAAGAGACATATCCTAAGTCTATGTAAATTTACCTACTTCTGCTGGTTTTAATGAATGTGTGTTGCATTACATGTACTGAGCATTCAACCCTAAGAATTTATCAGCTCAGGAATTCAAAGGAAATCCTTGGATCCCACAAGTTATTGTAACTTAATTATATTATATAATACTTCTAGAATTATCTAGAGTTATTATATTCCTATAATTTTAGCATAATTGAAATTATTTTTGAAATCAGATTATGTATTTGTGATGTGTTTGCGTACAAAAACCTAAACTCAAAAAATTGACGAGTGGATCTGTTGCAGGAATAAGTTCATGGCATTCTGAAGCTTGTAATGTACCGTGGGACACAATAAACAATCCCTGAACACAGTTAAGATTAACAAGGACTTTAACTGATATGGAAGAAATCAAGGGTGAGCATGTATTTTCTGACTGGTTAAAGAAAGCAAACTGGGCCTCCACATAGGTTGAGGTTTAAGTTTTTTTTATCTTAATACAAAGATAAATGTGATTCAGTCTTTAATTCCCTGAGCTAATTTATGAGATGATAAATGCCCACCAGAATATCAAATCCATTGACCTGAAGGTGAACAAGTATTTCCTACTAATTTGGCAATGCTCCTGACGCGTTATTAAAAAAAAAAAAAAAAAAAAAAAAAAAAAAAAAAAAAAA
>VZSJ01004639.1:308169-432239 GCA_013398405.1 Pheucticus melanocephalus | reverse complement strand
ACAGTCCATCTTTTGGGATCACAAAATATCTTGGAAAGATTAACTTTTAATACCTCCTAACCTTTCTGTTTCTCTCTTAGCTGGTACGGCATTGACTCCTAAATTTGCCTTTTAAGATGGAAATGCTTTCTCCATCATATATTCCTTCTCTTTTTCTTCCCTGTTTTCCTTCACCCTGTGTAAAGCTTAACAGGGCTTGAACTCAGCAAGTTGGTAATTAATTAAATAAATTAAAAGCATAACCCCTGAGGTTTGACCTGAGGGAGGAAATTGCTCTGACCGCTCAGTGACACAGAATGTGATTACTGAAAGATTAACAATGGGAAAGACAGCTGAAGAAACCGCCTAAATAGAGAGTCACAAGATCCATTTCCACTCTATTAGACCAAGAGCCATCCAGCTGGATCTTAACAGATGGTCTCAGTTTCTTGTAAAATATTGAAGTACGCCTTAATTCTGTCTTAGGATTTCTACTGAAGAAAGAACCTCGATTTATTGTATTTTCACTGCTGACAGCAGTAGTCCATTGAAATGGCAGTGAAAGCACAGGGAGACACTGGGTTACTCTGCCTTTCTGGCTGACTGCCCACAGAGGCAAGGAAGTCACTACTATTGTAATGCAGATGACAGAAAGTAAGGAACACACTGCAGCTGAACTAATAGAAAGGAACTCACTGCACCCCCAAATATAATTTCAACTTTAAAAATATATTTTGGCTTAATAAGTAGCATCACATGTTTCTGAGAGATGAGCACCCAAATGAATTATTGAGCTGTGCAGCTCATTAGTGCAGCAATTCAAAACAATTGCAAAGATTTACATTCAATACCTGGGCTGGAAAATATCTCCTTGGGAGTTTTTTGGGGGTTTTTTTGGGGAGGTTTTTGTGGTTTTGTTGTTGTTGGGTTTTGGGGTTTTTTTTGTTTGTTTGTTTTTTGGTTTTGTGGAGTTTTTTGTTTCTTTTGTTTTATTTTGTTTTGCCCTTTTTTTTTTTGAGGGATGTGGTTTGGGAAGAGAAAGGGGGAGGTAAGAAGAAATATTAGTCACATTTGCATTTTGTCCACTCTAGTTCCAAAGAGGACTCTGTGATCAGAGGATTTTTCCTAAGTAAATAAACAGTAGACTCTTAAATGTATGCCAACTTTATGAAAAATAATCTTACTGACTTCAATAGAGTTATTTCTTACTTGCATCAACTTAACAGTAAACAGAATTGTCTCAAAAATATGCTAAAATAAAATATGAAAAAACAAAAATCCCACATATTCTTGCTTCCGTCTCTACCTTTGCTTTGCAGACATTACTGTACCCATTCAGTAATTAGAAGAGACTATAAGGGGAACACAAGGAAGATTTTTTTTCCATTTTTTCAGTAAGGGTGGTAAGGCACTGGAACATGTTTCCTAGAGAAGCTGTGGATGGGAGCTCCATCTCTGGAGGTGCTGAAGACCAGATTGGTGGAGCTTTGATCCCAGCAAACTGGTTTAGTGGAAGGTGTCACAGCTTACGGAAGGGGACTTGGAACTTAGATGACCTCTAAAAGTGCTTTCCAAAACAAACAATTCCATGACCCTTATCCTCTCATGGAAAAAAGAGAAGAAGAAGAAGAAGAAAATAGCATGTTTTATAAATGTGACCTACATGATTTATTGTATTGTTATAAAACATTTATTTTATTATTGTGAAAGGCTCAATATAAAAGGAAAAAATTCAATCAATGCAACCTAAAAACTCATCTTCACAAAAAATGGCTATTTCTGAAAGTGAAATAGAGTGCATATTATGCGAAAATTATATTGAAAAAAAGATTAAATACTATATTAAATTCTGCAACAATGACAGTAAATAAATAAAAATTTATTTGATATGTGCTTTGAATAAATATTTGCCTCATGGGGTGTAGTAAACCCCATTGATTTAGGAAAAGCACCATGGAGAATTGAACAATAGGAATGCTGAAACAGCAGCAAGAAAGTTCCTGTCTCCCTGACCTCTGCCCCAAAACCTATCTCTGTAACTTTTTAAGGCAATGTCATGTTAACCCTTGCTATTGGTTGATTATGGATACCCCTAAAACCCTTACCATTGGATAAGCTTGGATCCTATCCAAACCTATATAAAGGGCATACTGAACCCCATTAGTTAGAAGAAGAGCTGAGACCCTTCACAGACCTCCCGTGACAAATAAAACCATCTCCATGGAACAGCCTGCGCCTTCTCCTTCTCCTCTCTACCTGCTGCCGCCTCAGCCCGGGGCACCCCGACTTAGCAAGCAAAGAGCTGAATCATAAGAGCTTGCTAATCACTACATAGCTGCTAATCACCAAGCTTGCTAGGGGTGTTGCCTTGCGGTGATTCGGTCTGAGCTAAGCCTGGCTCTCGGGTACCCTGTCCCCTTGGGGATTGAGCTTCCAAGCTAACTTGCTCTGCTTTATGATAAGGCCAGAACAGAGGCTTTATTAATGGGGTTTTTTGGGTTTTTTTTTTGGGCAAAATTGAATGCCTCACTAGTAATTTACAAACAAAATGTGACCAAAATATTAAAACAATTTGCTTTTTACTCCTGTCCATGCTGGGAAGATTTACAGTGACATACCTCAACAAAGTTCTGAGCTCCTTAGAACAAACCAGGGAAAAAAAAAAGTATAATTATTTAAATGTGTTTGAATTGAACCAGATTTGTGTTTCAGCCAATCATTTACCTATCTTTATGTCCTCTGTAATTTTTGTCAGTAGATTCTGTGCTCAATTTTTTATTCCAAATCATCCTCTTTGAAGTGTTTCATGATTTCTTTTTGGTTTTGGTTTTTATGAACTTCCATTACTTACTTCCAGTATTGTGAATAAAATTGTATAAAATCTCATTTCATTTTCTACAAGGAAAAATTTTTGTAGATACGCTATAAATAATTTTTAAGAAGAGTTTGAGATAAGGGATGCAACAGCTAAGCATTTCTTGATGAATTAGAAATAGGATATCAACAGAGTATCTGAAACCACCTCTTCGGAGTTGAGAGTCATAGGAGAGAAAAAAAAGTCAATAGTCCTTGCCCATGAAAACTCTAAAAAACAGTGTGGCAGATAATCGGGAAACTGTGAGAAACCTGTGTTACTAAAATTTGCAGGTCCTGCCAAATTCAAAGTTTACACTTCAAAGTGCACTAATTTCTGTTACAGAAACCTTTTTAGACAAAATTTTGTTATGTTAAAAAACAAAGAAGCTTCACAATCAAATTAAAAGCTATAAGAATCTGTGCAATATTTCCTTTAAAAAATTCTAATAGAAAAAAAAACCCTCCCCAAAATGAGTATTAAATGCTCAACAGATTTCCCAGGAATTTATTTTTCTTGATAGTTGTAGCCACTTCATCTTTCAGTTAACAATCATATAATCATAACAAACACATTCTCAGAGAAGAGAGGACACTGAATATTAAATGTCAGAATTTTATTTCTAGAAAAGTGTTTTTCACATTTTGGCTGCAGATGGCAGCAAATATCTAGTGAACAGCAGTTTTTCCAAGATTAATTACATTACACATTATTACATGACAGCTATGGGTAGATCAAGTTAACTATCATATATTTTGTTAAGAAAATTATAAAAGTACTTAGATGATATTAAAATATGAATCCTAAAGTATTAATTTAGCTAATTTAATGTGTTTTCCTGAGCAAAATGATATGACATCATATATAGGATGGAGCTCCACACCTGGGGAGCTCCAAACGCTCAAACATGCAGTATTTTACTTGTTTTACTTGAAGAGAGAATTTGAAAATGAATCACTGAATTTAACAGCTGGTTAAATATCTTGTGTCATATATGCCAGTATTTCTTATATATGCCATTTATAATATTCCCATATTTAGAAATTTGCCTTGGTCATAAAGCCATTCCAAATGCAAATGTAACAAAAAGCTCCTACAGCTCATTCATGAAAGAAATGTATTTGTGAATCAGTTGAGACACTTCTGCTCTTACAAAGATTTTTTCTTCAGTGGGGGTTGGATATTAGTATAACTGCCAAAGAACAGGCCAATAACTATATATATATATTTTTTTTAACCCTTAAGACATAAACTGTTGACCACATCTGAGACTAAGGAAACAAAGCTACACCTAGACCACTCTGAGAAATTTAGAAAGCAAGAGGTTCTCACTGGACCTCGTGATTCAATAGCAGGAACCAAGACCTGATGGCGCTATAATCCATTGTAATAGATGACAGAGATGTTATTTAGATATTGCATTGGTAATATTTAGCTACAGAACCACACAATCAAAGTGCTCTATTTCTTGTACCCAACTGAGAATATTCTCTTTACTACTCTGCTGCACTGATCACAAAAGCAAAAACAAAACCAAAAAGCATTTTAGGATGTACCATTATCCCATCTGCCTGCTAAACACACTAATGCCAAGTGTTTGTAGTTGCTGAGATAAATGTTGCTGTGAAATAGAATTAAACTGGACATGGTGGAGCTAGATAGCCCCATCTAGGTTTTTCTAATCTCCTCTCTACTGTGCAAGTGTGGACCAGTCATTCTTTCAAGGTATTCTTTCAAGGTCCCTTCCAGTAAGGGCTGTTTTATAGTTCTGGGAACATCAATAATTAGACATGGAAGCTTGATTTTATTTGTTTTCTATGCACTAGAAATGCACAGAATAAAATGCATTTCTATGCATTTATTTGTTTTCTTCTGTGCATTAAGTCCTTTCTTGCGTTTTCACACATATGCTATATCACAATAACTGAAATCTTTGACCCCATTCTGTTACAAAAATGTTGAAGAAATGTACATGAAATCTGTAGGGAGTAAAATCTTCCACAGCACAAAAATTCTTGACTTGTGCTTGATTCTTACAGAGCTTCCCATCAGTCAGTTGAGCTATATTAAGAAATATTAGTTTAAAAAATCCATGTGTATGAAAAACAGGCAAAACAACTAGTTCCGTTATGCTGAAAATCCAAAATAATGAATTATGCTAGTCTTTGGCCTAAAAATCATAGTGAAATATTGCCTTTATGTACATGTTAAAGTCTTTAATTTATCCTTTTTTGCCTTTCCATTTAGAATCATCATTTTCTTGTATCAGCATCCTTGTATAGATCCTCCTGTAAGTTATGCTGAGGCACATGGAAAATAAAAATGTAATTTGAGGCATCCATCACTGATTCAACGAGGGAAAATCCTGTCTGTCCAATCTAGTGGCTTTCTATGTTGGAGTAACTACATTTAGTAGCTAAAGTTACAAATGCCTTTTATCCAGACTTTTGTAAACCTTTGACACAGTCCTCCACACAACATTCTTCTCTCCAAACTGGAGAGTGATGGATTTGATGGGTGGACTGTTAAGTGGATTAGAAATTGGCTGGATGGTCACATCCGGAGGATAGTGGTCAATGGCTCAGTCCTGATGGACAGCAGTGATGAGTGGACTATTTACAGGAGCATGTAGTGACCAGGAGAAGGGGAAATGGGTTCAAACCAAAATAGAGCGAGTTTAGGTTGGATATTAGGAAAGAATTCTTTACTTGATGGTCAGGAACTGGAACAAGTTTCTCGGGGGACCTGTGAGTGCCCCATCCCTGGGAGTGTTCAAGACCAGGCTGGACGGGTCTCTGAGCAACCGGGTCTAATTGAAGGTGTCCCTGCCCACAGGGAACTAAGTGATCATCAAGGTCTCTTTCCAACACAAACCATTTTATAATTCTATGATTCTACAAAAGTTTTAATTTTACAATCTGATAAACTGAAGACTTTTAAGGAGTATTCAATCAGATTGTTTATCTTTTGATTTCATGCATTCCTTTCAAAACTATTTATTCCTTCTTATTTGTTGATACAAAAAATTGTTTTAAGTCAACTTTGCTAATAGCTTTATCTGAAATTTTTATTAATGCACTTGTTCCAGAGTTTTTTATTTCCTATTAAAAATTTAAATTATTCAGCCTAAAACACAGAAAAAGATTAATACAGATGATATGATATTAATCTACATAATATTCTCTGTTTTCCTTGTCCTTTGATTACTGTGTCTATTGAGCCTTAGTTGATATTGCTAGTTCCATTGCAGTAGCAAGCAATCAAAAGTTCATACAATTCTAATGTGGCACTGATTCTGATTTCAGTTCTAGTTTTCTTTTTAAAAACTCTTTATTTCTGGTGTGATACTGTACATGTAATTAATTACTAGTGATGTTTCTCAATTTTTTTTTCTAATGTTTATTTATAATAAATTCAGAGGGGTAAGAAATGGCTGGCATATATTACTGTCTTATAATGAGAAGAATGAAACTGAATACAGACAATTTGAACACCATTGCCTGAACAGCTGTGCATACTAATACTGCAATTCTAAGCAAACAAAAAATTCCCTTGGGTAGCTGGCAGCAAATCCTGGAAATGCTTAGGCTTCTTATATCTTTCCCCATTGAATTAGAGCTTCCCTAGTTCTTGAGACAGTTCCACCTCTGACCATGCATGAGTTTGGCCAAGTCTGAGCATCTTAACACCTCTCTCATCTAGTTCCAATTTGAATCCGGCCATGAGTATTCCTTGCTTGGTTGCCCTAATCTGATTTACATTGCAGTAAGGGAGGCTGGTAAGATTGCTGTCTGGAATATTTACATTTGTCAATAAAACTTCCTTATGTAACAAGCTTTTTTGATGGTTGTTTATGAGGCTCTTGGAGAGAAGTGTATGTGTGTGTGTGTGTGTGTGTGAGGTGAAAACAAACTTCCAAGGGATTCCTTAGAAACTAACCTTGGCCTAACCACACTGTTGTTTATAAGGAGATTCCTGTCTACAAATCAGTTGATGAGGATGATAAATTACCCGATAAGAATGATCCAAGGAAGGAGTGTGTGCCACTCAGAAGAGGAGGTTAGCTTTCTCAGACTGAAGATAGCTTTTGTGCTATCTGTGCCTAAAATGAAAGACACTATATATTTTACTAATATGACCATTGGGTAGTTAGGACTCTTAGAAAGGCCATAGATTACAGCATTCCAGGTGTCAAATTTAAAAACAATGCAGCTACTTAAATAATAAATACACACATAAAGAAATACAGTGGAAAAAAACCACACAAAACCTTCAAATTTTTGTTATTTCCATACGTAGGAGCCTTCAGACAATTAAAAGTTGGCTCTTATACATATTCAATGTTTTACTATATATCAAATAAGAAGAATATTTTAAAGAAAATATTACCATCCTTTCTAGCGACCTTAAAATCCAGGGGTTTAATTCTAATAGAAATAGGAGGCAAGAGATGCTTTACATATATGATTGTTTGTTATTTTCTTCAATAAAATCACAGAAATTGTTAAAGAAAATGCTTTTATTCATATGCCTAGGAGGCTTCTTGAGATTTTTTTTTCCACTTGGAGAATTTTCTTTTCAATTTGACTAGGTCTGCAGCTGTGCTGCTTTGCAATTGCTGCACATATGTCCAAAGGCTTGACTATTAGAAAATTAAACAAAATTAATGTCATAGGAGTTCCCTGTTAACTCTAAATGTTCTGTGGACCCTATATGTTGCTGTTGTTGTGAATGATGGATTCAAACATAATGATTCTGGAACATGGGGAATAAAAATTGACATTCAGTCTTCCCATATGAATACAATAACTTTTGTCGTGTTTGTGTACTTAAATTCTCTCTGTACAGACTAGCCTTTATAGGATTGACTCACACCATATGAGTATTTGTTTCATATTGAGTTTCCATGAGGATTTAATTAGATAACATTTTATGCTACAGAAGGGTGTGGCATTAAGTAAACAAAATATCTCGAACTCCCTAAAATACTCCCTAAAATAAAAAGTGATGGATAATAAATAGTAAAACTTACAGAGATATAAAGAGTTTGCATATGACATAATGGAAATTTTCTAGAATTCTTAACATTTATGCAAGAGAAAAATAAGAAACTAGCATGCTTTGTGGCAAGAACAGCAATATCACATAGCTCCATAGATTGTTTTTTCATTACCTAATACAGAGAGTGTAATCCATTACCTGACAAAAAGTCAGAGTAGTCAGTGCTTGACGGTTCACTTTGTTCATGTTAAAAAAATAATCACAGAGCTTTTTCACCATAAAACCCCACCAATCCTCTCATGGTCTCCTGAATAATGGGTTTCATTTGATGGTTTCCCAATGGAAAACAACTTACTTATACTATCTTATTGTAAAAACCCAAGGTAATTTCAATAATTTATAAAACAAAAGAAAGCAACAAGGGCAAGTAATGGTGTACTTTTCTTACCTTTCTATCACTGGTTGTATTCAACAATCAAATTTCTAGTTATTCATTCACTCTGATAAAGACCAAAAACTTCTTGGATTCCATTAAAATCTCTCCATACTCCTTTGTGTGTGTGTTGTGGATTTTTATTTATTTAATTTCATATCTGCTTTCAATACTTCTTTATATACAGTTAAAACCAATTTTATTATAACAATTGATTTGGGGATTTCATAAATTGTTGCAGTTTATGATAATATATATTTAGTAAGATATATGCTATATTATAGCAGATATGAAGTAAGATTTATACCTGTCCTGATCACCTGTTCAATTTTTTTTCAGTTATTGAGATCCTCATTTTAATATTTTATCCAAAAGAAAAACAAGGATGTAAGAAGTATAGGGAAAATACTTGGATAAAAAGAAACACATTCAATGGAAACATAAAGCTTAACAGACAGAGGGATAGCAGGCATTTCTACAGTGTTTTGTATAATAAGATTAATATTTTTATTTCTCCTCTTATCTGAAAAATTTAAAATTTTTTTCTGGCATCTCTTCAATAAGCCCTTCAAGTACATAGCAGGTGATATCTTCCTTTTCACATGTTCATCACATTACCGCTGAACATATGAATCCCCTAACACCCGGAATGTCATGGTCTGACGGATAAGGTCGTCGCAAACTTGGCACTAATGCACTTTGATCCCATTCATGAAAGGCGCTCTACCTATCTCACTAATATATTAGAGTGATTTGAATATTCTAGAATTTGATTGTTTATTAAAAATATCAGAATTACTATTCTTAATGACTGGCCAAGTTATATTGATTTCATCTTAAAATTTTTATTTTTTACAAAATGTGGATATTACATAATCAATTTATGCTGATTTGAAAACAAACATTGTAATGTCAGTAAACATTTTACTCCCATAGCAGGTCAGTCAAGTCAATATCACCTGTTATTTGTCCTTCCTTTTCTCCTGAAGTCCCCATAGTGGCCTTCTGAGACTGTGGTGCAGTTTGTTAAGTTTTTTCTATTCAAAACATCCAAAACAGTGGAAGGCAGTGTCTCAGTTTATCAGGGAAGTATGCTTATACCAGGAAACAGGATACATTCATGGCCTGGAATGCAACAAGACATATGAAAAAATTACCTCCTAGGAATTTCCAGGGGAGTACTGAATGAGAATAAATGGCACTGTTCTGGGAAAGTTCAAGTATTTGTGTTCAGCTGTTTGTTTAATTTGTTTACTTTTCTAGTGATCTGTTATCACTTGTAAAGGTATTGATATATTCGGATGGTCAAAAACCTTTTATCAACTGTACAAGCATTTCTGACTTCATGCTATATGCTTCCTAAAATGTGTAAAGTAGTAAATTTACACAGGCACTGGCTTTTTTTTTGGAAAATAATACGGATGGAATTCCTCCTCTCTAATTCTTCAGAAGATGATTCATAATATTAGAAAGAGATCTGTACTCAGTCAGCTGTTCTCATGCCAGAATACCAGTAGTTCCCCACAGCAAAGTGCTGAGGGAGCAACAGAAATTGTTTAACCAGATCCTATCACACACTGTCCAAATTAATGCAATTCCATTTTTGAAGTTTCTTGTGATTTTGCCATCTAAACACAACTACTCATAACTAGACTATGTAATTATGAGTAGATGGCAAATAAACTGTAATTTAGGTTTACAAAGAAGAAGAAATTTGGTTGCTTTTTTTTTTCCTCAGTAAGATGCTCTTTAAAATTCTATACAGAAGACCATTGCAACATGATCTGAGTAGGGATGACGTATCTGCTCTGAATTTCTAATTCATTTGAAGGAAAGAGTGTGTACATTTTATAAATCTCTGCTTTAATCCAGAGTCATCATGAAGCACTGAACTAGCACTTCAATTTAGGCCTCTATATTTACACCAGAAGGAAAAAGCAAAGTTAATCTCATGTTTTGTCCATAGAATAAAGAGAAAAAAAAGAAATATTATATATGCAACTGAGATTTTGCCAAAGGAAAATTTGCCCTATAAATTTCAAAATTAAATTTATCAAAATCTCCATTAAAATTACTTTTTAAGATACTAGCCATTATGAATGATTAGTCAGAATCAAACTTTTGCGATTGGAAGTGTGCTCCTGTAATGCTGAAGAAAATATTCTTTCATATTCTTCTGGTTGATTAACAAGTAATCACTGTATCGGAACATTTCAAGGTTAATTTAATAAAGAGAGAGAAAGAGCCTGAAACGAAAGGAGAAGAAAGAATCTCTCTAATCAAATATTAGTCACATTGAACAATATAGCAGGTGTTGCCAACAGAAAGCTTTCATTTTCTTATAGCTACACAGTCTCAATTGCACAAACATGGGTGCCTGTGCCCATGCAGAATCCATGATGTGTACACTGCTAAATAAAAAAATTGGGGCGGGGGGGAGCAAGGTCAAGCAAAGTTCTGTCATGTCCTACACTTAGTTAGAGGGACATATACAGTAAAACAGTGTGTCCCACGCACCTTAGACCTAAACTGACCACAAGACCATGCTTTGCAGAATACATTGATCTGCACAAAACTGATGAAAGTTATCTCAGCAGACCAAATTCCTAATGATATCCAAAAGTCCTTCAAAATATTTGGACCAAATATTATTTAAAGTAGTGCTAACACTCCTTTTTTTGACTAAAAAGTGCCTGTGCTGGTCTAGTGGTTATTTATTTCCCCTGAACCAGATAAGCTCATCTTTTCAGTTCCATCTTCTAACTGTTCCTTCTAACCTAATTTAAATTACATAAACTAGTGTTTACTCTTGAAAAATAGAAAGACATCTCAAAAACTTTGGTGAGATGGTATAAATAATATATGCATGGTTATGAAAATGCTGCGGTTGAAAAGCATGTCAGAGTTAATTGAATACAAACACAAGAAATTACGATGCTGTCAGAAAACAAACAAACAAACCCTTCATGTTGAAAGGGAGAGTGGAAGCACAAGGGGATTATGCAGAGACTGAATCTATTTGAAATGGAAGAAAGAAGTCCACTATTATTATATTATAGAAATATTATTCAAAGTTGTTGAAAATAGAAGTGTCATCCCTTTATGGCAAGCTTATCAATTCAACTGGACAGAATAAATAAGGGGTAATAAATAATACATAACTAATATTCATATGTTCTGTTCTGTAATAATGAGAGAATTTTTTAGTGAGAGAATTTTTTTCCTAAAACTTCAGTATTATATTTTTTTCTAAGAAATGTGTGCAGTCAATATAAAGTCCTGTTTATGTGGTTTAGGTCCTCTGATACATATTTTTTGAACATTTCAACATATAAGCTTATCTCATAAGTAAGTAGGTTAAATAATTGAAACAAAACCTTTATAAGGTCATACTTAGAGGTCTTTCCTGTGAAAGGTCCACACTTCTGAAAGACACTTAAATAAGTATTAATATACATTCCTGTATTTATTATAAGGTAAGATTTATTGAGTTTTCAGCAAAGGGCTGGAATTTTTTGTGTTAGTGTGATTTGTTAAAGAATGGAAATATATGATTTATTGATGTTACTTTACCCTTTGAGAAGTTCAACATCTTGGTTCTCTTCACCAAATGAATGTGTTTATTTTACTGTGATAATCATGGACACTCAGCTGAAACTAATTATAATTTTAAAAAAGTATAAAGTGTTTAAGCCATGCATTTTTTATGCATGCTTTCTGGTTAATGAAGAAGTAATGTTCATGAGGCCAATTTTATAAGATGCAATTTTGCTTCAGACTGTAAGGAGCATGGAATTTATACCAGGTACAAAAATACAAATTTCAAGTTATACACATCAGAGGTCTGTCTCAGAATGTGGTGCACAGGAGCACAGGCATGAGGAGGTGATAAAAGATGGAGCACAGGAGACATCACAAGTGTGAGCAATTCATTCATAAATCAGTGCTGACCAGGACCTAGTCAAAATTGTTTCAGGAGTTCAAAAGTAAACGAAGTGTCTTACATAGGCAAAAGACACTAAAAATTGTTTATTTGGATTAACAAGGAGTTGCAGACCAATGAAGATAAGCCAAGATGAAGAAGGATATTAAAGAGAATATCCCTAAGTGAATCCTAGACTGAGAAAGAAGAAACTGTTGACATAACCAGCACATGTCCCTGTGTGAAGAACTGCAGGTGTTCAATGTTATCCTCTCCCCTCCCTCCCCACATACATGAAAATGAAGCCACCAGCTTTAAGGTCCAGAGGAGCAGAAAAGGGTGAGTAGAGCAGCAGGGGCAGGGCTAGGAGCCAAGTGAGGATAAACCAATTTTAACTGTTCAGTTTTTTTCATTGAACAATTATCTCTGGACAAAGAAGAGTTGGTATTTCTATTCATGAACTGAAAAAAATAAGTGTTTTGCAGCAAGCATATTTTTAATTAGATTAAAAAAAAAAAGTGGTGGTGATTAATCTCCGGTATCTTTAATTACTTTGCTCTACAAAACACTTGTTTTAAAGAACTGCTGTAACAAACCATAATCACTTAAACTTTTTAAGTATTCTTGTTAACATGAAGAAAAAAGGAAAGGATAGATTTGCCTGCCATTTCTTTTTGGGTTTTATGATAAAAAATTGCATTTTTCATAGACTTAAGTAAAATTATTGACAGTAATCAAAGTAAAAATATATATGTAATATTTAATTGTATTAAATGTAGTTAATTTAATAAATTTATGCATCAGAAGCCTCCAAACACCTCAGTAATAAATAATAACTGCATGAGGTTGAAAATATAATGATTTTAAGAAGCACAAGTATTTATATTCTTTTAACTTACTTTTGTTTAGCAATGGAAATACTTGGCAATAGAACAGATTCCTCTTATCTAATAAAATGCTTTTTGTTATCCAGATAGTATGTACTTAGTATGAGGAGCAGAAATCTTGGGACTGTTTCATGCTCTGAAAGTCACATTTCTATTTTTTTACTTGCTATCTTGTGTTAATGCATTAACTCCGTCTTTGTCCTTTTCCTTTCCCTTTCTGAGGGGTTGTATACTGCAGGCCTACAAAATGTCTACATAAATGCCCTCTGAGATTATTTCTGCAGAGACTATCTCTCAGTACTTACTTAAGACCTTTCTGGAAAACAGCAGCACTTGAGAACTTCTCTGTCAACTTGGTGGAGTAAATATAAAGGACAGAGATGAGAAACACTCTGTTCATTAACCTGCTCAGTCCTAACACTCAGATTCTTTCCCTTTACTATTGTTATTATTATTATTGTAACTGTTATTATCACTGGCATTGCCATTTATAGTCCTGCATTTTCTCTCTAAGGTATCAGCAATGTTGCTAATCTTAAAAGAGATTCAGCAAAACTTAAATATTCTTACTGTTTTCGACAAATCAGAGTGGCATTTATCTTGATTTCTGGTTTTATCTCTTTGGATTCTTTTGGTGTGATTGGTTGCTTTTTTTTTTTTTCAAGTGTAGGGAAACGTTCAATTTGCCACTCAAAAGTTAAAAAAGGGTTTATAAAAATAATAGTTAAAAAAGAAACACAAACATTTTAATTTTTTGCACATAAAACTATGCCATTTTGAAATTCCTTCATCGTGCGGTCTTTACAAAAGCAGACAGATAAGTTTAATTATAATAATAAGTTTAATAATAATATGAATACGACAGATACTTTTATATGAGGATGGTGTGGGAACACGACCATTTCTAAAATACAGTTTATGGCAGTACATATGAGATTTTTGCTAAGAAGGAAATCTTAAGTTTAGTGTCTCCTAACTGATAGTAGGACAATCCTGACAGAAAATCTGCAACATACTCTTATTTGCTCTTAAGTCTAATTTCACCCCCATTCACCTTCCCACAAACTTAAACACTTTTCAGGCCTCCTTGTCAGGTTTTTATCTTCAAATGTCTTTGCTATTGGATAAATAATTATTAGAGATAATATTTATTAATTTAATCCTCATATCTTGCTCTACTGTTTAGAAACCATGGATACAGGAAATTTGAGAAAGGAAGGGATTTACGGTCTCCAGAAAAAAAAATGTTGTGCACAATTATAATCTAAATAAACAAGAAGATTTCTTGGACTAGACAGCCTTTTTGGATGAAGGTGACTTTTTCAACTGCATGTGGTTCTGTCTCCAGAAACAATTTAGAGCCTTTATAACCTCCCTGTGGAGTTTTGAGGACTCTACCACAAAAACGTGTGTGACTCTTTCAATTATGTGCAGAAGGTCCCACTTCCTAAAGCCCAAGAATGTCATATATGTTGCCTTATCACAGTTCACAAAAACCCCCAAAGAATGTAGCTTATCTCAGGCACTAGAGCAGCTTAAAATTAATATGCAGACAAAATTCATGTCTTCAGTCATGAGGCCTGAGCAGCATATTTGAACAAGTCATTATGCTGTGGTGTTCCTATAGCTACTCATTTTCTCAGGTAGTCTTTTGCAACCTGCACAGAAATAACTGCTTTAGGAAACAGCACTGATAGTGGTGACAGAAGGGTTTATTTTATTTTATTTTTTATTTCTAGTCTTTAAACGTCTTAAAATTGACTGATTTTTTTTTCTTATGGGAAACTATTGCAATGTGAATAAAAGAGTTATGTAAGGGAAGACAAGGCACAATAAGAATGTTTTCCCATTAAAAGCCTCCACTGTTGCAGCTCTCACCTAAAAAATGTGTTTTAAAATAATTTCAGAAGTTAATTCTAACAATTTTAGGTTCTGAGAATACCAAGATTAGCTGAGCTGTTTAGAGCAAGGTGCTAATAACTCCAGGGTTCTGGGTTCGATCAATAGGTTATTCATTTAAGAGCTGCACTCAATGATCCTTGTGGGTCCTTTCCAACTCAGAATGTTCTATGATTCTGTAAATATCAAGATGCTTGACTTTTACTTATTTATGATGTGACAATCCCATCTTCACTTAGCTGTTCATTTTACAGACAATATTGTTTGCTACAATATTTGTGTAGAACCTGAATCTCTAATTGTTTGCAGAACCTGCCTATTGGATCAAGCTGTGTAGAACAATTAGACATAAAAATGCATCACTTTTCTAGATCATTCTCAGGGGTATTTGGAAGACAGGTGCCAAGACCCTGTCAAAATTGATGTGTTTCTTGGAAAGACATCTATTCATAAATGTAGTCAGGATACGCAGCTCTAAAGAAGTAAATGAAAAATACAGAATATTCAATGGCAATTAATAATAAGGTCTCAGGAACATATTTATCATATTTAATTTGTTTTTTCAGAATGTATGTCTGGCCTACTGTAAAAACTTTCAATGAAGGAGACTCATGTACAAATATTTGTATTTATTCACCATGCCTCTAAAAGGCATTTAAAATGTTAAATTTGTCAGATATTTGAGTGTAAACCACAGACATGATGTAGATTCTCTTACACCCCAATGGAGTAAGCAAAGTGCTGTGAATTTCAGGATCCAGACAACTGGCAGTATACCCAGTGTGTGATTAGGTGTTAGAGACTCTGGATTCTAAGTGCATATTAACACAAGTCTGTTTTAGGACACATCCAACAAAAGCTCTATTAATTACAATCATAGTGAGAGAACATTTTTACAGCAATGTATTTGAAGAAACCAAATCTATATACTGTTTCAGAAAGAAAGGGAAAGAAATGAAGAAAATCAATTATTTCAATGTTAGTAAAGTGAGGAACTTAAAAAATGCTCCTTCACGCAAAAAGCACTAAGGCATAGGGACCACCTATACCCAGAAATTAAATTTTACACCTCTTTCTCATCAATTTTCATTGATACTCAGAATACTTAGTGGCAGCACCAACTGCATTTCACACTTTCAGAGTAAAGCTAATATTATTCGAATTGATTGTCTTCTTATAGAACCCTGTATAGATAGAATCAGGTCCAGAAAGGAGAGACAAAAAAAACCCAACAAAACACAACTGCTTGAATTCCCTGTAATTTCAACTGGAAAAGTAGTTCCAGTACCACAGCTCCTTGTGTGCAGCATTTTTGATTGCTATTGACAAGCCTAGCCCATTTTCCATCATCTTTACATCTCTTGTTCTCTTTCCCTCTAACCTTTTCCCTCAGCTGCCTTGGACACTAGGCTTACTATTCTTATTGCAGAAACAGCAGCTACAAAATCTGCAGTATAATGCCAGCATGTTACCATAGAATCATGGAATACTTTGAGTTAGAAGGGACCTCAATGATCATCAAGCTCCAGTCACCCCATTCTGGGCAGAGACACCTTCTACTATTCCTAGGAATGGGCATTCACAAGTTCCATGGGCTACCTATTCCAGTGTCTCATCACCCTCACAGTAAAGCATTTATTCCTCATATAAAATCTACTCTCAGTTTAAAGCCATTACCCCTCGTCCTATCACTACATGCCCTTGTAAAACATCCCTCTCCATCTTTTCTGTAGAGCCCTTTTACATGTGGATTCTCCCTCAAGCATTCTCTTCTCCAGGCTGAGTACCCTTGATTCTCTCAGATTGTCTTCATAGGGGAGGTGCTGCAGCCCCTTGATCAACTTAATGGCTCTTCTCTGGACTCAGTCCAACAGTTTCACTTCCTTCCTCTGTTAGGGCCTCCAGAGCTGCAATCCATGTGGGGTCTCACCAGAGCAGAGCAGAGGGGCAGAATCCCCTCCCTGTCCCTGCTGGCCACACTGCTTTGGATGCAGGCCAGGACACATTTGGCTCTCTGGGCTGTGAATGCCCATGACTGGGTCATGCCCAGCCTCTCACCCACCAGCAGCTTCAAGTCCTTTTCCTCACGGTTACTCTCAACCTCTTCACCCTCTATCCTGTATTTGTGCTTGGGATTGCCCTGGCTCATGTGCAGGACTCTGTTTGGCTTTGTTAAATTATAGAAAATTACCTGTGCCTTTAGAGTGAAAATCTCTGTATTTTTCAGAGTACAATTTAGGGACAGCAAGCGAGGTTGCAATTCTTGTGCGCTGACAACAGCAGGACTTTCTCCTGTGGGAGCTAGGAACAATACACTTATGTAATGTACTGTGAAGAAGGGGATTAACTAGATGTCCTCTAAAGAAATTTCCAAATCTTTTTTCCATTATTTATTACCTTTCCTTACCTCACTGCTCCCAGGAAAGAGCTTGCCTTTCCCCAGGGCGCATTAATTAAATGCATCAGACTCCCACAGCACAAACAGGTCAGCTGCAACACATGCAACATAATCACATTCACTGAGCCACCACTTCAGAGAAACTGTCTGAGTTGCAGTGTATTCAAAAGCTTAAAAACCTGACTGCAAGTGACAGGGCATGTGAAGCATTCAAAACTATTGTTTAAAGGAAGCTTTTTTTGGTTAGAGTTATGAATTTGCCTTTTTATTGAATGTGCTCTTTCCCTAAAACTGCCAGTTATTTTCTGCTGGGGATTATAATGTCCACTTGGTGGTAATTATGAACGCTAGCCTTAGGAAGGCACAAGGATTAAAATGTGTAAATATGCATAAAAATTCCCTCCATACACCCTGGTCAACAATATTCCATGCACTAGCAAGCTTTACCTAAGGGACATATGCTGTATGGATTTTTGCTTTTTTAATCCAATTTAATGCCCCCCTTCCTCCAATAAAATCTATTTTTGGCAAATATAGAAACTGGTAAACAAAATCCATGGATTACAGTAGTGAGTGAAAATTATATATATGATTTAATGTCATTGAAGTTCAGGCTTCCCACTCTCAGAAAGCTCTTTAGCTGTGTTCACATTCTTAATAACCCAAATATATGTACTCCCACCCACACAAATTACTCTTCTAAACAATGTGAAAGACACGGAAAAACAAAACAGAGTATTAATACACCCACTATCATCTTCTCTCCCACATTTGGGAATTCTCAGTAAGAGAAAATCCCAGACCTACATTCTTTTTTCAGCACTCAATGCTCTGAGTCCTCAAACTGTGCCATAAGAGAAAGCTTCATCAGCTATCAGCCCTTTTAAGCTGCACCAATCTCTACTGTAGCTACAATGATTCAGGACAATTGAAAGATACATGTTGCCAGATCTTGTATTTTCAAGAAATTAAGGCAAATAAACAAAAATTTAGGAAAATACACACAAAATAAAAATTGTTGTATACTCTTAAAAGTGAAAAATCCTAGAAAGCTATAAAATAAGTTTTATATGAGCTTGAAAAGTTTTAGCACATTTTGTCATGTGTATAGATACGAAAGTAAAGCTCTTCCATGTATATTCATGTATTATTTTCACTAACCTACCTTCTCAGAGGGACATTTTCTCATTCAGTATTCAAACTACCAGAATTCTGCTATTTCCCTGCATTATAGAAAGTTATTTAAGAGTTCAAATATTTCTTCTTTTTGTATCTGACCTCTGATTCTTGAAAGGTAAGAGCTAATAGTAAGCACTATTATACTATAATTTGTTCCCTTAACAATGATTTGCAGCCTACCTGGAAAAAAAAATCTATATTTGGTGAATGCTACTAAAATTATAGTATGACTTAATATTGAAGAGAATATGCTGATTTCAGTAAGCTTTTTTCTCTTTACAAATTAGCATATATCACTTTCTACCACTGTCACAGAACATTTCCCTCAGGTTGATGCAGTATTTGCAAATAAGATGCAGTATTTGCCCCTTGCTTTCCATACAGCACCAAAAAGACTAGAGGTGAAAAATATAGTAAGCATTTTTTTTCTTTTACCTATCTTAGTCTCTTCGTCAATTTCTTTCCCAACATATTGGTGCTGTTACAACCTGTTCTGACACATTCCTGATCATAATATTATTCATTAAATAAAGTCTCAGTTTTAAATTCATGCCTTACTCATCCTCAGAGCCCAGAAAACATGACATTATGATTCAGCCTGATGTCTAATATTAATTGGAGAGCAGCCTTTTACATGGTTGGATGTGAAATCTATCTAAAATATCACTTACTAGTGTAAAATATGAAGACAGAATAGAGAAGGAAAGACCCTATTTTTTTACAGAGGTGTTTATTCAGGATTTCTGTATAAAAATGAAAGCAGCATATTCTTTAGCAGTCTCAAAATTATAGCGCTCTAAATATGGCTATTCATCTTCTTAAATCATCAGGGAAAAGAAGTGAAGGAATTTTCTATGATAATTAAAATAAATTCATTCTAAAATGCAAATAAGCTGCAATAGGCTGCCACTTTACATCAGCTTGAGCAGCTAAATGCACCTGTGGCCGACAGCAACCCACTGAACTTTAAAAATCGAGATTTAGACAAGTAAATCAGTGCTTGTTTTTCATTAATGTTTCTCTAGGTGGAGCTCTAGGTCAAACATCTTTGCAGTTACCTTGAATACTTCATCGTGATAACTTTGGGATTTGTTTTAATGTCCTCAGCTCACCACATCTGTTGCTATAAAATGAGGTGCAGAAACTGCACTGACTTTATTTTTTTTGTCACTTTATATTCGCTGTTTATGTAAAAAACGCAATTGTCATGAATGATGAGAGGATTAAACACAAAATCAGAGACGATGTCAAACTAACAGGACTGCTGCTGCAGTGGCATATGCAGACATATCAGATTTGTCATGGTTCACATTTTAGTGAGCTGTGCCACAGTGCTTCTGAACTGTGACATCAAATAATAATTCACAAAGTTAATAAAAAATCAATTCTTCAAGACGTTTTCAATCTATTGATCTGCCTTAATTGTGCATAACTGATGAGCTGATAGACTGTAAAAAAATACAGATGGCAAATGTCAAATTTAGTTTTTTTAGTAAGCATATATGTATAAACCATGGCATGCAGTGTTTTTTCCAGGAAAGATTGTTAACAGCAACATCTTTTGAATTAAATTTCAAAAATAATAATCAGAAATCAACAAATTAATTGTTTGTTTGTTAATTGGTTTCTTTTTTATCTCTCTGCCAGCCTAAAAAAAAAAAGAAACTTTGTTTAATAGAAACTTTCTCTTAGAGTTTAAAGAGCTTCTTGGTTTTAGGGTGCTACTGCATTTTGGGGGTTCTATTTTTTTTCATGGAGAACTCCTACATCCTAAAAATCAAAAAATAAATGAAAAAACCCCCTTTTTCATAATTCTGTATATTTTTTTATGCCTTAGTTAACACAGCTACAAACTTGTTTTCCTTTCAGAATGACATTAAACATTATATTCTTGAAAGGTTTCAGTAACAACAATGCAAGGGAAAATAATATTATCAAAGATATCAGCTATCATTGGAAAAAAAAAAAACAACAAAATCCACTCTGCTCTACAGGATAGAAGGATGGGAGACAAAGTGAAGTGCAGTATTGTACTATAAATGGTGCATAAAAATCAGCAAGTTCACACTACTATTAGCTCACATTTTCTCCTATAAATGTTGTCGTTTCATTGATTCTTGTAATCTGGCTTCTTAAAACAATCTACTTCTCTAACTTTTGGGTCAGGCTATTAGGTAACAACACTTGATGGATCTGTTGTTTATTCTTCCTTTTTTGTCTCTGAGAGATGAGGGCAAAGAGAAAGAATGAAAATCACTTTGCTTTATGAAATAATTATTTTGCAACTATGTAAAATTGAGTCCTTGCAGAGTCCTTAGTCTAATTGTTACATATTGTGCCTCTGCCATCTGAAGCCCTAGAAAAAAAAAGTAAGTTATTACTGTATTCCTGGAACATTTATCAACACAGAAGATGATATGTGATTGATGACTGAATAAACCACAAGTGCTGAAGTTTGTAAGTACTTTATACATTTATACCTTTTTTTTAATCGTGTGAAGAAAACAGCCCTAACAAAGCAGGGGAGACAGGGCTCTTTAGTTTGTTCAGTTTTGGTTTAAGTCAGTCAAGAATAGGGTACCACAATGCTTTCACCCTCACAGCTGAGTACTCCAGGGCTCAGAATGCACCCTCAGGCCTTCTCAGTGCTTGGACAAACTGACAGAGTCAGGAGTTATGGAGAAACTCCCAGTCCAGCATGGACAACAATAACAGATGACTCTAAGTCCCAAAAGAATTACAAGGGATGGCAAAATGCCCCAAATTGTAAACCTTACTCTTAAAAACATTCAAATACTCACCTCCCATAGGTTCTGTTCTGGATGGGGGGTTATTCCTCCATATCTCATGCTGACTACTTTCTATGACTAAACAAACAAGAGCAAATTGAAATAAATAAAAAAACCTAAACCTATCCACAGCAAATGCAGAAGGCATACTGGGGACAGAATAAAAAAGGAGGCACTTACTCTCACGTGAATATCTTAGTCACTTCACTGTGAAGTCATACTTTTTCTCTGCTTTTGTGGATCTTGTCTTCTTCCATGCAGTATCCCAGCTTTACTAAAACCAGTGGAAAGTAACCCTCTCAAGCATGAGTGCTATGAGTTGACAGCCCAGTGCTAAGTTAAAAGATGAGAATTTGAACTTGTGCTTTCAGGCAGGAAAGAACATTAATCTTCCTTTCACCCTTTTTTTTGTTGGAGATCTAGGTAGGAAAGAATATACAAAGAGAATGAGTTTAAAAATGTATCGAAATCTCTGGTTTAAGCTTTCTTTTTTAATTATGTACTACATGTGATGACAAAATTGATAGCGCACAGAAACATTTCAATTCCTTCTATTAATCAAAGCAAGAAAGAGTTAAACTGCTTTGGAGGTGAAATCAAGTGCTTTTTTGAATTGTAAACCTAAAAAAGGCCCTGAATAACTACATCATCACAGGAAGTAGGGATAGGTGAAGCACATGAAAGAAAAAAATACATGGCTTGAAAAAAATACATCTGCAATAGATAAAAGTTTCTAAAACAAGAGCAGCTGTGATTTTCTTTTTACTTAATCTCCTCTAAACTGATGACTACTCAACACACAATTCTTTGTCCTGTAAGAGAATCTCTCTAACAAAAATCACAATGCTGTGGTTGGGATTCAATTTTCTCTTCATGTACAAAATCACATGAATTGAGAACATACTAAAGTTAAAGCCAGCTGGGGCACCACCTACAAAATTTAGTAACTGTTTGTCATGTGAAAACAAAGACACTTTTAAGGAACAATTACTGCAACAACAACAAGTATGCATCCATCAGCAATAAGTCTACACTATTCACAGATGAAGTTTTATTGTTCTGACTTTAAGGGCAGGAAGAGTGAAGGTGCATGTTTGAAATCTAGCTTTGCATCTGAATCAGAAATATTTTCTGCACTTCACTTTTTACCACCATTATAGAAGTTTGTATGGCCAGTGATATGAGGGTACTCAACAGCACTGTAATTCTCAAGCAAAGGAAGGCAAGGATGAAATATCAGATGCGTGATTTAAGGTGAAATTCTCTCTAATGTGCTGTCACTAACCACTGATGAGACAGACAGATTGAATGGTACCAGGATTAATGAAAAGCTGTGCAAAATAGTCGGGCTTTTCCAACACATGTTCTGAAGATTTGAACTTTCATGTAACATACATGATGTATATATTTGGTATGCAGGAATAAACATATGATCAGAACTCCTTAAAGGGACGATTGGTCAATTGCCTAAGTAAAAAATTAGAAGTCTGGCTTGAGACAGCCCCCAAGGCCTTTGCTACTAAATGTAGATTAGCATTCTGGTAGCATTTGTCTGATTCAAAGGACAATGACAGCAATTAGTTTGATACAAGAGAGAATTGCTATCTGCTCATGACTGAGATAATGATTTTTGGATGGACTATGAAGTGGACAACTTCAAAATTAATCTGTTTGAAACAAAAATTTTGTTTCAACATTAAGTACATGAAAGTTTTCTAGTTTTAGAACAGAATGGCAAATGTTATACTAGGAGAAAAAGAGGGCATCTGTTTCAACCCTATAATTCTGTAATACTTTCAACTACACATGAAAGGTCACAGCCTAAGTATATCAGAAGGCAATATAATTATGCACATTTTCTTATATACCAGTATATCTTAAAGTTTCCTGTTTATTCAGATACATTTCAAAACCATGTGTTAGGTTTCCAACAGATACTACCACAAAGAAATCACAGTTTAAAGATTGTTTATAATTTCTCAGGCTCCAAATTGAATAATTGACTGCATAACTAAATATGTATTCACATTAAGATGAGACAGACTTGATAATACTGCTTATGCAGTAGATAATTTTCCCCCTCTACCCCCTCCCCTCTAAAGTATCTATAGTTAACTAACATATCATTCCTTTGGATTGTCTGACATTATAGATTGGAACCAAATGAAATCAAACAATCAAGAAGAGAGTCCACAAAATGCCAAAACCAAAACACAAAGCAGTAATTCATTTAACTTTCTATGATTCATAGATTCATAGCAGTTAAAGATATTTGTCCTTCCTAGAGGACAATCAAAAATCAATATGAGCCTTAGCAACTTACATTTTTTTTTCTGCTAAAATAGCGTACTATTTTCAATCACAGGGTATTTGAGGCCCAAAGGGACCTTGAAGGTTGTCTGTTCAATCTGCCTGTTCACAGCAAGGTCACCTAGAGCAGGTTTCTCCTGGGCCATGTCCAGTTGGGATTTGGATAATTCTAATAATGGATAGTCCATAACCTCTCTGTGAAATCTATACCACTTTTCAGTCATTGTCACAGTAAAGAAAGGCTTTTTACATTTAGATGGAATTTTTTTTATATTCGTGACTCTTGCCCCTCACAGGAGAGTAACTGCCTGCCACTGGATACTGCTAAGATGAGTATGGCTTCATCTTTATTTCACTCATCAGATGTTTACACACTTTGATAAACTCTGCCCTGAACCTTTTCTTCTCAGCCTCAACAGTTCCAGATCTCAGCCTCTCCTTGTCTGACAGATTCTCCATTTCAGGGAAAGAATGGAAAAGTAAGTGCCACATATTTCCTATAGTGGGCCTGGAAAACAGGAAAAAATAAAGGAAGAGAAAGAGGACAGATTTCAGATTCAAATTAGAACAAACTAAATGTGTTTTCCTTAGATGGTCTATATGTTAAAGCTCCCATCATCATTAGTGAAAACGTACGTGTCCAGCTATTAGTACCTTTCAATTCTGCTCTGTTTTAGGCCCACCTGTACACCTCAGAGCCAGAAATGGGATACTCTGTACTACAGTATTACAAGAGGATAAACATAGGCAAGGAATGGCCTGAAGAAAGGTGAAAGATGGTCATTTTAAGACAGCAAGGAAAACAATTTATTTCTTACTAAGCCAAGTATCAGAAAGTTGTTTCTGTTGATTAGACTCTATGTCTGAAAACTGGTGTCTTGGCTATTAACAAGTTTATTGCTGTAATGAAAGATTATGTATTTATTATTTTTATTATTATTATCATATTTATATATGTCTTACTATCCCAGTTCAATAGACTTAAAAGACATTAGCTGACTAAAACTATTGCGGCCAAAATGTTATTAAAATAAAACAAAGCTTGCAGGGAAAATTTAGATCTTCATTCATTGAACACATAGGTTTGTTTCTTTTTTCTTTTCTTTTCTTTTCTTTTCTTTTCTTTTCTTTTCTTTTCTTTTCTTTTCTTTTCTTTTCTTTTCTTTTCTTTTCTTTCCTTTCCTTTCCTTTTCTTTTCTTTTCTTTCCTTTCCTTTCCTTTTCTTTTCTTTCCTTTTCTTTTCTTTTCTTCTTTTCTTTTCTTTTTCCCTTGCCGTACATTCTATGCATTTGTTCTCTACCTATCAATCAAGACAGAAGTGCCTTATTGATAAGCTTCCTTTAGGACAAAAGCATGCAATGTATAATGGCATTAAAATCCAGAAAAAGGTGATCTGTCTTCTTGGAAATATACAATATTATTTTAAAGGTTTGCAAAGGTTCAGTACATGTCACATGTTTATCACAATATTTGTTCTTGTACATTGGCAAGCAATGATATGAAACAATGAGTAACTTAACTTTTAGTAAATTCAGCCAAAAGCAATCCTTTTAGTATTTTTTGTTCCAATAAAAACTAAAGAAATTAAGTTCTGAGATAATGTTGGCCATTTTAATTTTCACAGTAATAAAGAACTTGTTTTGAGTCACAAAAATTTTTTGTGTGGTATATTCTACATGTGAGAAAAAAGAACTATATTTAGAAAATTTTGGAAAGGTGGTTGCTATTCTATTTATTGCTAAATTCTCTTGAGAATTTGTCTTACAGTTGGTAGATTCACGTAACTTTATTCTTTGTGTTGGCTTAGGATATCATTACAGAAAACTCTTGTTAGTCTAATAAATTAGGACTGCTCATAAATCTTACCTGTTCACACTGTTGAAAACTACAACACAGTAAAATTTACAGGTTTGTAAACAACTACTTTATATCTGTCTGTTACTCAATAGACCTGTTTATACTGTTAAAGTGCTTTCTGTCACTTCATCTGCTTTGTTAATTGTACAAGGCACAATTTATCTCTTCCTTGGTTTTACTTTTTTGCTTCAGTACTTAAATTACATGTTAAAATGATTGTTTTTTTCACAAACTGAGTACATGATTTGTGAGGTAAAACGTTCTTGACAAATTAATGCAGTTTTTTATGGTTGTCTCTGAACATTTTATGTGTTTATATTTTTAAGTCTTTCACCTAATATAGGCTTGGATTTACAAGACAAAGTAGTTTAAATCAAGATAAAAGAAATAAACTAATGGACAGTACTGTCGGGTTATAAAAAAGGTAACAAAAGATTTTAGAAATGAACTTGACACAATGCACGGATATTTTGTTCTCAAGTGTGTGTTACACAGATGATTGGAATTTCAGAGGACCAACCAACAAAACTGAAAGTCAGCAACATCCTGTTTACATTTCTATGCTTTTTGTAATTTGTAGGCTCTGAAAATTCCTCTCTTGTTTTCTACTAAGAGTTTCCTCTTCAAACATAATTTTGCACTGAACAAATAAGAATTCTAGGAGTCAGTAATAGTCTAACCAGTTCTTGATTATGGAAGCCAGGTTTAGTTCCTGGCTTTCTTTCTAAGGAGTTATTGTGAATTTCATTCTAACGTGTAACTCCCAAACAAGACTTAAATCACTTTAATTCTCACCTACCAGTGCAGTCGTTCTGTGTACTCCATCCCATTGAACATAAACAAAGAAACATACCAGTATTTGACTAGATAAAAGGAGTCCTAGAGTAACAAAATTATTTTCAGATATTTATGTACATACATTGTTATCACTAACAAATGCTAGACTGAACTTCAGTGAAGCATTCAGTGTTTTCCATATGTTTTAGAAGGAGCATAAATCATACAGGAAAAGACAATTTTTCTGATTTCTGGCTCAGTGTTTTGGCCATGAGCACATAACTCTGAGGTCCAAATATACAGAGAGCTCAGACTACAGAGTATTTCAGCTACAACCGATTTCATTTTGCATGAGCTAGTCTCAGGAAAGAAACAGCTTGGGCAGTTTCTTGGGTTATCACAGCTTGACCTACTCTAGCATCTGAATAGACACTATCTCATATTATTTTCAAAAAACTTAGGTAACTTTGCTCTGTTACTGCATTATCCAGTGCAGACAACCCTGAGGAAAAGTTGGGAGAGGATCAATAGGAATCTAGTCTACAAAGTAAACCCTAACTTTATGGAAAGTGCTGTATTTTATTTGTTCCTTTCCTTCACAGTAAAAAAAAAAAACACATTTTCTTCAAGTCTTCCCCATGCCATGCATTCTTCATAAAGTTCCCCTTCCTCCTGCAGGCTGAACTGCCTGTATTTCTTCTGGAGATATTTCCACAGAGACTTGCTACAGACAGGCACACAGATTTATGGACTAATCACTGGATTTATGGACTATAATCAAAGTCTTATATTCCAAGCATTTTTGGACACAAGCTACTTGTTCTCACCAATGTACAAACATGACACAATGGATGATAACTACAGCTATATAAATAATCATAATAATAAGCACTGGGAGTGACTATGATGAAGGATGTATAAATTTCGGTTAGCCAGAAATTAAATTTTCAGCCTTTAATAGTAGATTTCACAACTTTTCCTCCAGTTCTGTTTTCAAATGGTGAGGTATGTTACCCAAGAGGGTCACAGGAGGATTCAAAGAAGATTATAAAGTGTTTATACTAATTGGGTGGCATTAATTACCCAGCTGTTTCCAGCAATTAAAGGCAGTTAGCTGTTCCCAGGCTAATGGTACACTTGTAGACAATAATTAGAGCAGCTTCTTGTAGCACCTAAACAACAGCACTATGTTTTGAGAGGGAAAAGAGCAAGAGGCTTCATGTGACATATTTTGTCTTCAAAAATGGAAGGAATTTGAAGGGAATTTTGTTTGCAAAAAATACAGAAAAAGGTGATCTGCTGAGAAAAATAATAATAGTGGTGTTACCTTTTCCAAAAATAATTATGTAGATGTGAAACTCTAGTCTAGCTTTGGTCACACAACTAATTTAAACCTGTTTGTAAAAGCAGTTTCCCTTGTACAAACATATTCAGATCACAAAATTCTTCTATTTTTACTTCTATTTTTGGAAAATACTTTAAGTTTAACCTAAAGTCTATTACAACTTCTGTAACATAAAATCTAAACATGAAGTCTCTCCGCAAAACCAAGCTTGTTGTGAAGGTTTATGAAGCATAATTAAATAAGAAAAGCATTTAGATATCATTTAATTTTCTAGTCATTTTGGTAATGCAAGCTCTTATGTAATTTAAATGGTATTTACTATTTACATTCATGATGTAAAAAATCAGATATTCAATCTCCTATTTCATGTGGGATCTTAAAGTGATATTCAGTTTTAACTATTAATATTTTTTTCTTCCAATGACAATAACTACAACAGTAAATAAATACCCAGTACAGTGGCTTCTGTCGAGATACAGTAGCAAGTTTAAGTGGCATTTGTGTTTTTCTGTTGTCCTGGATCATCTTATTCTTGAAACTTGTAAGATATTCAAGCATGTGA
Organism: Pheucticus melanocephalus; assembly: GCA_013398405.1. Taxonomy (NCBI): domain Eukaryota; kingdom Metazoa; phylum Chordata; class Aves; order Passeriformes; family Cardinalidae; genus Pheucticus; species Pheucticus melanocephalus. The sequence goes on along the minus strand of VZSJ01004639.1, from coordinate 404,047 downwards.
AAAATGAAGGGGGCTCTCTAGGGTTCTAGTTCTCAGCATACGCAGGATCACAGTATTGAATTCAGCCCAAGTCTAAATAAATATTTTTTTACTCTTTTCTCACAGCAGTTTTAAAAATGCCTGATACCTGTCAATAACAGGAACAAGCAATTGCACTTCCAGTGGTGATAATGCTGTACAGGTTTTACACAATAAGATACCCATATGTAGTGCCTAGGCTCAGTTTCCCCTTCATTCTCTGCTCCATCTGCCATGTACAAGTCCTACCTGCCTGCCTGGAGGCATTGCCTGTACACCTCCAGTTACTTTGATTGAACTGTTGAACTGAAGATTCATTGAAGCCCAATGAGTGGCCCATTTGCTTTGAGAGCAGGAGTCTCAAATTCTGCTTCTTCTCCTTTGTTTCTCTCAGTTTCTGGATTAGTATCTCAGCTCCAGCAATATAAAACCAATCATTGTGTAAAAGGTATTGAGTACCACCATTTCTGGCCAAACAAGCCAACAAGAAAACAGAAACAAATACAAAAGAGCAACAACAAATCCCCTTTTAAAATTAAAGAAATAAACTATAATTTAAATCCAGAAGGGGATTAGGGGCTGTACTCTCAGTTTACAGCATTGATCTCTTCTGTGTTTGCTATTATGAAATTCCTAAGCAATTGTAGCTACCATCTTCTACCTAATAACTAAGTGGAGCAACCTTTTTCTCAGCAAGGTTACTGTTAAAAAAGTAGTAAAGTGACTTGATGGAAATATCAAACATATCAGAAGACTGCTAAACTCCATACAGATTCAGAAAGACTCTGTATCCTGAAGTTAAATTTTCCATGGAAGTCACTAGATTCCTATCCTGTGTCCATTTGGGAGGCCTTTTGCAAGTCCTACAAATATTACAATCATATGTCCTTTGACAGATGTAGGAATAATCCTGAGAAAACCTTCTTGCACATTTACATAGATTCTTTCAGCACTTTCTCCCATACCACACACAGCTGCTGCATCCTGTCATGACTAGGTGTGCTGGGAACTGTGTTAGAACAAAACCAGACCAGATCAAACCTCTATATTTATGTCCATGCCTATGCCAAGGTTTTGTATGATAGGTACGAAGAGAATTATCAAGTCTGAGTGCATAACACAAGGTGGTGAAGACAAAACTGATGTACCAAATGCTTTGAATTGGAGCCCTTTCACCAACAGAAGAGGATGTCTTCATCAGAGCTCTCAGTCCTACTTTTTCCAAATAAGGGATGCTGCTGTCCTAGTCTCCACTCCAAATTAAGCCAAACACTCTAGCAGATGATCCTCTCAGTAACTCCACAGTGTGGATTGCCTTACCTAGGCCCAAGGCGTTATCATTTGTCTTAGTTTGCAACACAACAAAGTGGATGGCTGTCGCAGACATCTTTCATGAAAAATCCTTTCTTAGGATTTCTGAGAGCTGCAGTTTCAGCGACAAATGTAAACAATGATTATCTGCTGCTGTGGAATGCAACAGGTGCATGTGTGACTGGCCCATCTTGTATATTTATAATTAATGGCCAATCAGGGACTGAGCTCTCTGGGACAGAGTCGGAGGGAGCTCCCTTGTTTTCATTCTTGTCTATTCTATTCTTAGCTTAGCAGCCTCCTGGAGAAACCTTCTCCTTCTTTCTCTTTTTAGTATAGTCATAATGTAATATATATATATCATAAAATAATAAATCAAGCCTTTTGATGGAGTCAACATTCTCATCTCTCTCTCATCCTGAAAACCCTTGTGACCACCATCAACAGATGGCCTTTAAAATAGATCAAAATTGTTAATTTGCATGGAAAGGGAATTTTAGCTCCCCAGAAAAAGAAGACATAAAGAAGGCCCAGGTGTCAAATAGACTAGTCTGAAAGGATTGAATTAAGGCTAACAAAGTGTTCGCAGACAGTCTGCAGACAGATTCTGTGAATTCTTTGAATTATGCTGAGCTACCAAAGTCTTCAGTTTCTGAAACAGGAAATTAAATTTTCCTTAAAATTAAAAATAATAGTTAAATGGCAATTACTGAAAAATAAAACTTAGGTGGAATACTGATTCCAAAAGGATGGCAGAATCTACAGGAGCAGATTTTACTCAAGACTTTTACTCAAGAGGTGATTTTTCTCTCAAGAGTGATGGAGTCACAAAGTGATTTTGCTCAGTGGTTTTGCTCAAAATGGGCAAGGAGTGAACATAGAGAACAAAACATGTACTAATTAGAGCCAAAGAAAAAGTTTTCCAGATGATTTACATGGAAATTTTATGAATCAAATTAATAGCAGGTAGGAGACAAATTCTGAAGGAAAATGATTTTTTAATTGAGAATACTGCTTGTCCTTTATTCATTTATTTTTACTGCAGTACCCAGAGCTACCCAAAAAAGGACATCCCTAATGTCAGCAAGTCTAATATTGCCTCAGTCCATTTCCGATGTCTTTTAATGCTCAAACCATATCTGTCAATTTTATTCAAGAAAAAGGATTTCAGCAACATGATACTAACTCCACACCTATTCCTCAGGGAGCAAGAGTGTCTATGGATTTCATAGCGTGTTAGCATTAGTCTGTTGGACAGGTTCTCTTCTCTCTCTCTCTTTATAAGCAGCAGCAAGATTCCAGTTTGTCCTGGGGCTACTAAATGAAATGAAAATAAACTTAATCAGATGTTTAAAATCAGGATGTAGAAGTAGTGTTAAGTCAGAAAATATTAATACCAATTTGCCATGTGAAGCATCATTCAGGGAAATAAAAGCAAACAAACATCAAAGTACTCTAGACTCAGATTTCCTATGATACTCTGAACACATTCCATTATAGTGGCTTTAGGTCTTCTAGGGTACCTTGTCTTTGGAAAATAATAATAGCAAATCCTCTCACAGACTGTCTGCTAATGCACAAAACTAATCTCTATTCCAGTTTCCCAGCTCTTGCAGCACTCTAGCTGAAGTAAATGGACTAGCATGCTGTTTTTGAGCAAAATCTATTACGATCAGATGCTTACCATATGTCAAGCATAGGTACCTCATTACTGATAAGATTAAAAATATATCTTGAGAATGCAAAAATCTGTTTGAACTTTCTGAATATTATGTACAATCATTAAAGTTTAAAAAATGGGAATATGGAGCGAGATTTTAGGCCACCTTCTTACCATTACTGAGACCAACCATCAACAGAGGCGCTCTTCAGACAATATTTTTTAGTTATTTTTTTAAAAAGCAGTAATTTATTATATTATTTTGATTTGTTTATTTGTCCAGTTCTGCAAATCCTGGAGAGGGATTTCATGTCAATGCTGTTGTTCTTGGGCATACCTTCTATACCATGCTAGGCCTATGATCTTTGAGGTTTTACAATCATGGAGAGCATTCCACAGACTTAAATATAGTCAAGGTCTTTAGATAAACATTACATACTTTATTATGTTATTCATAGTGAAGTTATTCAATAAAAATTTTTTATTAGGACACAGAAGAAAATTTTAAAATAGGTCTTCAGTGAGAAAATCCTCTAAGAGTGGAATTTTCAAATAATTACATAATTTAGGAACACCATTTCTGTTGACAAAAAATAGCAAAATTGCATAGGAAGATCCAGCATTATTAAGCTACTACAGCTTCTCCTGTTCATTCTATAAATCGGATGGTTCTGTCCTACAACAATGGAACAGTTTGTGGTTAAAACCCGCAACAGAGACTATCTGGTAGTTTATATCCTTCATACTTTCATATTTCACTTCTGTACATCGCATTTAGTGCTAATGCAGGGCAAATTCACAGCATGCAAACTGTGCATGTTCCAAACTAGTCTGAAGTAGTGTTTATACACTGAGTCATATATGTGCATACTGTATGAGGAAATTTACCTCTAACAGTTACAAAACTCAAGACAGCTGCATTTAGTCACTTACTGCCACTGTCTAAGAAACATTTTGGAGAAGGTATATCCTTATAGAAATTAAATCTAATAAAGAGAGCTGTAATCTCACCAATAGTTGATCACTATCTATGACAGCTAAAATTTTGGAGTAAGCCAAAGTGAACATGATTAAAAAGGATTTTTTCCCCCTTGTCTTGATGAGTAAAATTATTCTAACATACATATGAGATGCAGAATCTTCTTTTATTTTTCTACTAATCAGGGACAGAATCAAAATATTAATTTGAATGGATCAATGACCTAAATTAACCGAAAAAACCCCAATTTGTCTCATGTAAAGTAAAACACACACAGTTAGGTTTATGGCTTTTTTTATACTTTAATTTTTCTCATCTTTGAAAATTTCCATTTCATCATAAAGTGGTAATGACAAATAATGGTCCTCTGAAGTGCTAGAAGGTTCTCCTATTGCAATTATAGAAAAATAGGGAAAAATTAAATATTATAATTAATCTGAAAAGTGATATTCATTATGTAAAAATAACTGCTGGAAATTAAAACTGTAACAATTATTTTACTATTGGAAAACAAACAGAATTTTAAAAATGTTCAGCAAAACACAGCACATTTCTTATATGTGAACATTCAAATTTGATTTTCTTGTACATCTATTTTCAGGGTAGATTGTAATTGCTTATAGCTGCAAGGCTACAGAGGCTTTATTGTTATACAATTTGTAAGTCTTTTTTCAACTGAGATATAAAACTACTTCAAAGGGGAAAAATCTGCAAAAGTTACCTTGAAATATTCCATGCTGTTAGGACTCTGTTTCCGTTGGAAAAAACTGAAATTTAAAAACTTTAATTGTCTCAGCAGTATCATAGGGTTTGCAAAGAATGCTTGTTCAACAAGGCACAAGTTTACATGAAGAGGGGAAGGTGAACTATGCTATGTACTAAGATTCCATGTGGGTAAAAAAGAATTTAACTCATTACTAATCAAATCAGAGTAGGATAATGAGAAATAAGAACAAATCTTAAAAACAGTTTTCCCCTGTCTCTCCCTTCTTCCTGGGCTCAGCCTCACCCCTAATTTCTCTCCTTCTCTCCCACATGTCACAGGGGAACAGGGAATGGAGATTGAGGTCAGTTTATTCCAGGTTGCCTGTGCCAATCCTTCCTCCCCACACTCCTCCCCTGCTCCAGCATAGCGTCCCACCCATGGGAGATAATCCTTTATCAACTGCACCAGCGTGGGTTCCTTCCACAGCCCTCAGTCCCTCTGGAACACTTTGCTCCATCATGGGTACCCCAGGAGGTCACAAGTCCTGCCAGCAAACCTACTCCAGCGTAAGCTTCCCTCTTCATGGGGCCACAGACTTCCCAGACCTGCTTCACCATGGACTTCACTCATGAAGCCACAGCCTCCTGTGTGCCATCCACTGTGGGCCATCCAGCTATGGGGTGCTCCAAGGACTGCAGATGGATGTCTCCACCAGCAGACTTCCCCGTAAGTCCCATAAGTTAGTGTATTGCACTCCACCAGTTCAGTGCAAAATTAATACACAAGAGCAGAAGAGGAAGTCCTAAAACATGATGAAAAGTTATTTCATAAGCTATTTTACATGAAAAATTAAGGGTATTTTCTAGTATTTCCTGCTTGGTTTCTTCACTGTAGCTGTGACTTTGAAATTTAGCAGAAGTAATGTAATTTTTTTGATATTTTTTCACCTGGAGTTGCCTTTGCACATTTTTTCATGATGTTACAAGCATTCATTGTGTCAAACTATCTTCAAATGCTTTCATGTTAGTACTTTGTAAGATGATTATAACTTGGAAAAAGAACATCAAGTTTTTGTAAAAACACTGCCCAAAGTAGACTCAGTTTCACTCTTTAAATCTGATAAAAATTATTTGTGTGTTGAAATTGTGTTATGCTGTAAGCTATAGAATTTTTGTGCTTCCTTTGGCTGCCACATGATTTATGATCCAGATCTTTCAAGATTATAAAAAGACCTTGTCTCACAAGTGATTTTAGTTTTAACAAAAACTGAATGGGAACAAGGTTTGGGTCAATCACTGCACAGTCTATCAGAAGAATCTATAAAAACTGACACAGACAGCCCTGTACGTGATGGTCTGCAAGGAAGTTATAACCTTAGTTTAAAGAGCTGACAGAAGATCAGAAAGATTTTCTTCTTTATTTCTTCCCCTTTGAGATAACTCAGTTTTTCTTTTCATACCATATACAGCTACAATTACCTGTTGTCCTGGAATGACTTTATGATGTTGGTATCATAAAGGTGGTCTAAAATGATGTAGAAAATTGTCCTTCAAAATGCCAAGTCGAAAGTGAAATACATTTGATGCCAATACTACAAAGCATGAAGTTATGAAACTTTATGTCAAATGAATCCAAACCACTAATTGAAAGTAGAAAACTTGTTTTAGCATGTGAAAAATATCCATAAATATGAAGAAAATAATTCTATTGCTATTGCATTTAGTCATTTTTTAAAGCAAAAAATATATTTTTTAATTTCTGGTTTTGCTTTGATTTGTGGGTATTTTTCTTTTTTGTTTGTTTGTTTGGTTGGTTTTTATTCACTTCGTAACTTTCCACGGAAGGAAGGAAGGAAGGGAAAAAGTCACTAAGATCAAATATTGAAACATGGAGAATTTATGCTGGAAGGAAAACTTTTTGAGATCTTTGAGCATATGAAAATGCTGCAACTTAAAAAAAGATCTGGTATAAACACAGTTAAAACTTATTGTCTTTGTCTGATGGCTAAAAGAATCATATTTCCTATATTTCCCTGGTGTGTTGAGATCTCTGTTCCTTGGCTCACTTAGCAGTAGGAGTTGGGACTCATCAGGACTTTGCCCACTTTTGACCTCAAACTCATAAAACTGAGACATTCTTTTGAGAACTAATACAGGAGAAACCTGAAAATTTCCTCTCAATACTGCTCAAAAGATGTGAAGTCTATCCATTTGTATTCATATTTCTAAAGGAATTTGGAGTAACTCTACATCCCCTTCCAAATTTGCAATTATCTCAATTATCCATTAAAAAAAGATATTTTTTCAGTATCATTCTGGACAGATGTAATTGCTTGGATTTTAAAAATATCATCTACAATACACAGCAGAAGGCTTTTTATTTTAAGAACAGTGGCATGACATGACACATGAAAAGAAAAAAAATTGGTCCAACAATTAAATTTTGCCTGTTCAAATGTAATGACATTCTGCAATTTGGCATTATAAAATCTTGAACAATGTGATTTTTAATGGGAGAATGGCATTTCCTGTATCTATGATGATCCTTAGTGCCAGTCATCTGCAACCTCAGGATGCCAGCTGTTCCATGACATTTTGGTACAACTTAATTCTGATCTTATTTAAAAAACCTTTAAAAGTCAAAAGTCTAAAACACTGTCGTAAGAGCAATTAAAAGATCAGAATTACCAAGGCTCTTTAAAGTGTCTACTTTAATTGCATTAAACTGAGAGTGCTTAATCTTAAGAAGACTGTGTAATCAGAAAACATTGAAAAAAATCAAATGGATATTCTGCAAAGAAAGAAAAACACATCCTTGTTATCTAGTTCAGCTCAGCAGCTTTCTTCTCACACAAGTAATTTCAGTACAAACACCAGTTTTCTTACTAGACCCATCTGTGCTGTTCTAAGTTTGCACAGCACCTTCAGATGGGGTAAGCTGCATTTGGCAGCTTCTTAGGGAGTTCAGAGACATTACACCTGCCTGTGGGAGCAATCCTTGGTGAAACTTTAGTTAAAGTGAAATGAGTCATGACATCCTGTTTTACTTGAGTGGGACAAGGACTTGCACATGTATAGGACTCTTTTGTTTTATGTAGTTTGCCTCCTGAGTCTAGTGTCCTGACTTTTGGGTTGGGTTTTTTGAAGGGGGGCAGGGAAGAATAAAGGGAATTATGGCTGCTTTTAACAAAGTTTTTAACTTTCCAAGTCTTTGCAAGGACATGATTAGGGCTCAGAAGAAAATGCATAAGAAAAAGGAGTCTGACTTTAAATGTGCTCCTGAACTGGCTCTAAGATTCCAGCCTTGCAGTCTTCCAGGTCATCCTGCTGTGTTAAAACTGTGCTCTATTCTGCTCCTATTACCAAAGCTTACTTTCATGGATTCAGTATGAGCCTTTTTTTTGCACAGTGTGAAAAAAGTATGTGACATTCTCCTTTTACTTTTGCCCTTGTTGAGCTGGGATGAGAGTTAACTTTATTCCCTGAGGCTGGTACAGTTCTCTGTTTCAAATTTAGATTGAGAATAATGTTGATATTTCAGTTGTTGCCAAGCAGTGGTCAAGGACTTGTCAGCTCCACATACTGCTTTGCTAGCAAGGAGGCTTGGGACTACAAGAAGGGAAGAGACACAGCCAGGACAGCTTACCCAAGCTGATCAAAAGAATACTCCAAACCATATGACATCATGCTCAGTACATGAACTGGTGGGAGACCTCTCTGGGGGCCACGGTTCGGGAACCATCTGGACATCAGTCAGAAGGTCTTGAGAAACTGCATTGCGCAACACTTGTTTTGTATATTATAATTTAACAATAACTGTTATTATTATTTACCCTTTATTTTCCATTCTGCTAAACAGCCCTTATTTCCACCAAAAAAATTTCTGTTTTTTTTTCTGATTCTCTCCCTCATCCCAGTGTTGGGAGCAGAATGAGCAAATGGCTGTGTGTTGTTTAGATATCTCATAAATGACACCACCCCTTTTTGCCACCCAGTATGGGTGGGGCATGAATCCATGTTCCTGAGATTAAACTCTTGTACTCTACCAAGTGAGCTAGCCCAGCATTTTAAAACACAGTTTCATGAAAACTTTTTCCTTATTAATATGGGTGATTTTTTACTTTAATACAGTTGATGGGACATATAGCAACCACAGTTATGGTAGAACCAGACAAGTGCAGTGATGAATAAAACAATTCACCACCACACGCTATCTCTCCCTCCCGGAAAGACTGTTACACAGGGAGACCGAAGGCATTTAGCAAATGAAGTCAAGAGAAATTTTAAAGGGATAGCAATATGGCAAAGGGAAAAATCATGGTTATTTATTGGGATACATTGAAAAGTATGGGACCCAGGCATGATGCAAATTCTGTAGGGTAAGGGCTGGATGTAATACACAAGACAAGTGGTGCACAGCGCAGTAGCTTACCTCCTGCCCAGCCAGTTCCCGAGCACTACAACTCCAGACTGCTTTCCCCACTTTCCACATCCTGAGGATGACATAACATGGTATGGAATATCACTTTGGCCAGTTTGGGTCAGCTGCCCTAGGTGAGAGAGGTAGAACTTCCAACATATTTACACTGAGAATAATTCCTGATGGTTTTGTGGATTTGTTTTCATAAATACCTATTTAGTTATTTAGTTTCCTCCTCTACATTTAAGAGTAGAAGATCTAACTCAGGGCCATGTTTTGCATAACACTTTTGCATAAACACGTGAACTAAAGTCTAAGCCTTTTACGGAGACCTCACTGAGGATTCATCACTTAGGAATCTGTTTCTTAGAAAGTACATATGAGTAAAAAGTACAAAGCTACCATAACAACATATGATACTTAATTTTTAATATCTGTGTAAAATGATCAAATATTTTTGCCATATCCAGTTCTTTGATACAATAAAAAGATGCAACTTATTTGTTGCATTTCTTAATTTTATAGTAAATATACTTTTTCCTCATATTTACAGAAATTTTTGTGCCATAATATTTGTGTGGGGTTTTGTAGGAACAAAATATATTTTATCAATGTTTCAAAACATAAGGACTATATGGAGCAACTAATATTATACCAAGCCTGTTTAATAAATGGAAAACTTTCTTTACCGAATTAAACTTCTCAATACATTTGGGGGTACACAACCTCTGAGAGAGACAAGATACAAGACAAAAAATGCATTCTTTTTTAGTTTTCCTTATTTCTTGACTTAATGATGTGAGTATTCTACTTAAATCCAGATACCTTTTCCAGTTTATGGCAGAAAAAAGCAGATGGAACTATTTTGACCCATCTGCTTCTTTTGGGTATCCAACTACAGTGCAAAGAAAGAGAGACTGTAGCTTTGCCTTCAGGAGAAGCAGCACTGTGAAATCTAGAACAATGAGAGCAGTCAGCTAGATTGCAGCTGTTTCTTATTCAATTCTCTTGTTCTCATCTTACTCTGCAGTCTCGTAAGGTGAAGATTTGTTCAGAATCAGGATGAGTCTTTGAAACAATCTTACTGAAGATAAAGAATTCAGTGTCCTTATCACATCCTTCTAGAACTTGAGGAAGGTGTTTAAAGCCTAACAAATGATCAGGGAGAGGTTTTGGTCAATATAAAAACAAGCTGTACTGAGTAATTTCTATGCTTCTAAATTATTCAAGTAAAATTCTGAAAGATAGCATGATTTTTTTTGTTTGTTTTCTTTGCTTGTTTTTGTGGAGAGCGTTTTATTTTCAATGTCAGCATATCTTGCTCTTTTGTTTCTGCCTTCTCCTTGCTGACACACCACAGCTTCACATAGCTTATCAGGGTATCAATGGTCTTAATTTGTACAAGGGCTGATGATCAGATGTCCTTCTAAAAAGTCATAATACATGTGAAGCTACATGAATTAAGTGCACCTCCAGAAGAAAATGCATCAAAAGGAGCCATACATGCAGAAAAATACAGAATATCTCATTCTTCCTTAGCTGCCTGAATGATAAGATATGGCAGACAACAGAATAAGGTTGTGTCAACTGATAATCAGATATCGTGGAGAGATACCAGTCCCATAATCTGAAATGAAACTCTGCTTCATCCTTTACCAATTAACATTCAAATGTCAGAACAGAGTCAAACATACAAAGTGTTTCACCATATGGCAGCAGATTTTCTAGTATACTTGTAAATTATTTTTGAAAGCCTTCATCTGCTTCTCTTGAACTGTATTATTGTACATTTGGATTTCCATTTTACAGTTTCTGTTTTCTTTTCCCTTTTTTTTTGTTTTTACTGTGTTGTTTGTTTTGTTCTAAATTTGTTTGTTTGTTTGTTTGATGGGAGGGTTGTTTTGGCTTTTTTGGGTAGTTTTTTCCCTCTAGTATGTTTTGTATTCCTTCTACATCTTTTGGGGAAGTCTATCTTGTTAAATAATAAGTGGGGTTGGACAATGCAGACTTAATCTCCCTTGTTGCTTAAGTGATTCCATTTTAAATGTGTCTTAAAATCCTTGAGAAAAATCTGACATAAAGTACACTAGCTCTCAGCACTGTACATGAGAACCAGTTGGTAGCACTTGATCTCAAACAAGACATGACTGCATGGCCATCTTATTTAGAAATAAAAACATAGTGGTTTAGACCACATTTACTGAGCTGAATTCTTTCATTTCTGGAAATCTTAATTTAAAATCCTTCTTAAGACAATTATTTTTCCTCATTAAACTTCATATCTCTTGAATATTTTGCATCACTGCCATCAGGGTCCTATCTTTCTCATTATGTAAATCAAGTATATCAGCCTTTCATCTTCTGTTTCTAACTTTACTTTTCTAGCTTCCTATCAGATTTTTTAATCATCATTTTCCCCATGCCTATCTCCTTATTGACAATCTCTCCTACACTATTATGTATTCTTTCCTCACAAACTATTCCCCTTATTCTTAGACTTGCTCCTCCATATTGACAATATGGAATAAAAACTCTTGGTCACTTCACTGATTAAAGAGGAAACAACAATCTGTCCTTGCACTGCAATTCCAGTGGTACATTAAAACCCAGTGATGAATAATGTCTTTTCTGGCTTATCTCCAATGCAGAAAGGTTATTGGGTATGGACAGAAGTGGCTGAATAGAGAGAAGATGGCAGAGACAGGCCTAAATGAAACATTTAATAAACTGACAGTAATATTCTCCCTGACAGTCTTAGACAAGGGAATAAAGCTTTAAGTTTGAATGCCAACCAGACTTAATGTAATTAATACTCTAGCCACTGACACTTGTAAGAGTTCATTATGTGGCAACAGGAGAATTTACTTATTTATAAGGGTTACAAGATTGGAAAATGTCCTTCCTGAGTGCTTGGAATTTAACCCTGACTTGTTTAAAGGCCTTACAAGTGTTTGAAGTTAGAAACATAACTGCTGTAATTTCCTGAGTCAAGTTCACAATGAAATATTAGCATTTAGCAAAATAAATTTTACTGACTTGATGCAGTTTAATGTTGACACCAATTAAACTAATTCTTGAAGATTTTTGGAAGCAGGGTATGTAGAACTAATTATTTAAAGAAACTGAAACAAACCCAAAAGCCTCACAAGGAGATAAGTGTATGCATATATATGGCTTTGTGTTTGTGCAAAAAACCCCCATCCACTCTTATGTATATAACATAAAATATAAGCAAGTAAATAAGATGAAAGTATAACAGAATTCTTTGTCTTAATGCAGGCATTCAGAATTTTATTGCCTTATTTGTCATAGGTTTAATGCCAATAGCCATGCCTTCTAGCATTTCATTATTTTCATTAAAATAGATTTCTTGTGCCACCGGAGCAAGAACAAACACGTAAATCGTTTTGAAAGTAGGGTTTTTCCTCATGGCAATATTTTGCTGAGAACTTCAACATAACATCTGAGAAGAAAGTTCAATTTTTTCTGTATACTTATTTACTGACCTCAAAATTGGCAGTATATTCACTCATTCCCTGCCTGTATAGGATAGCACACCAAACAAAACCCCAAGATTTTTAAAACATGTAATGTGGAAGAAATTTGAACTATAAAGAACTATTTGAACTATTAATGCCATTTTTATGTGACATTTAGGGGTTTTTTAGTGTCCATGGACAATGTAGAGGAAAATGAATACACTTTTTTTAAGCCTTCAGTTAGAGCAACTATATAGAACTGTCATGATCACTGAATACAAAGGACAGAAATTGCAATGTGCTGTATTAGGCCATGCAAAAATTATTTTAATGGCCATGAATGTGAATTGGTTGCTCTTGGGCTATTCTGGAGAGTGTAGAGACTCTTGACTACTCGACTTTTCTCTGGTGGAAGAAGATTCTGAGTAAATGAACATAGATTGTACATGACATACTTCCTTAATTTCCTCTTCTCCTCCACCATCACAGACGTTCTCTACTGGATAAGCAATCTGTGTTGATAAAATACATGTCAGAAGACCTGCTCACGCACATTTAAACTTGCTGTGTGCACATGGATGAGTGTTTGGGTAGATCCACAGGCTCTAAATCAACCCCACCAAATAACATCCGTGTGGTGTACTTTAATTATTTCTTTTTTTGATTAGGCAGCTGTTCAATATTCCATTTAAGAAACATTGACCTCAACATCATATCTATCCTAATACAGTTTCATTCCCCAAACAACTTGTCAGATTATTTTGACACTAAATTAAATTCTGCAGTTTACCACAAGCAAAGGACAACAAAATGAAATTTAAATTTGCAGCACAACTGTTTTAAATCTATAGTCCCAAATATTTGAAATTGTCAGAAAATTGTTGTCTTTAAGAATAGGGATCAATTCAGAAAGTATAAGAACAAGACAAATTATAAGAGAGGATTTCTCTTCTAAATTTTCAGGGTGGGATGTACTCTAGCTAATTTAAATGCTGAATTTCTGTCTGTGTACTTATTTTTGTGAAGGAAAAAAGCTATAACAAGAAAGTGAATACTATTAGCTGTACTCTCGATGAAAAAGGAACAAAAAAGATAAATCATTCTCTGTATGCCTACTCTTAGGTCTTAGCTCAAGTTTGACTTTGTTTTGAGCAGCTCCAACCAGCCTTCTCCAAACAATACTCAGGCAAGGTCCCAGTATTATTCAATTTTCAGAATGTCATGGCATAAAATCAACATATGAGTAAATTGCTCTAAAATTCTAAATTGTTTCAGATGTCCAAGCTGAAAAAAAACCCCCCCAAAAAAACCACCCAACCACCACAAAAAGTCACAACCTGCAAAAGAACACCTGACCAAAGAGGATGTCAAAATGACACAGTAATGTTAATGACAACTTCCTCCAGGGGAAAATTTGCAATAATAGCTTGTTTGTCTTGTTTTATTGGAAAGTAATTAATAGTTCTGGTTTACTTATTACTGTAATAAGTAATTCTTGTTCAGTGTATGAGGGACCACAGATATCTTTCAAGGACAATGCCTGACTTAGACTGAGAGCATTTCCCTGTCTTTATTGGCTATATAAAAACATGCAGTGATCTTAAATATCAGATTATTACTGCACCATCAATTTTTAAAATTCTTTTGCTTACTGATAAAAAGCACTCAGAAAACTATGTTCTAGAAATGAAATTACAACAATTTTTTTGTATTCTGTCTCTTTTCTCTTGAGAACTTTTCATAAAATTTCCCACATTCCTCCCTAGGCTCACTACCTCTCTTTATTTTAATATATTTTATGGTATACTTCTGATACGTGAAGTGAAGATATGTGATATCTTCATTTTGCAGATTTTTCCAGCATACTGACAAGCAAGGTGACTAGTCAGCAGTGCCTTGATCAGCCACTGGGACTATGATTAATGCATTGCTCCCCTCTTGTTCAGGGCTGTTTATACCCACCAAGCTTTAGGACCAGTGGATGAGAGCAGCCAAGTCAAGCATAATGTCTGCCTTCGCTGTAGTCCCATCAGCACACAGGGCATGCTCTTTAGAGTCACTGCCACTTCTCCAAGTCCTTACCAGAGTCTGGCTATTCCTATGCCATCAGCAAATATCTGTTCTGTGTTCATCAGAAAAATGAAAATACTCAGGCATGAGACAAAATAATGTTTTGGTCTAATATAACCACTTTAGAGCTTAGATTTCAGGCTGTGTGATTTATTAGCTTCTTTATGTTTTCTACAAGACTTTAGATCTCTATTTGTTTGGAAACATGTGCATATCTAATTTATTAATTTATTTTATGTTTCTAGACGTGTATATATACACATTTTTCTTTTAAAGGAGAAGTTTGGGACATCAAATTGGGGTTTCTGGACACATTTCTAGTCTATGGAAACTGATTAGCATGCGGTAGAAGAAGGAAGGGAGAAAATACACTAGTGCTCCTTGAATACAGATGATGAACTTGTGTTGTAATTGAAAGCTAAATGATTACATAGCAGATAAAAAATTAAAAAAAAAAAAGAAAAAAAAAGCCCTAAAATTAGAAGTTGGAAGCTTTGGGGCATAAATCCCCTTTCCAGGCTGCTAAGAGATAAATTGCTGATCTGAACTCATACCAAGTGTCAACCTAGCTTGCAATTCAGGATGCTTACACCTTATACACTACTGTAAGACAGCCCTTGAAATAAGGTGACTGTGTAAGACATGGATCCAGAGTGGGAGGCAAATGTGGCTAACGTGCAACAGTTCCCCAAACATAATGGCAACGTTAAGTACAACTCAAAGGTGATAGTCATATTAGTCAGATATTCTTGGCCATTGGACTGAAAAATAAAACAAGTTCTAAAACAGCTTGTGCTTTTAAAGAGGCTTCAAGCAAGGAACACAAGTTTAGACAGGTAGTGCAATGTTCACAATTTTGCTCAAGAATTCTGCATTTTTTGATCCATTCTTGCAGTAATTTCTGTGACAGCAAAACAGAGGTTGATGCTGCTATTTAAGTCAACTGAATAGTATCGTTTTTTGTCTATGGATTGGGTGTAGATCGCAGGGTCTCCATATCCCATCTCCAATGGATTTTGCACTAACTTAGAAAGTCTGAACAAAACAGAGTTCGCTCTTATTTTGCAGGACAGTACTGAAGGTTTCTCTCTCTAAACAGACATAGACAGCTATACACGCACATCTAAATGTTGCTTATAATACTCAAAATGGGAGCACAGCTGCACAGGGAAAGACCCCTCATTACCATCCAACCAGAATCTTAAATTAGACAAGCACGAATGTGTCTTTTTCTGTCTTTGTAGATCACATAAAATACAGGTTAGCACTGTTCTTTCCTGACTTTAGTATGAAAACCAGTGAGAAATTAATGCCATCTTGCAATTCTGATATAATAGCTTCTCAGAAACTGGCTGTAATCCTTGAACTTTTTTGTAACAGTATTTCTCATCGGTGCATCTGAATGGTTTTGACATCATGACCAGTTTGCTCTGAAAGGAAAAAAATGTATAATTCAGTGACATATGGTTGATAACTGCACAAGCAACACAGCAGAAGACATCCAGGCTAAGCTTACATGCAATCTAAAAAAATTATTTTCTAAAAGCTATACACCATCAAGATGTTGAAACTAGTAGATAGGAAAAATGTATTAAATTCTACCTGAATAGGACCTACAGTAAATATGGTATGGGGAAGTATCCCTCAAAAGTCTCTACAATTGCTCTATAGTGAGCAGAGTCTAATAATTTTGTTTGAAAAGTTCAGTTCACAATGCAAGTCATCACCACCTAGAGCAGATTGCTACATTTGTTCAAACTCAGTGACTTCAGCAAAGCCTTTGACACTGTCTCCCACATCAAATTCCTGGAACAGCTGGCAGCCCTCAGCTTGGACAGGTGCACTTTTCCCTGGGTTAAGAACTGGCTGGATGGCCAGGCCCACCCAGAGGTGGCGAATGGTGCCACATCCAGTTGGAGACCAGCACAGGTGGTGTCACTCTCTACAACTACTTGAAAGCAGTGCCATGGTCTGGTTGTTTGGTGGTGTTTGGTCATAGGTTGGACTCAATGATTTCAAAGATCTTTTCCAACCTAATTAATTCTGTGATTCTCTAACTCTCTAACCTTATCTGGCTTGGTTGGTTTGGGCAACAAGTTCAAATTCAAACATATAAAAAGAAGTTACATTACTCCCACACTCACTGAATAGTTTTGTGAGTATGTAGCATCAAAATCAGAATCTTCTCAATTAACTAAAACAAATGTCATATTTGGATGATAATCAGTATTCTGTCTGTAGTTATTTGATATCTGACAATGAAAACTTTCAGTTATAAAGTGAAAGTTATGAAAAATGGATATACTGAAAAGAAGCAACTAAAGTTAAAAACTGTCACATAAATTAGTCCTGTTGCAACAGGTTGGAATCAGCCTTACAAACATTTTCTTCTAATAACTACTACTTTGGACAGTTGAGTCCTCCTTCCATTTTAAGACTTTTGGCAATTTTATATGGTTGTTTAAACTATCTTTCATTAAACAGATATATGTGCTATCAGACAAGATTGCTTTAATTCATAATAACAACTACAGCTCCTGAAGTCACAAACATGCATTTCTTTTTTATTTATTGTACTATTTGTCTTTGTGTTCCTATTTGCTGGCAGAACTCCTCGGGTCCTGCAGCAAAGACAGACTCATTTCATCAGACACAGTGCATGGTGATGGATGTGGTAAAACTGACTCTTCATTGCATTTTAACCACATTTTAAAGTCTGCCTGATGTGTTTCACGCAGTCAGGGAAATCAAGATGATAATAGCAAGTATGGGGTTGACATAATTTGTCATTGTGAGATTGAGCTCAATACACTTTCAAGTAACGTCTTAATTTTTTTTCCCTCCAGCATTTGCACTAGAGTGTTTTTCTTGATAAAGTCATTCTACACCAAAGTCCCTAATACAGTGATTTAAGAAGCTCTAAACCCAGCATAGACAAGGATTTGCCTAACAAGAAAAAGTGCATTTTGTCCTGTTTTCTTTGACTCTTGGCCATGCCTGGGATGACAAGATATGTCAGCTAAGATAATCACCAAATAAAAATAAGTAACACTCTTCCTCTCCCTCAGTGACAGCTGTCAAGAGACTCTCCAAGAACCAGAAAACTACTGAAATGAAAAGAAAATGTGTTCAAGGTCTGCTTAAAAGATCTTATATTTCAAATTACTCTCTGCATTTTAATTACAAGGCAGCAAAAAAGACCTGCCATTTTTATCAGAAATACATTTTAAAAAATAGTGAAAATCAAAACCACAACACAAACAAAACCAAATTAATAAAGCTAAACAAAAATAAGAAAAATCTGTAGCTACTGTGCCCACATAAACTAGCTGATTCTCTCAGAATCATGCTATCTGTCTACGCAATTTATAATTCTGGCATGAAATTCACCTGTCATCACCTTCCAGGTCTCAAGAAAGTCTGTAGACAAGAGGCAGTAAAACATTTTGCAACCAAAGAAATCAGACAAAAAGATGTAAGCTGCATTTAACTCAAAAGTATATTCTTATTAATAATTTTTTTGCAGTGCTATTGCAGCACAATACAAGATTATTTGAAAGCTTGATTTTCTATCTGTCTCCATGAAAAGTGTAAACATTTTATTTAGTTGTGTATAATTTAGTGTATATTAAGTATGCTTCATAATATTAAGTATGAAAAGTGAGTTGCTTGAAAGCAGGAAGGATAGATGTTTATAAACCTACAGGCCTTGCCTAAAAAGACAAAATTACTGTAGAACATTGGTTCTTCATTAGGTACATACACAGCTTAAAGTAATTTCCAGATGAAATAGGCAAGGAGAAAAAACAATAAAGCTAACAAAAGAGGAGCAGTTGGTTCAATTCATCCACTGCAAGGAATACAAGTGCCAAGGTCCTAGCCTTCAAGACCAGGCCAGTTTTCTAGCATCATTAATGGTGTCACCATTTTCTAAAAGCCTTAGCTATTGAATGCAAAAAAAATTTCAAAACTAGGTTTAATACACATCGTGAAAATATTTGACAAAATTAAAGTAATAAAGAGAGCACATGTGAAAGATAAAAAGAGTGTTTCACCACATATATGATAATGACAATTATTGTCAAAGCTGATCTTTGGAGCAAACTTAAGCTATATGAGTCTGTAGAGCACATCTTTTGGGCTTTGCTAACTGAAGGTTTAGGTATTTTGGTATATTTTTGAAATTTATTTAACCAACACTTTCCTTAATAATTAATCGCTTATATGTTTACACACAGCAACACAAAATTTACAATTGCCGACACCAAACTTAGCATGCTATTCACCTCATCAGAGTATATTCTACAGGGCTTTATAATGTTATATCACATTCTTGTAGCGCCATATAGACACAAATTAGTTAAATTTGTAAATAATTAAGTGGCAAATTACAACTAATTCAGAATAACAGTCTGTCCCAAGTGAATTCATTACTTGTCAGTATAGTTATCTTTAGGCACAATGCAATTATGTAAATATAAGATTTCTGTTCTTCAGTTGCAGAAGTGTGAAAGTTTCCTGTTAGACCTGTTTAATCTGCCTATGAAGATGTCTAGAATGAAAAGACAGCTCTAGATGCAAATATTTCAGGAACTGAATAGTATTTTAGGTGTATACTTCAGGGCAAACTAAATAATAGTGTTGATGGTCTGGACTGCATTTACTTCAAGAATTAGATGCTCATCAACTATATAGGGAGCTTACACACCTACTAATCTAGAAACAACTAAATGCAATTCTTTTACTCTCAGACTTATTCCTCCCTTAGATTTATACATCCCCAACTCTCTGTTACTTTCATATTGTATGTATTCATTTCCTAGGAATGACTATCTTCTCCCTCCAGGGTAAAAAAGGATGTAATTTGCTAATCAGATGTAGACACCTACATGGCAGATATCTTTACTTGAGTTAATCACCACAGACTCCCTTTGCAATCCCCGAGAAAAGCTGTTATAAGATTTAGTTAATCTCGTCCGCATTTAGACACCTCAAGATAATCCAGTTACTTCTCTATAGGTGTCTAATGACATTAAATGTTCTTTATTATATCCCACCTGAGCTTTAGCTGCCAATTAAGTAAGACATTTGTCTTGGTTTCTTTACCTGCAAACCCTGTGTGGATGTCAGAAGTCTCCTAGGGGATCTCAAATGGTAGCTGACATCAATTCTGAAATAGCAGAATTAACTTGCTAAAAGAAGTCATGTTTGACACAGAATTGTCTGCCATTTTCCATGGACTGTGATGGGCACACAGGATGATTTCCTGCTTGTCCATGTCTACCATGTAGGCATTTGATTTGGACATTTAAATTTTAAGTTCATAATACTTTTTCAAGTTCTGGTGATCTCTATAGCCAAATATCTTTCTTCATGACAAGAAATAGATTATCCGATCTCAAAGTGAGACTGACAGGACTTTTATTTTGAGATCTTTACTACTTCAAATACAAGCATGAATTGGAGTTATGTCAAACTGAAGAGACTGGAAATGAAATGAGTTAGTTTGCACTCTATGTGCCTTACTAAAAGTTAAATTAAACTGAAATAATTAGAGCTTCATGAGATGGTGAAGCTTTACCATTCAGTTGGTTTCTCATAGTGATTAAGAGGAGGATTTACCAGAGCCAGAGAAAACTAAGACTATGATAACTGTTAGCAGCAGATTCCGATGAGGTGTAAGAGATATGAATAGTAGCCATGATATAATAAAGATGTCTACTGGAAATTTTCATCAGCATATAAACAGTTGAATTCAGAGACTACTGTTGAAGCATGGAAGTAGGAATTTTGTCATTGTCTAGGTATGTATGTGAAAATATATATTTATGCATATATATAATGCTATTCAAAATTATGTAATCATCTTTGAATTCACATTGTAAATAATTTTTCTAATTTATTACTTCCTGTTCTATAAACATACTCTTGTACAAAATATGAAATCAGCATTATGCATGTAGTTAATGCAGCCTAAAATTCTAACCTAAGCTTCCAGCTGACAGGCTTCAGTATGTGTGTTGAGAACCAAAATTGGCCTTTTTTATGTCCAGTGCTTCCAGATAATAGTTTAGAATTACAGAATTTAATAATACCTTTAAGACAGTAACTTAATTCTTTCAGTTGAAACCAGAGGAGCATGAAATATTAAATACTTTGCTTTGTATAAAAAAGAACAAACCAGAAACAAATCGTAAAACTTACAGTAATTTCTTCTTGTAAGGTTTTTTGCTGTTCATCTTCTCTACTTCCATTCAGAACTGTTTTTGTCCTTTTTGTTTGTACTGTATTAATAAAACACAATAAGCAGTTGTCGTCTTTTCCTTTCTTTTTCTGACATGTGATTTTCTTAAAGAGACTCAGAATAAGATGCAAGCATTTCAAGGGAACTGAAAACAACATAGTTCACAATATCTTCCTTTGCAGTGTTGAAATTGCCCTTTTTGATAAGAAGGAAGTAGCTTTAGCATTTCTCATCTGCAGCATTCATAAGCAATCCCATCTGACGTATGAACGTATTGGTAGAATCTTCAATACCAAATTTTCATTCTCATTCAAGATAAATACTATGTTATTTATGAGGAACTTAACTGATTTACTTGGGTTTTTCTCTGGCTTCAGCTCTGAAGGCAGAAAAGTGGTGGAACCAGGCCCAGAATAAATTATGATATCATTCTTATTTCCACAAATAATTAACTTTCAGAGAACATTGATATAAGTTATATATATATATATATATATGCCAAAAATATATCCTCTAGTCCTCACAGATTCAGTAATACAAATAAACTTGTAGTGGATCTTCAAAGAGTGATGCATGAGAGTTGAGACCTGCATTAAATGCAGAGAGTAACATGCAGCCAACGCCTACTGCAGTTTCTTTTGAGTAGTTCAAATATACATAAAGTTTGTTAAACATTTTGGGAATTTGTCAAGTATATTCACATTTTGAATTACCTGAAAGAATCATCGAATCCTTCAGGTTGGAAAAGACCTTTAAGGTCATCGAATCCAACTATTAACCTAACACTACCATGTTCATAAGGGCCACCTTTACCCATTTTTCTAATACTTCCAGGGATGGTGATTCAATCACTCCCCTAGGTAGCCCATCCCAAAAGACAACCCTTACAGAGAAGAAATTATTCCTAACTCCCATCTAAACTTCCCCTGGAACAACCTGAGGCCATTGCCTCTTGCCTTGTCACTTGTTACTTGGGAGAAGGGACCAACACCCACCCAGCTACAATTTCATTTCAGGTAGTAATAGAGAGGAATAAAGTCCCCTTGAGCCTTCTTTTCTCCAGCCTAAATAATCCCAGCTCCATCAAACATGTATTAGTTATACTTTAGACCCTTCACCAGATCCATTGCCCTGCTCTGGGTACTCTGGCACCTCAGTGTCTCTTCTTTCCTGTGGTGAAGGGCCCAAAACAGCACAGCACCTGAGGTGTGTCCTCATCAATGCCGAATACAAGGGGAACAATCACTTCTCTGGTCCTGCTGGCCACGCTATTGCTGATAGAGACCATCGGCCTTCTTGGGCACCTGGGCACACTGCTGGCTCATATTCAGTAGGCTGAATACCCAGGTCCTTTTCTGCTGGCACTTGGCACTGTTGATCCTCTCATAACTGGCCTTGTCTTATTGATCCATCCTGTCCATGTCCCCCTCCAGAACTGTCCTACCCTGCAGCAGACCAATTCTTCTGCCCAAATCAACATCATCTGCAAATTATCAATTGTCATGCAGTTTAAGACAATTTTTCACAGGTAACATTAACTGGAAAAACAAATGATCAAAAAAAAAATCAACTCCCCCAAAACCCAAACATGAAAAACAACTCCATCCAAACCAGCAGATATCATAAGCAGTAATATCTACCATTCTCCAGAGAGCAAAAGACTTACTTCTTCCACATACCAGTGACAATTAATTAGATTTAATTTCATTATAGTTTTGTCTTTTAAAGAAATACTACTACAGCTAATGGTCCTAAGAATTACTGATAACATATTTTTCAAAAAAAGTATTTTTTTCTCTGAAAGTTCAAATCTACACTGTTAATCACCAATTATTCCTTTTTTTAGTCTTCTTTTTTTGGAAGACAAACAGTAGAAGTGTTTGTAGTGACTCTGTAGAAGTACAGAGTCTTTTTAACCTTACTTGCATAGTTTAACAGACTGGCATTTCCATTTGAGGGAAAGACATTGCAGATTTCAGATACAAACACATTTTTAAACAAATCTGAAAAGGGTTCTGAAAAGCCTTTTCACTCAGAGTTTGGAAAAAAAATGAAATATTAACATATATAGAGGGTAAGTACATCACTGAGAATCTAAATGTTATTATAAGCACACTAATGGTGTGCTTAACTATATGATATTTCTCCTATTTATTGGGAAGTTATTGGCAGCTATACAGGGTGACTTCCAGTTATGCAAAACCATGTGTGCTACTGTACTATCTTTCCAATTCACATTTTTTGCTCTACAGTTATACACACGAGGCCTTGTATTATGCTATGCACAATCCAACCCTCATTTTTCTTTATGATTATTTTTCTAGCCTCAGGAGAAAGCCTGAGTTAAGAAAAAATGTAAATTTTTGGCTTCTCATTACAATATAATTGTAATAAGGGTGACTATTGAATAATAAATTTCAGTTAGGCTGAAATTTTAAGTCCTTCTCTTCCAGTGACGACTTTCAAATATAATGAAACAATAATGCATAAAATCCAGGGTCCTCCTTGTTCATTTTGTTAAGTGTTTTTTTTATGTATTTTCTGCAGTGTCATGAGTCATAAATACTGAGACACTTCTAGAAAGGAGTAAGATCATTCCAGAACACAAATAAGATAAATTATATGGATCTTGTAATTACTTCCTTTCCTTCTCTCCCTAAGATATGAGCAGCCAGAAAGGCAACCTTGTTAGAAGGGGAAGATTACTGATCAGAGGAAAATGTCTTCTGAAATACTGATGGAGAAATTGCCTGCCAGCCTGGGAACTGTGAGCATGGGAAGTGGAGCTGAGGAACCAAAAGCATGTTAAAAAAAAAAAAATCAAAAAGGCAACATCTTTGAAGTACTGCTAAGTGCCTAGAAACTGACACAACAAAATTGTGAAAGCAAGGAACTGTGATGACAACAAATAGTTCTAAAGTAATTTTAAAAAACTGATTTGTAATAAAGGGTAAAACATCCTGAGAAAGTAATGGTCACTACCTACTGTGGGCTGTTCTAGCTCCAAGAACAAAAGAACAATTTAAAAACTCTGTGACATGGATCATCTTTAAAGTGAAACTGGCATCTGTTACTTTGCTGGGCTCCCTCTAGGCCAGCTTCTGGGAACAGTTTCATTTGTTCACCTGTTTTAGAGTGGCTGTGTCTCTCTTAAAGGATAAAGCCCTTCATGTTCTTACGTATTACAGGATAAGAAAAGGTATGTAATGCAAACTTGTAAGTTGGATGTCATCACACCCTCTGAAACAATAATTTCTTTTAGAGAAGCAGTTTTCCTTGCTGGCTCCTGAACATCCTGCTTGTTATGACTGAAGAAGTATAAAGGTGGAAATCCCATAAAAGTGGAAAATAATTTTCCCACTACTCCTTTCAAATCATTACGTGCAGAATCAGAACAGTATCTGTCTTTATGGTACCTCCAGAGACCAAAACTAAAGACCAGAGGAAACACTTTTGCTGCTGGATTCTTTGATGTGAGCTTTTAATGATATTCTGTGCCTAATATTCTCTGCACATGCTTTATGTTATATTTAGTAGAGATTTACATATTGAATTAAGAAATAAAATTCTGTGCTAGAATGGAAGGTTGTATTTAACCATCATTTATTTTTATTTACACGTCTGCATTAGTGCCCCCAGGATAAGAACAGGTATAAAAGACTAACAAGATGAATTTAAAAGCCAAGTACACATTTGCCATTCTGACCCAGGGTGAACATTTCTGTCATTAGGCATATTAGCATTCCTCACCAGCCTTTGAAAGATGCTGGATCACTATTTTCTTAGAAATTCACGACTCATCTCTGTGTCTACATGTATCTGTATATACAGAAACAAAATGTAAGTTTACAAATGCAAGTTTACAAATTTTACCTCTGTGAAAAGAGATATGGATCAGCGACATTATCTGCAAACAAATATCAAGATTTATTCTCTGAAGTCTTTTTAATCTCTTTTGTGAAGTCTGAGAGCTGTATATAAAATCTATATCACCTTCTTTCAATTTATTTTGTCTAAGAGAAGCCTTTAGTGTAACTAATTGATGTTTATTTTGATCAATTCTATAAGAACTTTAAAGCTGAATTTTGAAAGAAAAAAAAGAAAAATAGTGGTTTTTTTTTTTTTTAATGATTAAAATCAAGAATTACAGCCCTTGAAAATAATTGGAGATGCTACTTTTCTTAGCAAAGTAGCAGTTCAGTAACACAAGTATCACTACCAGAACTAAGATTGTAGCATGGGCTTCTAGTACTCAGGCCATCATTAACTCACAGAAAAAAGAATACGACAAACTTATACTTGGAGTGACATTGTCCTGTATTTTTCTGGGGCTTTTCCTTTTTTAAAATGTAATTTTGCAAACTGCTTCTCTAATACCTAAAGATTGTTTTTGCTCTTGATTTGTTTTTTTTTCGTCCTTTTCTGAGGCTAAGATGACCTTTTGTTAATCATAAACTTCTTGATTTCCTGTCACACTATCTCTCTGGAGT
The DNA here is from genome assembly GCA_013398405.1 of Pheucticus melanocephalus. Lineage (NCBI taxonomy): Eukaryota > Metazoa > Chordata > Aves > Passeriformes > Cardinalidae > Pheucticus > Pheucticus melanocephalus. The sequence goes on along the minus strand of VZSJ01004639.1, from coordinate 378,671 downwards.
TCTTAAATAGAAACAAGAGCTCTATTTTCTGTGTAGCTGCTGAGAAAATAGTGTCAAGGCAATTGTGGTTTTGGGAAGATTTCTGAAGTGTTTCTGAATCCTAAAAGTAATGGGATTGTGAAATGCCATTACCCTGGAAGGTGTCAGACATAAGCTCTGCACTAAATCTGACTCAATAATAGGTTTTGAACTTCGTGGGAAGCTTTCTAAAATCTGGTTTTATTCCAAAAAAAGGCTGAAATTAAATAGCAAGCAAACAAAGAAACACAGAATTTCTCATGGGCTAAGCTGGAGCTGTCCCATGAAACCGGCATTCCCAGGCCAGCATTCAGCAGGTCTGAATGCTGGCCTGGGAATGATCAAAGGTAAATGGCACAGTGTTGTACAGTCAGTCCAGCTGGAAAAGAACTATAGAGCATCCACTTCATAGCATGATCAGACTTACCTAGCTCATGGCTGTCAAATGTATTTTCAGCCTGCACTCAAAAGCTTTCAGTCTTGGAGACTTGTAATATTCTTTGGGCAATCTTTTCTAACTTTCCTAAAGTCCAATCAAAATCTCCATTGTGGCACTTAAGCCTCCTATTCATCCTGGACATGAAGATTCATTGCATATGTGTGGAGACTAGAAAAACAGAGACATTACTATTTTGACTGTATTTATTGTTTTATAAACTTTTGTTACAATCCCCAATTATCACCACTAATATAGAGGTTGATATGCAATGTTTATATAGGATTATGGGGGTTGCTTTTGGGATTTTTGTTTGTTTTGCTGGGTTTTGGCTGGTTTGGTTTCCTTCCTTCCTTCCTTCCTTCCTTCCTTCCTTCCTTCCTTCCTTCCTCTCATTTCAAGTAGTGTCTATTTAGATCTTAGAATGAAACTTCTTGCTGAAATTTTATGGAAAATGGTTATCAATTAACCTATTTTTATAGGCTTATATTATTTTTTTTCTCCCAAGCTACATAAAATAAAATATAATTCTTTAAAATTGGTGACAGTAAGATGCACATTTTACTGCTAAAATTATTTGATAGCACAATGGTTATCAAGCAATGTGAAGTCATTATAAGATATTTAATCTTGCAGAAAGCCAAAAAAACCTTCATATATGTAAGCAAAGCCAAGACTTCAATTGTGGTATAAATGAAATAATTAATCTAATCTTCATTGGTCTGGATCTAGTTGTTACCAGAAAAAAGAATGCAGATAAAATCACTGTGCACACCCTTTTCAGATTCAGCCCTTATTCTAAGTGTTATGGCCACTCTCCCAATGCTCCTCTGGGCCCTGAGGTTGGTGTTTCTAGTCTGCTCTGTACAGGTCTGTTGCAGGTGAGGAGATTGGCCATCACTTTTGGATTCTGCAGTTCTTTAGAGGAAGGACTATGATGTTCATGCTGTTGGGTCTCCCTACCTCTTTCCTAACACACTTTAACAGGCATTTTTCTTCTTCATTGGTCTGAAGCTCCATGTTACATCCAAATTCACTATGTATCCACATGTTCTAGATATGGGGTTTTTTTTTTCCCTTATTGCCCCTAAAATCAATATTGTCCAGCTCCATGCCAGAATTTCTGTAACTGATCATGGGTGAGTTGTTCATCGTTGCATTGTCTCTAGTGCCCTGTCTGTTCCCTATCTCTTAGTACCCCTATGCCTGAACTGCTCTGCCCCATGTCCTGTGTACTGACTTCTCCGGGTCACTACTGTCCTACCACATATATATATTTCTCCATTTTATGGCATTGTATTAGAGCCATGCGCTTTTTTCAGAATAAATACTTACCGCAACTATGGTTTTGCTGTTCTAAAAGCAGAGCAAATCATCTGTAGTCACCTGGTCAAATGAGGAAACTTCTGTCACTACTAAACCAAGCAAAACAAATTTGCAGGCAGGTCAACAAAAGTTCAGACAGAGCGGGCCTGATAAGCCCCAGCCCTGAGGCCTTGCAGACATCCAGCATTAGCAATGGCAATGTGTATTGCAGGGCTACATCACTGCAAACTGTTCGGCTCACATGCTCCTTTTCTCTTAACTAGAAAGTCATGAATCAGACGTGTTGTGGAGAAATTTGAAGCAATTTGAGGAGAAAATTAAGGTAATTTGAGGTAGCCATGAGGACAGAACCCCAACAGTAAAATTTTATTTTGGATATGTGGAAAAAATTCTTCACTAAAACAGTTATCAAGAATCAGAATAGGCTGTCCAGGGAACTGGTTAAGTCATCCTCCCTGCTCTTCTATAAAAGACCTGTAACTATGGCACTAAGTGGTAGACTTAGCAGTGTCAGGCTAACAGTTGGACTCAATGGTCTTTTCCAGCCCAAAAGGTTTTATAATTCTATTATTTAAATACTTTTAAGATGAAATATGAGCATAGTGGGAAAATTATGATTTCTATTCCATGATCTTTATATTACAGCAAATCTACATTCTGCATGGAATACAAACCCATGTAAAACACTGTGGCCCAGCTGTGGCACGCAAGCACCATGAGTTTGAGGAAAAAGCACACTCATTCCAACACGTCAACAGATCTGATTTGGCTGGTAGCCTGGCCATCACCCACAGCAGCTCAACCTCAGAATCAGCCTTCCTCAAGATTTTGGTAGTCTGTACATTTATTCCCACCAAAGAGCTGTTGTTTTTCAACGTTTTTTTTTTTTCTTTCCAGCTCAGATGATAGCCATATGTTGACAGCAGGCTTACTGATCGCATTGCCCCAGAAAACCAAACTAGCTGGTTTTGATTGCTTTACAATTACAGTTTTGTCTGCCTCCCCAAACATTTTATAAGAATGTAAATACATTAAGAATTAATTTGTATTTTTAAATTTATTTTTTATTTCCCATACACAGATATATAACAAGGTTTTTGGTGATTTTGTCTGTAATCATTTGTTTTTCCAGTAGAAAATTTTGACCTGGAAAGCTTTAGTTCATATCTCACTTACTGAAGCAGTGCCTTTCACCCCAGAACAACATTCTTGGCTTATCATTTCAGTCCTGCCCAAAGCATATGAATACATATGCAAGCCTTCATACAGTTTTCCACAAATAACTTAGAGCAATTTAGTAGATTCAGAGTAACGATCAGTCATTTGCTCTATATTGGAAAAAACAGTACTTCCTCAGAAAATGATTTTTTATCTTTTCCGCTCAATGAAAACATTTTTCCTTGTTTAAGTAAATTAAAACAAAAAGGTTTTAGCTGCATAAATTTTGCTTTCAAGCTCAGTATCTCTAGAATTTTCTTAGGCATCCTTTTCTAAATATTAGCATTGCAAGCTATAATTTGCAACCTATAATTATTCAGACATAACAGTAAATGTGCCACACAGAAAAGGGATGTCACAAAATTCTTGGGTCTAGTATCATTTTACTGGAATCATATTACCAGCAAAGTAAATCTGATGAGTGGCTGATAAAATCAAATCACACATAAGAGACAGAACTTGATGAAAATAAGATTTAGTAAGTCCACCAAAATGGAAATACTATTAAAAAACCCCTACAGAATCATAGAATTGTTTAGGCTAGAAAAGACTTCCAAGACTATCAAGTTTAACCTATGACTGAACACCACCTCGTAAACTACACCATGAAACTCAGTGCCACATCCAGTCATAGGCACAGTGATGGCACCACCTCCCTGGGCAGCCCATTCCAATCTTAATAATCCTTCCCATGAACAAATTCTCCTTGATGTGTAACCTGAACGTCCCCAGGTGCAGATAAAGACCGTGTCCTCTTTTTCTGTAACTACTTGCCTGGGAGAAGAGACTGACTCCCACCCGGCTACAACCTCCTGCCAGGCAGCTGTAGAGAGTGATAAGACTCCCCTGAGTCTCCTTTTCTCCAGGCTAAACAAGTCCAGCTCCCTCACCAGGATACTTGAAGTTCTGAAGAAATAAACACAAATCCCTTATTTTTCTTATCATATCTGTTTTTCAAACTAGAAGAATGATTTTAAAGCAACCAATGTACCAATCCCTACAGGCTAAGTTCTATTGAATTCTAACATCTCTGTTGTAATTATTAGGCATTTTTTTAGCTTGACCCTCTTCAGGATTTGGAAATGTGTTGGCTGTTTATGCAACTATTCAAAGGTGTATGATATTTCTGCAGTTCATTTATATATTCTAAGTCAGGAAGCATTTCTCTTTTAGGCGGAAAAACTAACACTATTGTTACAGAATCAAAACTACTGTGAACAGAGAAAAAAAACTTGTTTCCTAAGTCTTACAACAACTAAAAAAAAAGGAAAACTTTAATTTCTTTAAAATAGTATATCAAGGATAATAGCCAAGTTAAAGGTGTTGGTGGGGTAGAGGGGATAATTTTATCTCTGAATTCTTGACCAAAAATGATGAAGAAACACATTTTTTGCACATATTTGTCAATGGGGAAAAAAATCAAAAGATTCCTGAATCTGGAATACTCTATAAAAGAGAAAAGCATTGTAGAAAAAAGCCACTCCAGCTGCCAATACTGAAAACTAACACAAAAGGGAGATATGAATTAAAAGATAAAAGAGAATTCAAAAAAGATAATCTCACTGGATGGGTTCAGAAGGTGTTTGGAGAATTGTTTCATCAACAAAATGCAGAGGAAATCATAATTGACAGGCATTGTACCTTCTTCCCTCCAGTTCTGGCAGCAGACCAACGTATGTAATAGTGAGGTTATGTTATGATTGCCAAATGCAGGTCAATAGAAAGACTGCAACTGAGTATAAGATATTTTCAAGGCCATATGAAACAACATGTAGAAAATTTTCTGTCCTGGCTTTCTAAATGGGCAAGGCACCAAATGTAATAAAAGCAGGCTTCAAAGAGGCAGACTGATGAACACCATGAGTTTTACTTGGGGGTCTTTTTCATACTCTGTGACATAGTCTGGCATGCTAGGCAGGAAAAAGGAGAAACTAACTGAAATGTCTGATTCTGGTTGTTAAAAATTTAAGTACTGAAGCGGCGGGCGGCAGATGGTGTAACGCCCGGCAAGCTCGGCCCGCACCGCTCGCAGTCGCGGGCTCCCTCTCCCGACCCTGCTGTCGGGTGCAGCGCCTGAGGCAAACACTCCGCCTGGAAACGGCAGCGCTGCCTTGGTGAGAGACGTGGCCGCTGATAAGCTTCGAGCCGCAGGAAAGAGGCGAGCACTCTTAGGTCCGCGCAAGTTCAGTTTATTCAGGGTACACGGGAACACACACTGAGGGAAACCAGAAACCGAAGAGGGAGAGGGTAGCATTACATGCACTTACAAAGGGAGTGGACGGTAGAGGGTGGAAACAAGTGGAGACCAATGGGAGTTGCGGGGGGAGTGGGGTACATGGGATTGACATGTGGGAAGGACCAATAAAAACAACTTAAGGGAGGGGCCCCAGCCTCTGGGCCAATCACTCCAAGCTCCTGGTAGAAGGTTCTGGAGGGAAAGGTGGAGGCAGGGAGTGACTGGCAGGGAGCTGGGGAGGGATCGAGGGAAGGATACCTAAGGTTTCCCGGGTAACCGGGGAGGGGAATAGATTGATACATTGGTCCCCATGGGGACCGGGGAGACAGACAGCTAACGAGGGAGGGAGGGAGAACCTGGGCAGAACCATTATAACTTGGGGGAAACAAAAGAAACCAACTTAGGCAGGGGGAGAATAGAACAACTTAAGAAGCACAACACAACAAAGTACAGTAAAAAAAGCAGAGAAAATCATCCAGAAGTGAGACGGGTATGGATTGAGGTTTAGAAGGAGGTAGAGGTGAAGCAACTAAAACCTCCACTTGTGTCTGCTGTACCTCTGTAAGAATGAATGGTTTTCATAAACAGACTCCCTCCCTTTCTCCCAGTTTTCTTCATGCAGTAAGTTAGAAATATTTCCTCATGTTTTATGTTTTTCTTTGAGTTCAAAAACATATACAATTTTAATTTTAAAAGTATACATAATTTAATTCATCATTTTTCATCAACATAAGGTGTCCAGCGGACTTTTCAAGAAGTAAAAAGGAACACTAGAAGAAAGTATAATTCCTCTATTTAGAAAAAATTAAGAAAAAAGCCTCACAACAGATAGAAAACAAGGCATTTTATTAGACATCATATTAACTGTTTTCCCCACTATATAAGAGAAACCTTACTTGTAAATGGTGCAGAAAAATCTATTGTAGTGCAATGTAATACAAAACCAAAAATATAGATCAATAGTGTATAATCTACATTTATAACTTCTATAGAGTTCTCTGAAACAAAGAAAAGGGAAAAAGAAATGTTTCTTTATTTGGATAGACTAACCAAAGGAATAGGTTACAGAATGGTAAAGCTGAGGATAGCTGAAGTTTATTCTCTAAAAATATAAGCAAATTAGATACTTAAAGCAGAACCAAGACTCAGCAACATTAAAAAGGAAGGACACATGCAAGAGATCTAGTTAAGCAAATATTTTAATTTTGCATAAAGAGAGTAAGCATAAAAGAGAGGAAACCAGTGCATTTTTTAACAGAACTTCTTTGGTGAATGCAGGTGCTCTTCAAGTTTCTTTTGGATCAAATCCCACAGACAAGTTTGGTAGTGATATGCCAAGGAACAGGGCATGATCCAGTCACAGTTGTGTTATTGTTCTAACAAGCAACAATTAGGACTGCAATGGGCTTTACTGTAAATATTTAAGCTGCTGGATAATTTATGAACTATCATTATTAGGATAATAATTTTAGATAACAATATTCAGCTTTACAAATATGTGCTCATGCTGTACTCTCTGAGCTCATAAATCAAACCCCATATTACAGCCTCTATATTGGGAGTGATGATGACACAATAAATGCCTTGACAAGTTGCTAAGCGAGATAGAGCCACAGACCTTCCTAGAGGTCCTGGTTCAGCACATACTGATTTTTTTTAACATATATGAAGACATATGTTATGAAATGACTAATCTAATATCCTTATTTTTTACCATATCTGCTTTAATATTGAAACATCTGAGTTTACTGGTTTTCTTGCCTTCCTGGAAATATGAAAATAGAAAAATGCATGTGGAATCTTAAACTCCTTATGGCAAAACAGAGATATCAAATATATTCATTCATGCTTATCTGTTGGTGCACATATAATTGATGCTGGTTTTATTTATTTGAAAAGATTAGGAGTAAAACAGAAAAAAATCCTGATATGATAAGTGAGAATTGAGGAAGATTAATTAGAAAAAAGGAAAAATGTAAGGACATAGGGGAAGTACATGCCTGGAATAAACATGAACTAAAAAGAGAGGGAAAAGCACCCAAATAAAATAAATAAAGGAACAAAACAACCGTGAATTTTGTCCACCTAGCTGGCATGGAACTTTGCATTATTTTCTTCACAGCAATATTTTGATCTGCAGTTCATTCTTCATCTACTGTGGTTTCCAATTATAATAATGGATAACATGCATAAAGTGGAGTGTCAGCAACTTACTTATTAGAGAAAAAGAACTTTAAATGTCTGATTCAATATCAAATGCAAGAAAAAAATACAAATATATTCAGAAAAAATAGTTTATATGAACGTAGGAGAAGATTCTGTAACAATACAGACTATCTGATTTGCACTGGAGAGTTTGCAGGTTTCACCTCGGATGTCAGTAGAAAAGGCACAAAAGTATACTAAATTTCTTTTAATAATAAGATAAAAAGAGAAAAAGAAATATAGATAATGAGTAACCCTTACCTTCCTTCTGTTGCTGGGAACCTCACTTTCATGCAGCTTTCAAGAGATGGTAAACAGACAAAGCACACTACACAGAATTGTCATCCATGGAGTGGTTTAGACTCCTTCTCAAACCATGGTGACTCTTTATTTAGTGCAACAAAATAAAGCCCAACTTCTTGTCTTGCCACACAGGAATGTTGTCTCTATCTGTCCACCAGAGACACCGCGTACCTGAAGAAGGTGTGGAGTCAGCAATGATGACACCCTGCTGTGAGTATTAATATGAAACAAAGGTCAGCATATTACACCTAAACAGAATTTCAATAGTTTTAGGTGGATAATTCCTTCTCTGATGAAGAGATGTCAAGCATGTTGTATTGCTTGCAATTATATACATACACGTGTACATGTACAAATGCAACTTCCAGTCTCCTTGCCAGAGAAAACTTTTAGCTCACAGATATTCCCATGATACACTGAAAATTGTCAGAATTCAATTTTCATCCAGATGCTTGAGACAGACTATTTTTGTAATCACTTTGCCTGTGTGGTTTTGTACAGATTTGCAACTTTGCTCTCAATGAAACTGACATCTCTCCTTTTTTTCTTCCTTTTATTTTCTTTTTATTCAACCATTTGGAGGAAAATGCTTCTTCTGTGCTTCAGGAATTTCAGTTAGGTCTTAAAATTGGTATATAGATTTATAGTAGTAATCATACTTTTGAAGCACTGAGTCAGTTGCATGCCCTTGAAGACAATCACAGTTCATAATTATTTTCATGATATATCAAACATTTGCTTGAATATAGCAACATTTTTTGCTCATAGTTCGTTGAGAGTGAAGCTACAATAGAATATCATTGCATGATAGATGGAAAATGTCCTTTCCAGACTGAATGTATTCATACACAGTTTGTATCAATTTACTCATGTGCCAAGATTGCTCTTAGTTTGGATAGCTATCTTCCATCATTTGTAGATGTATAGACTGCAGTTATATCTCATAAACAGTCAAAGATCTATTAGCCTCTCATCTCATTTTTCTAGCAATCTTTGCATCCATTTATTTTAGTATAAGCTCATATATCTTAGAGTGAACTACCAGAAACATCTGCTGTATTTTAGACAATGTCATATGAGTGACTTTTACAGTGCCATTCTAGCTATGATTTTTTATACATTACCTGTAGTTCTTGATTTTCTTAATAAGTAACTTTAGTTTTGATCTGGGGATAATAATTCTAATTCTCATTTTGCTATAAGACAAGTGGCAGTTTTAAGCATCTCTATTCCAGTCAATAGAACAGTGCTGGTATAAGAGAAGACTTGACACCAATGACTTCAACATATTCCTGTCTGTGTTAGTTTAGTATTTAACTTCCAGGAAGAGAAAGACCAGAAAGTCCAGGAGAAATTAGAACCCCAGATGAATAAAATAATAAAGAACTGGTGAAGAATTGCCAAATTTGTTCATTTTACAAGGAAAAAAAGATCGACTTGTACTTCAAGTGATGAAGACATCAAACAGATAAAGTAAGAAACATTTTTCTCTTGCCATAGGCTTCCTTGAAACTTGTCTAATCTCATAAAATACATGTGGGGGTACCTTAAAGAAAACTCTTCTTTCATTTTAAAAAGGAAGATGGAGAGAGAAGAGAATTTCCTAGTCACTTGCAGCTTTATGTCCAATACAGAGTGAAGGCAATGACAAAGAAGATTACACTTCGTCAACTCCATTAATAAACTCAAAAATGCTGTTCAGACCATGATCCCACAATATTTATGCCATATGTGTCCATGAAATGATTATTCAACTGAACCAGTCGACTTGATTCTGCATGTCTAGAAATGGACTTCTGTTAAGATACAGAGGCAAAACCTGTAAATCTACTCATGCTGACTGTATGGTTATACCAGATTTATCCTGTCTCTAGAGGATAAATGATGAATTATTCTTTAGAAAATACCATATGGCAAAAAATTCAGCTGTTAAAAGAACCCAGTTTGAGCAGTCATGGATTTTTAATTTTATTTTTTTATTATTTGAGACAAACATTTTTTCATGTAGCTGTGTTTTATTTTCATGTGGAAGCAGGATTCCCAAAGTTGTAGCTGCTCCTTTACTAAAACATGGACTAAAACATCTGTTGTTATTGACAGCTGTGGAGTGCTTTGATGTGTTCCATGCATAATATTCCCATGAAAGCAAAGGTGCAGTTTCCATCTCTCTCACCTACCAACAAACCATACCATTGTGTAGGACTTATGTTTCTCTGAAATTTGTATGTTAGTGTGAGGGTAGCAAAGGTAGTGACTTTTGCCCACACCTGCCAATCTGCCAGGTGCTTTTCCTATTTCACCATTTTTATAAAAATCACTTTTTTCCTGCCTCTCATGAACCTATGAAGCAAACCATCCCTGAGGGAAAAACGTCCTCTAAACCCAGGTGAGTTAAAGCTGTAATGCCATGGGGCAACAACGTGAAATGCATGTAACTGTAAGAAATTTTCTATTACTTTGCTTCTCACACACACAAAGGTTTTTCTCGCTTTTGTATTGTGATTTAACACATTTTCCAAGTCCATTTTCTTGTGTGTCTGTGAGATTGATACGGTTTCTAGGAGTTGTCTTGTCCCTTTGTGTCAGGTCACGTGTCCCTCTATGGCTGCAGTTAGCAGAAGTTTGCTCAAGTGGAGGCACATTATCATTGTAGGAACCATGTCTTACAACCCATAATATTCTTTTCTAATGCCCTGGGCTTCCCTGTTCTCTGGAGTCTAGCCGTTCGCTGCTTTTTTATGGCAATTACTGAAATGTTAACATAAATTAGAAAATATGAAACAAGCATAATTTAAAGTCAACAGAAGTTTAACAACAAGGGCTCCAGGCTTATAATAACTGACAAAGGTATTTACCAGAGATTAAAATGAGAATAACAAAAAATCCAGTCTTAATGCATGCAGAACAACTAAAAACTTTTACAGCAGTACATGTATAAGCCTCAGTTGATTTTAGTGATATGTAAGAGGAACAGAAAGCATCCTTGACTGTCTGTCAACATGTAATAAGTCACTTTTTAATATTACATTATTATATTGCATAGATTAATATTATGATATTACATTATATGATATAATCATAGTGGAATTATAATAAAATAATGTTACAATTACATATAGTGAAAAATATAATATTATAACATGATATAGAGCATAATCAGCATGTAAATAAAGCATTTTAAAACAAGTATTTCCATATTAAATTCTTAATGCTTTTTCTAAAATATTATCCTTTATTATATGTAGTATTATTACATTTTATATAATTCGTTCATAAAGGATATAAATATACTTTTATACTAGTACTTTTATACTAATATAAAATTACTTTTATACTAGTATAAATGGTTTATACTATATTTTGCTACATAACATATTCTTTATTTATCATTTGAGATTTAATAATTTAATGTTTTAGTTCTTAAAAGAATATGTGTTATTTATTGCAATACTCTTTGTATTTATAGATATCAGACACACAGTACATAATACTTTTTCATCTGTCTGAAATAAACCCATGCTTTAAATTTCTCGTTTGAGATGAACTTCCAGAACCGTAGTGGTCTTCAGAAGGTATTTCAAAAATAAGAAAAAGAAATCACAATGCTTCAAGCCTAACAGGTAAAAAATAGTGAGCATTTCTGTGCAGTAAAATGATTTTGTGATAGGATATCAAACTGATAAAACACAATACAGATTTATTTACTCTAAAGCAGTTTCTTGGGAATAAACTTTAAAGCAGATAAATACTGTTGTAAAGTGAACAATTCTGCTTATTTCTCTTTCTTTAATCTGGAGAATATGAACTCCAGTCACTTACTGAGAGTCACTTTCAAAGGCTTCCAATATTTTCAGCCATGTTGAATGGCTCCTAAAGGACTAGGAGAAATATATTTTATTTACAGGTATGGTCTAAGTTAAAGGATAAACAGAAAATATTTGAGTGGCTTCATTTAAAGATGTGTTAAGAAGATGTTTCACACTTGTAGACCTGCATGTCAAGAGTCAATGTCAGCAGGAAATATAAACTGCTTTATGGTTTCATAAGAATGTGGCCATCCTCAGCCTAAATGGGAGAGGAAAACAGCTGTGAGCACACCTAATGTTCCAGATCTCCTGCCTTAACACTGCATTCATGGTAGTGATGCCCTACAGCCCTAACTGTTAAACCCACAGCTAACTAGCCTCTTCATGCAGAAGTTTCAAATATTATATTATAACAGTCACTCTTGAGTGATAACACATGTAAGTCATTCCCCTGGAAGTACTTATTTAATATTCCTCCTTTACCTACATGTGACAAGTTTCTCTGTCACTTCAAATCCATCCTATGCCTGTGATTAATAATAAAAAACACTGATAGAGTTATCTTTTCTTTTAAAATTCTGTTTATTTTGGCATGGAGACATCAGAGAATAATATCTACAGTCCTTTAGAAGTATTGGTTGTATAAATTACTACATAAGCTAAAAAATTGCTTAAGATGGATTTGAAATATATTACAAAAAATCAGATGTATCCCCATTTGAATTCTAAATTGGTTTCTCTGACAACTCTGTACAATGAAATAATAGTAGTGATAAGTGTCTTCACATTTGCCAAACCTGTTTTTAAATTGTAATAACCAATATGCTGCTTGCTGCTCCTCAAATTTTATTTCACTTTCATTTGATTACATTTGAGATAATTAGAGCTTTTCATCAAGTGGTTGTACCCATTAAACTTTTAAGTATTTTTTTGGTTGTTATCTTTCCGATACATGCCAAAAACCATGGAAAATAATTGGAAAAAGTGATGTCCTACATAAACTTGTGTTTTAATGGCTCTCATTTAGGAAAAAAAAAAACAACCAAAAAAACCACCACCAACAAATATTTAAGATTCCAGTGAAGACTCTGTTTTCCCCTTGGTTTCCCAACAATTTTCTTTATAGACCTCGCTTGGATGGCGTTTAAGTGAACAGCACATTTTTACTAATCTAAATTGAAAACAATAACTGTATGAAATGAAATTGGACTACATGTTGCATTATTAGTATAGTTCACTACATGAATGCAAGTGAAATGCTATGTATGAGACTGACAGCAAATATAAATTAAAAAATTAATACAAGCACAGAAATAAGTTGCTGCTTATTAATGAAATATGCATAAAAGAGCTTTCAGCTTCACTATCCACAGAATAACTTATGCAAAAGTCACATCATTAGGAACAAAATCTGTCTTTGACTGTAAAATGTTTCATTCCATATTGGTGAGAGTCCTGCATCACATATTAGTGTGATGAAGGACTTAAGAAGAGAGTAACTCCAAACTAGTACTTCACTTTTCAATTTAATTCTTACCACTTCTGCAATAGTTGCAAATTTTTTGTTTCTGAACCTACAAACAGTTCCTGCATAATTAATAGTGCTTTCAAGTACTCAAACTCTAAAGCATATATAGTAATTTAATACAACTTGATATTAAGAATAATTGTTAATTATTAATTGTTAATTACTTTTAATTACTAAATTTAATTAGAATGGTAAACTGATAAAACATATAAGGAGAAGGCTGAGGTACTCAAGGACTTTCTCATCTCAATCCACTGGTTATCTCTGTCCTCACAGCTCTGAAGTGAATGGACTGCAAGGCAGGGAGTGGGGGAGCAAAGTCTGTCCCAGTGTAACAGAAGATCAGGTTTGAGACCACCTGAGGAACCTGAACTTACACAAGGCTGTGGAACCTGGTGAGATGCATCAGGAATTGGGTGATCTAGTTGATCTAGTTGCCAAGTCACTGTCCATGATATTTCAAAAGTTATGGCAGTGATATGCCACTACACTCTTTATTTCACATAATTTTCTATATTTGTTCTGCTATCTTAGGTAATTGTGCTTTTATTTGGAAAATTTATGACAACAGCACACTCACACTCAGATTTTAAAAGCCAGATTACAGCATATGAGAAACACCTGGCAATCACAAACAGCTGACATTTATTGAGGTAATTTGATTATCTAGCAGAAAATACAAAGTTCTATTTATGGGAACAAAGTGTACACTAGAATAAATCTCATTTTACTATTACTTAAAACAATAAGTAGTTAAATAGTGTATGAATTGATAATTGCAAATATCTCTCTTTTGCAATGGAATCATTTACAACTGGTTTATTTCTTTTACTGTTTTTAAAGTTCCACCAACAATTTTATTTTTCATTGACTGCCAAAGCAAATTACATATGGCAGTGAAAGGTAGTATGCAGGATGGTGCTGTAATTTTAAATCTATTATAGCCAAGGTTCTGTTAGTGCTTATATCAGAGACCTATCTTTAATTACTTAAACTGGTTAATTGTAGGCTTATAGGGTTAACTAGCTATACAAATAAAAATATATAACTATTCTAATTTTGAAAATTTTTGCAGTACTGTAAACTCTACCCAACTCCAACTGAAGAAAAACCCAACAAACAAAACAAAACAAATCTACAAACAACCAACCAAGCCAAAACAGAAATATAATATTTAAATCTATGTCTATACAATTAAGAATTTGTTTTCATTGTTATTACATATGCATAGCTTAAGGAAACAATGCAATATGCATTTGGGACTGGAGAAGAGCATGGGAGCATAACTAAGGAAATGTTTTACACAATGGAAGAGACTGAAAATACATGCAATGTTTCCTTATCTGGCAGAAGCAGACTGAAGTTGCTGTTGAAAATTATTCAATCTGTCAGGGAACATGTGGTGTGTGGGTATAAAAGTACTCTAAAAATTATCTTCATTTTGTCAGTTCTTTGGATTTAAGTTATTGCAAAATGAATGGCACTTTTACACACTGCAATACCCTTCAAATAAGGATTTTGTTTGCTTATTTTCTGTAAAAGCCTAATTTAATTCCCACACAATTCAATAAGTAATTACCTCTATATGGAATACATGTCCTTTCAGCACATTTTCTTTTTAAACCTGATTAAATAATACATAAGCAGTTTATCACTAATTATTTTTTCACTATCAGTGTTACATTCCTCTGTAGCAGAACACAATAGGTGTTACTCTGTGGAGGAAGAAGAAAGTCTGAGTAGAAGATTGTTCCATATTTCAGGAGTGCACTGAAACTGAATATTGCCCTTTTAGGCCCAGTGGTTCTCTTGTATCCCCATGACCAAAAAAGTAAAGTATTCTTTGCCTAATTGCAGTTATGGTGTCAACCTGACATCGACTCTGTCTTGGCAGCAACCTCATTGCCCTTATACCACGACAGTAATATTGCACTGGCAATGCAAGATTTCCTTTACTGAAGCTCTTTAGCTGATCTCTTTTTCCTGTGCCAGTTACAACTCGAAAGGCTGTGAAATTAAGAATATAGAATTACTCATAAATAGGATCTGTAATTGGCCCTATTTTGTGCAAGTATATTCAGTATATTTTGTGCTGCTATTAATGTTGAAAAGTGAGCCTGAAATGGGGCATGTGAGCTTCAGTATAAAAAGAAATAGTTTTGTTTTCTTTTTCCTGAGAAATTAAAACTCTTTTAAAGAATAAGGCCAGAAAAATCAGTATGAAAGGTGTAATCCCTTGTGCTGGGTTTGACCTTGGCTGGCTACCAAGCCCTCTATCTTGCCACTCTCTCACTCCCCCTCCTCAACAGGATAAGAAGAGAAAATTAGGTGAAAAAGCTTGTGAGTTGAGACAAAGATAAGAAGATTACTCATCAGCTACATTCATATTAAAAAAAAAAAGCTACACTTTGGTTAATTTATTTTTTTTGCCCATTAAATATAGAGTAGGATGATGAGAAATAACAAGAGCTAAAACAAAGAAATACATCGCCCCCACCCCTCTGTTCTTCCCATGATCAAAAGCAGTCACAATTTCTCTGCCTCCTCTTCCTGAGCAGCACACAGAGGTGAGGAGTGGCGGCTGTGGTCAGCCAGTTGTGTCAGATGTTCTTTCCCCCTCATGCTCTTCTCCAGCTCCAGCACAGAGTGCCGCCTGTGAAGACAGTTCTACATACTTCACTGGTGAGGGTCCTTCCCATGGGCAGCAGCTCTTCACAAGCTGATCCAGCATGGGCCCTTTCCATGAGGTGCAGGGATTTAGGAGCAGACTGCTTCAGTCTGGGCTCCCCACAGGTTCACAGGACCTGATGGAGATCAGGCTCTCTGCAAGACAAACTCCAGCCTGCTCCAGCATGGCATCTCTGTGGCTTGCAGCTTCCTTAAGGGCATCTTCAGCTACTGAGGCACGGAATACTTCCCAGGCTGCAGTCTGTGTATTGACTATCAACAACAACAAAAATTTCGCTATCCTAAGTACTTGAATATAAAGGGATTGTCCACAGTCCTCCAATATTCCCATGATATTAGAATGTATTAAACAACGTGAAAATGAGTGACATCTGAGGTTCTTTTATTTCAACCTGTAGTGCAAACTGTTGAATAAGCATAAGAAAATAATTTCTTGTGAAGTTTACTTAAATAGTATAGCTTACCAATGGGAATTTCTAAGTGCATTTATTGCTTACATTTCTAATTAGTTCATCAAATACTCAAATGTTTTTTTGAATCTGTAAGAAGATATGTTTAATCATTCTTGACTATATTATACACTCCCAGACATCAGTTGTCTGTTGAAATGAATGCACAGAATACATCAATAGAGACAATGAAAAGGTTCCCTGGAACATCTGGCAGCTAGCTCCATGCACAACAAAGCCTAAGAAATGTGATATACCATATGTGAAGCAAAGATTTGAAGAGATAAGAATGACTTGGTATAAACATGCCTTTAAAAGTAAAAAGCACATGACCAGAAGACATGAAGGAAATCAGTGAAGCGAGGAGGTTGTAATATCCAAGTCCTTGTATCTACAAAATTATGTACTAGTGAAACATCTTTAATACAATCAAGGGAAAATTCCCAAAAGAAGTAGTTTGCATATTTATATTGTCATTATACAATATAATATTTATATTATACATTTATTGCCCATATCAAAGCTTTTTATTAGTGACTTTTTTTTCCTTTTTCTTCACATGAAGGAAAGCTTTATCCACAGTTTATTTCACACTGAAACATAGTAAAATTTTTCCCTTGTATTTGTAGACCTCTGAGCATTCAAACAGAGTCCATTTCTTTCAATTTTATTTTTGTTCTCCATTTTCTAAATCTCCCTTTTCTTGTTCTATTGGGTTGCCCCACATTCACCCTAATTTCCTATCCCTATTCTTTTTAACTCCACAGTTAAAAAAGTGTCTAATAGAAATGAATTACTGGAAACACTATGCAAAGCTCTGTTTTATTTGAAATGCCTCCATCAGTTAAACATTGTTGTAGCTCAAAACACGATGTTTTAACCTGATGAGCTTTTCAGTCTCCAGCTCAGTGTGGGACTTTCCCTAAGTTTGCAAAATGCTAATTCATGTCAGCAGCTCAAAATCTTGCCCTTTTAAATTGACATTGACAAAACTGTAAAAGTAAAAACTAAAATTTTTTTCCAGAGTTTGTTTCTTAGATTTTCCTCGGACTTATATATTGCCCGAATCTGAAACTGTTCATCTTGGCTGTCAAACAGAGTGAAGCAGAATTAACATGTAATGGAGAAGGAAATAGAGGTCTCATGAATAAAATATACAAAACTTACATAAAATGATGACACTGAAGCATGTACACAGTAATTCAATATTGTTTTGGTTGCCCTGATTTTTCTATAATATACCATCATTTTTTTCCATAAGAGAACACCTAAAAATACATTTTCAAAGAAGATTGAAAGTTTCTTATCTAGTATGAACAGAATTAGTAACTGAAATCAGAAAACAAGTATTGTGTATGTATTTCAGAGAGGAGTCTGGTAATCATTTCAATCTCAGTAGTAATAATTTTATTAATACATAACAAAGTGTAGCTGACAGGAAATGTAAGACTCATTAAAGAAAACAAAATCCAAAAACTCCACAACCATTCATACATTCATTCATTTTCAAAGTTCTTATTATACATTTTTAAAAAATGTAAAAGTCATACCTTTATTTAGACTATACACGTCCTTATATTGTTAATTATTGTGCACATGAAGCTAAGTGAAATAAAGAGCTATTTTCCAAGATATCAGGAATAACAGATACAGACTTTTCTCTCTTTTTTTGCAGGATAAGAAACTCCTCTTTCTGGAGCTGTGGAACTGTATAGTCTTTAATTCTAATAAACTGAAGGGGAAAGAAAAGAACATTACTTGTAAATTAATAACAAGTTGTTATCAGGTGAAGGACAATTACTGTATTATCTTGTTCTTCCTAAGAAATGAGAAACAGTTCCAGCAGTAGGAATATTTCTTCTCGGACCCCCACCAAAATTAAGAAATCAGAAACTTTGTGAAAGAACTCGTGGCTGGGTGATTACACTGAGACTTAGAGTATCGGTTCACTGAAAATACTGTATCTCAGACCACCTTCTTATCATCCTATGTGAGAGCATGGCTTTGCTGACTCAAATAGCTCATGAGATTTTCTGGACATCTGCCTTTGCTAGTGAATGGTGTTACTTCTCATTCTTAAATCACAATTTTCTGTGCTGACAGTTTGGTACAGACTGAGTAGCTATTTCAGAACCAGTCCTTAATCCGAGAGAATCCTGGGGCTTTGCACAGGATAACAAAACTATTTTATGCAATTCTTTCAACACTGAAAGTTAACAAGGAAAAAACTCCTACCTGCTTGTAATCTGACATGTAATTAGGAACTTTGTAAAATGAAAAAAGAAATGGAAATGAAACACCCCACCTGCCATGTCATGCTAATCTTTAAGCAAGGTTTCAGGAGACTGCAGCTCCTTCCAATACTGATAAAATTAAAATATCTTACTTATGCTATTTCCCAAGCCATAATTAGGGTTTTTCTTTTTTTACTTTCTGAAGGGAAACAGAGGTCTGCCTATTTGCAAGCAGCTGTCTAGTGTAGCACTAAAATGTCATAAGAAGATAAATTGAAATTATCATATTTATAAGTCTACATTTCAAGCTTCATTGTTACTGTCACTGACCTATCTGAATTTGTTTATTAAAAGGACTAGAATGAAATATGTAGAGATTTTGTAGAAAACCAGCATTTTCTAGTAAATATTTATTTTGGCATATGCATCTGGCTGTATATACCTATTATTGATTTATGTAAAGTTGTTAATTATTAAAATGCCTATGAAGATGTGAGCAGTAAAATAAAAAATGTAAAAATTGAAAAAATTGAGAGTAATTTTTCTATTACTTTAGTCTCTACTTGAAGCTACTGTATATTCTCTTATTACAGACCATTCAACAGGGCATCCTGTCTATTTGCTGAAAGTATTAATTTCTTTATTGTGATCATAAATTAAAATGTATTGAGATGCATTCTTATTTACTCATCCAGATTTACCTTATAGAAAACAACTGATGTAGGTTCAGATGTCCTTCTCTGCTTATGCTAATAAACTGAAGAAAAGGAATAACAGAAGAATTAACTGAAACTGAACGAAAGAATCCCTCCTTGGAGTTATGTTTGTTTGTTTGTTTTGCTGGCTTCATTATCAGAGAATGTCAAATACAGCTCAATGCACAAGTTTCTGTATAAGTTAGTTAAAAAGAAATAGTGCAAATACTTTTTACCAGTGCTGTAATTAATAATGGCATTGCTAAATTTCACAAAGTGTTGCAAACAGTAAAATAAAATAGAGTTGGTTCTGCCCTGGAATAGTGGAACATATTCCCTACTTGATTTCCTTTACCAGTATTTCTCTTCAGTTCATAAATGAAACTCTACTCAATTCAGTTAAACCTAATTAATTTGTTATTTACTGGTTCACTGCTTTTAATTCAAAACTTGTGTTTTACTATCTGAGCACCAATCTCACTGTAGAAAATCAGTTAAGAAACATTCTGTTACAGCTGCTCTGGAGATCTTAAATAATAACTGGGAAAAAATTCTGAAGAGATAATTGAAATGACATATTGCTCAAATCATGCCAACATTATAAACATCTATTTAGCATATCAGCCCTCTTTCTAAGCTTCAAAAGAATTTTTTCTTCTTTCAAGGAGACCTCAATGACTTTTTCACAACAGAACAATAAAAACTAGTACTCACAAAAAGTAAGAAACTAAAAAATACCCCTCTGTGCCTGCAGAGAGCACAAACAATATAAGGATGAAATTTTTTAAGCACCATTTCCCCTTAACATAGTTGTGCCTGTTACTTGGCAAAAAATAGTGTTGATCTTTCAGAGTTTTCAGTTTTTTCACGTGACACCGGAATGATGGTGAAAGAATGGTAAGTCATGGTGTAGTGCTAGTTCAAAGTCTAAGAGGAAGCACAGTTCAATTTCTTGCCTGGTTGTACGGCTTAACATTTTAAACAGTGTTTCAAAGAGTTTTTAAAGTGTTACCAACTCCTCCAGTAAAATGACTCCTTAGACTTACCAAGAGACTTAACTAGTCTGTGGTTACTTGAGATACTTTTGGTTTTCTCTAGCTGATTATAGGTGCTGTTTTCAGTTATTTAATTTACAAATTATTTTTGAAATTTCTTCTGATTTATTTGAATTCATATATAACTTATAGAAATATATTTTTAAGTAGAAGTTAGTTCTGTTATTTTAATTCTTATAATGGTTATAACTCTTTTAAGTATCAGAATCTTGCTGATGCTGAAAGTGCATGGTATATATTTAATGGTATGCACATACCTTACAAAGTTGCAATGCAAAAAGCTCAAGCTTTTTTCAAACATCATGTCAAATTACAGGTGAAATTGTTCATTTCATTCTGTGTTCACACTGACAAAGAGCACAGTAACTCATTTCAATAGGATCTCTTCAATTTTCCTTCTGAAACCACATGCAGTGCTTCATACTGGATCTGATGCTCTGCAGTTTCTTCTCCTTATTTTAAATTACATTATTAAGGAGTAATGGATACTTCCTTTCTTTTGAGTCTCACAATGGTAAGCTTGATAGCACTCCACTGAGCACCCCATTACATTTAATGCAATGTCTCTTGCCAAAGTAAAGACAACATCTTTTTAGAGTCTGGGTCTAACCTTTGTGCTTAGCCAGGGTCATTCTGCACAGGATTGTGTCCAAACATTTCTTGAATAATTCCAGTGAGGGAAGCTCCCCAACTCTCTGGGCAGTCTGTTCCAGTGTGTGGTAACCCACAAAGTAAAGAAATTCTTCCTCAGTTCTTTATTGCTGCAAAATTGGTGAGCCATGCTATGAAACCAGCAGCAAGTAGCAATCAGGCAGATTTTTTCAGAATGTGATAGCTTGAAAGATGAAGGAAACTCAACTTTTGCAACACTGAGCAAATGATACTCTCCAGGACAGTAAGAACAAGAAAGACTAGCCTCAATCCCTGCGCATATCTCTAACAGAAAAGTCAAGAGAGCGAGGTGGAAACTCAGCTAAGTTACAAACACAAGCATAGTCTTGCCATAATTCAGCTAGACTTTGTCAAGATGTTCCCAGGTGCGATTTTGGACAAGGACAGTTTCAGTTTTTATATATGTGCGTCTGCACATATATATGTATATATATACTTATATATATACATATATATATATATATATACATATACACAGCTTAAGAGCGTAAGACAAGCAACTACTAACTACTGGAGAAGGTTCTGTAGAGGATTATAAAGATTATTAGGGGACGGAAAGATCTCTTGTGGTGTAAGGCTGAGGAAGCTGGGCCTTTTCAGCCTGATAAAGAGACAGTTAAGAGAGGATCTCATCAATGTCTACAAATATTTTGAAGGTGCATGTCAAGAGGACCAGGACAGGTTCTTTTCAGTGACAAGACAAAGGGCAATGGGCACAAACTGAAACAGAGGAAGTTCCCTGTGATTAAGAGGAAAAAACTGTACTGTGAGGGTGACAGAGCTGCTGGAACAGGCTGCCCAGAGAGGTTGTGTAGTCTCTTTCTCTGGAAATATTTAAAACCCTCCTAGATGCAATCCTGCGCAACTTGCTCTAAGTGAGTATGCTTTAGTAGGGGGGTTGGCCTAGATGAGTTCAGGAGGTCCCTTCTAGTCCTCAGCATTCTGTGACTGAAACAGAATGAAAGTTCTGGGAAAAAGAGCTGTTAGAGCTTCTGTGAGGTTGGGAGGAGAACTTTTGTGAGATTTCCTAGATCAGAGAGGAACTGGAGAAGTTGTAAACTTAAATCTTGGAACAAAAGTGACACAAAACCCCCTGGAGAAAAAGATGTGGAGCTGAGAAAGGAAGGAAGATTTATTTATAATGATAGGATTAATTAGATTCCCAAGAATAAAATGTTTCTTTTAGTCTTCTGTACTGTGAATACTAAAAGTTGTAAAGGACAGCCAGAACCTTTTGCATGCAAAGAAGTTTGTCTTAAGTGATTTAATTTCCAGTCGAAGTTGGTTCCAAAGTTTTTAAAAATGAAACTTCACAAACACCCCAAAAGTTCTTAAATTATATCTTAGAAAAACAAGGCTTTACATAAGGTTTCATACTGGCCAATAATTTTATTTTTCTAACTCTAATATTAGACTTATTATCCATGATATAATATTTATTTTACTTCTGAGGAGGCATCAGGTTTTTAGAAATAATTTGGTTTGGTGAAAAATTTCTGAATTTAGTTTGGTGCTATATTGTGGAAAGGATAATATTAACTCTTACAGAAAAAGGAACTGTCACATTCACATTAAATAATGATTCTTCTTGAAGAGGACAACACTATACCTGATCTAGTGAAAGGTATCCCTGCCCATGGCAGAGGGGTTGGAACTGTTTAAAGTCTTTCCCAACTCAAATCATTCTAAGATTCTATGGTTCTATAATGTTGTTACATTAAGCAATGAACAAAACTAACAAGACTAGATAACAATTTTCTGCAGTGCATCAACTCATAATTGCCCCTCTCAGGCTCTTAAGAATAAGAATTCACAGTAGATGTCCTTATTTCTTTACATCTCTTCAAAAATATCAATACAGTCTAATATTACTTTGAACAGTTCAAGATCCATTTTATCTGAAGAAGAAATAGAAGTTCATTGAAAGAGTATGGCTTGCAACAAAAAAGTTCAGGATTCGATATACTTCATTTGTCCTTCTTAGCTGCTCCTCTTGTCTTTGGCTGCAAGACCCCACTGTATCCTGCTGCACTTTCCTTTAGAAGTTCTCAGGATGACTCACATCCCTTTCTATTTCATATAAACCATATTTTGTTTTGTAGTCATCTGTAGTCATCTTTGTCCTCATTGCAGACTTTTCCAGCATAGATGCCTTAGCACACATTTGTTTTTGCACTGTTTGCTACATGTGCAATGACTGTCACTTTTTTGTGTTTTGTAAATAACTTTGTGAACCAGAAGTGAAAACAGTCTGCTTATCTTGCCTTTGAGTTGTGACTTAGAAAGGCAAAATAAAAGGTTGCTCTTTTTTTCTGGAGTAACTAAGGAAACTGTGTTGCTAGCATATTCTGGAGTGCTAAGTGTGGTAGGTACACAACAAGGCATAAAAAGTAAGGAGCCTGCAATGTAGATAAGGACAGGAAGAAAGATTCCTTTGTAATGAAAAATTTGGAACAAATCTTGAACAAGCATAGAAAGTTTCCAGAAGGACAACATATTGCGTTACAATCAAGAAATTGATAATGGATTAACCCCTACTTGTGCAACAAAAGGTTTGCTTCCAAATTTCTCTGACTGAACTGATTTGAGTGTTTCCTTATTTCAGAAAAATCATATTTCATTTTGTATTCTGATAGAAAAGTGGAAAGGCATTCTGCAGTTTTAGTCAATATTGTTTCAATAATTTTTTGCCAACCTTGTTCTAGTCCTATACAACCACCATGTTCCACCAGGAAGAAGAGATTAAAGAAAGGGAACCTACTAACTGGTAGACTTGCTTTTCTTTTGGCCACATCTCTGGGTAGACCACCATTTGGCCCATCCAAGGTTCTTTGCTCAGTGTCTACCTGTTCCTCATTTTTACATTTTTCTCCTGCTAAGACCTTCCCCTTCACCCTTTTTTCCAAGTGTTGACTCCCGTACCAATTTGTGTTCTCTCCAGGTTACCGTAGAGATGGTTTAGACTAATTAATAAGGGGAAAACCTACAGGAAGAGGTGCCAGAAGAAAACAGGCCAACTCACCCATTTCCTGCTCTACAGGGAAGAACTGCTGGCCTCAGCAGTAGCAAATACAGACATTCATTCTCTTAAAGCCATTCCTGAGCCCTTGCCCACAAAAGGAAAAAGCAGTGATCACCACAGCAGAGATGGACACCTCCATGGCTCCACAACTGACCACCACAGCTGTCCCTGCAGCTTGGGACTGTTCTGAGCATTCTTTCTTAAGGTTTTACAGGACAGAGGGTGGAATGGGCAGCACTTTTTATATCAGTCATAACACCAGCTGCAAATGTGCCCTATAAATAAACCTAAGGACAAAAAGTAAGGATGAACACTTCCTATTTATTTTCCAGTGTTTTACCATTGCGAGACTCAAGAAGACTGAAAAAGGAACAAGTTGGGATTCAGTCTGACACTTTCTAGGTAGCTGGTGTGGAATGCATTGCTATTTCTGAAAATATTTCATAGAGGTTTTTTTTTAATAAATAAGTTTTTCATGAAAACAGGACTTGGTTGTTAATTTTCTGTTTCTTTTCTGTTCTTATGAGGCAGCATGTTTTAACAACAAAACACAAATGGCTTTTAGAAATCTTGATTCTCCTTTTACTAGTAAGCATCTTGTAACATTAAGGTCACTTTACTCTGTTACCTTTTTTATTAAATAGGATGGAATTTGATTATGTTCTCAGAAATAATAGTAAAATATTGAATAGTGGCCAAACTTCAAGATGGAATTTTTATTTTTAAAAACGTTCTTAGTTTAAGGCACTGAAACAATAGTGTTAGCCTTTTACTACTGTATTTGACTTATAAAAAATTTGAAACACTGAAATGATTATGCAGTAATTCAAGACATCTAGTGGAAGGATAAACAGTTTAGATTTAGCTAAATTAAAGGCATTCTTGTTGTTAGTATGACTTACTATCCCATCATTATAAACTAAATCCAGATGATTCTTATCTCTTTTCTACCACAAACCTTTTTTTTTTTCCCTGTAAGAATACATAGCACAAAATTGTCTGGGAATGTTTGAATTATCATAAATATAAAGCTATTTTTATAGAAGGGATATTTTAGTCTGAATGTATATTTGGATAGAAGACAAGAATTGTCTGAATGTATATTTGGATAGAAGACAAGAATTGTTAAATGAACTGAGGATTTTTTTTTTAGAGATAATGTTGATACTTTCCTCCTCTAGTTTGAATAACAAGCTTTAGCCATGACAATTTTACACTATATTCAATAAGATGAAGAGAAAGCTACAGATTATAATTCCATAGGAAATAAAATTCCAGATTTGAATCAATATTAATACAAACCTCAGATTTTCACATTATGGACTGCAGAGTAGCTGTTAGAAAACTCTGCACTTCAGTTTGTAAACACTTAAGCAACGCAAAATTTAATGCATTTGGACCAAAACAACATGAAGTTACAATGTAAGAACCACATTGTTAGGTTCACTGAAGTGAATGGAAAGCAAGGCCAAATTTCAGTTTGCCTTGGATCAGGACATGCATGAAAATATGAATGAAATGAATACGTAGTTTTGTATATATATTTGAATTTGGGATTTCTGTAGGCCTTCTATGTGTAGTTCACAGAAGTTTTTTGTGTGGTTGTTTTATCTTCAGTCTCATAAAATTTCATGAAAGCTTTTCACAGATCATTTAAGTAAGTATTTCCTTTAGTATATAAAATTAAAAAGACTTAAAAATCACAAAGAAAAACAATGTCCCATTGACAGGAGAGTTTTTTCATGCTTTTAATTATATTTAACATGCTATTTCCTGGTATAGCATGTTTCCTGGTATAGCATTCTTTGTTTCTGTCAAATTACAGCATGGATCACCAGTGTGTTTGTTTGTTGGGATTTTTGCCAACCCATAGAATGGGAAATATTACCTGAAATCAAAATCTGAATTTAAATCGGCAATTCTCTCATAGATTCTTGGTGATGCCACCCCCTATGCAATGACATCCCCTACACACCTGATAGACTGTCCTGTACAATTACAGTCTTACTGACTGTAGTAAACCCACTGATAAAGAACAGAGATCAAACTAGAAGAAAGAGAGTTCTGCAGGTCTTGCATCTTAAAGATTAAGGCTGGCTCAGGGGTAATGAAACAGACCTCAAGATTACTTTTCTCTCTCTGACTGAAAGCATAAAGACAATATTTTACCTGCCTCTGTTTTCCATGCACTGTGAGAAATTTGGGAAAAGAGCCAAGAGGATGTAGGTGACACGATGCTAAGTTTTGTGATGATGAACCTTTAGGAACCTGGGTTCCAGACCCCTGGGCCATGCACCTGCTCTTCTTGCACATATAGATCTCAAAGAAATCATATGCACTGTGTAGAAATTACTCAGTCTTAACTACACAGGAAGTCTCAGGAGAAAAATGAAAGAGCATATTCTGTGCCTATAGCCTCTACTTAGGGACACCACTTGCGCATTTTGCACTGGTCCTGAAGACATTCTCTGATGTCTTTTCTGTCACAAAGAAAGACAAAAATGTATTTCCATCTGCATTATTCTGCATCCTTATTAAATAGTAATTAGGAGATAAAGCTTGTGCCTAAATTCATTTTTCTCTCAGCACATACACCTGCCCAGAATAAAATAAAAATTAAAAACCTACAGGCAGTCATAGCAGTTTCTGTTCTTATTTTGCAGCTGTGTATTTCTCCTTTATTTTTTTGTCCACTGAAAATGTGAGGCTTGATTATATCAACAACTGATAGTCTGATTCTATAGCAAAATATTTTTTTTGCATTTTTTTTAGGAACTGTAGTTTGCATTCACTGAATAAAATTTCTGTGAATTAGCATTAAATATGTATTGACTAAAACATACAAATAATTCTTAGAAAGGCAAATAAAACCTATTACATTCTGTCCTTTCCTTCCTAAGTAAGAAATATGAATTTTAGACATTAACAGACTTAATATCTATTTGTGTAGCTCTATAGCTGAGCAAATGTGATACTGCCACTGCTACTATAAAGGAGAAGGCTTTGTCCAAAATCTCCAGGGCCTCAGAACAGAGGTTTTCTGATTTTGCAAAACTCTTGTATCCACACTTGTGTTGATTTCTCTGGAGATACATCTGACTTAGATGCAACAGGAACGGTTCTCAAATATCCCAATGTTTTTTATTTAATTTGTTTTGTATTTAGCTTACTTCTGTATGACATTTGGACATTGCACATATTCTTCAATAATTTTGATAGTTGTCTGTAACTAGTAAATGGCAAACCCAAATGAGTAAATGTAGAATAAACTGTAAACCTAGAAAAAATCTCAGTTCAGAGAACTGACAGCATTATAAGAAAGGCCTTGAAAGTGTGTAGATGTAGATGAGATGATGACAGATGCTACATGTCTGTGAGCAACTCACCAATGATCAATCATTAGAAGTTAAAGGGATAAAACATGGGGCAAAATGCAAACTGTTTTTAGGGATTATAAATATGGATGTTATATGGAAATGAAGACTAGTAAGGAATGAAAAATGCTAAAAATAGTTCAGAAAATACATAAAATTGGACCTTAGAATATGGAGGAATGAACTTAAACTTATTGTTTCCCCTGTGGTAGAACTGGGGTGCTGATGACCCTTTCAAACTCATACTCCACACTTCCTCCTTAGTGAATATTGATTTGACTCTAAGACTCAAAAAAACCATGAGTTTACATTGAAGAAAAGGTGATGATGTTAGGAGAGATTATGTGCGTATGAGTCTGCATGTGACTTTATAACAACTTAAGACTTACTTATAAGTGAAGGTTTTTTCTAGATCATTTAGACTCTAAGGGTTAATACTGTTAGGACTTGACTAATGCCTCTTCAGCTAGACAAATGTAACTTGTTGCTTAAGTTGTTTCTTATAAGGCCACGTCTGCATTGGGCTGCTCTTGAGGAAAAGCTTTAAGGCTATCCCACATAACTTTCCTACTTAATCATATTTAATTAAATTCTTATTTATTATTTTCTCCTATTTAAACACTGCATCCAGAAAGATATCTAACATGTAGTTCACTTCAAAATCAATTTGGCAAATCAAGAAGTCAAAGCAGAAGAAATACAAAACACAGGCAACCTCATACTTAGTTGAAATAATTGAAGTCATTACAGTGTTTTTAGTGACTGCATCTGGGAACGGAAGGATTTTCCCATTTTATCCAAAACCATTTCATCTAATAAAACAGAAGAGTTAACTCTATCAGTCTAGATAAGCTTCTCTCCTTAACCATATATTTGAGAAGAAATAAACTATTAATAAGAGACTTTGTAAGAAGATTTAATCTAGCTAAGTATGATTTCACATTTACCTGCTATGCAGTCTTCTGCCATTTATATCCAGTTACTAAATACTGAATTCATCAGCTATATGAGAAACCTATGCTGTGCTACAATTTTTTTCTTGGATCTGACTACAGTTCTATCTGCCTAATGTAAAAGCACAGTTACATTTGTCAAAAACAGATGTGAAAGTAATTTTAGAGTGACAGCAAAACGAGGGGAATTAATGAGTATATCATTATAGGGAACATATGTGAAACAGTCACAAAGCCATTTGACATTTGTAATTTTGTGACTTGAACCAGACCAATTCTTCAAGAAGTTTCTACAATAAATTTTTTTTGTGTAGTACTTTTTGTGGTAGTTTTTTAGCTGTTTTTTTTTAATTCTGTTTTTATCATTATATTAAAAATTTTCACTTTCTTGGTAGAAAATCTACAGTCATTTGTAAGGCTGATATTTAATTATGATCATTCAAGGGACATTTGACAGTGCTGATAATAGAACAGTTGCACACAGAATATTTCATTGAGGATTATTGGTGAAGCATGGAACTGACCCTGATCTTTCTTACCAAATATAAGGCTATTCTGAGAGTTTAGAAAGACAGAACTCATTATAATAATTTGATAAAATAAATAACAAAAAAATACAATTATATCAATCTTTCATCTTGACCAAAGCTCAATTTTTCACTGTTAAAGGATTTACTTCATTTGTTTCTTCCTTTATTGACCTTTTTCCACTTATTTAAATTTTTAACTTAGAAAGAAAATTTAATAAGAAATTATAAAAATGAGCCAGAATATAGTTTTCCAGGTGCTGGAACTGGGTTTTATTTTCTCCTATGCAAATGAATGTATTCTGGATGAATGCTTCCCTGTAAACCCGTAGAACCAATTCATGAAAAGCAGCTGAAATGTGATGAAACTTTTGATGAGGCCAGACGTAGAAGAGAATTTAGGATGGAAAGATAGATGGTGTATAGCCAAAGTTCCCCAGTAATTCTTAGTCTAAGTCTTCCTGAAGCTTTTTATGTCTGCTTATCTCAGTAAAACATTCCAATTTTAAATTAACAACAAAATTAATCTAGCAGATGCCATTTGACATGTTTTTTACACCTAGGAAATTCTCTGAGAGCAAACATTGGAATAATGAAGAAAATATTATGACTGCATTATGTTCTACCAGCAATGGTGAGGAAAGGAGTGTTTCTAGTCCTATACAAATGACCTAAACTTTGCACTGGATTTCCAGAGAGAAAATAGTTGTCCTATTGATACCCTTGTGACTAAGACCCTATGACTTGTGAAAAGAGGGTCATAACTGAAGTAATGCTGTTAACACTAGTACAGTAATAACACCTTTTGAACATTAGATTTCTATTTTCTGTGAAAAGGAACAGAGAAGGAAATAAACCCAAACAATTTCTTATGTCAGAAGAAATATATTTTCTAAAATAAATACTATGCTCTCTTGAAAGATTACAGTTAAACTTGATTATCACAAGCATGAGTCTGTCACTGCTATGACATGAAATGAAAGGATATAATCCTAATCTGTTATTAGATTTTTTTTCTTTACTCAGAATGCTGAAGTATAAAATTATCTTATTCATAACTCTGAGATGCAAGAATTAAAGTGACTGTAGTACAAGTTTTTTGGTAGAGAGGAAATTATGTGTTATGTTGTCACATAGATTTAAATAACTTCATGTAAGGAGCAGCAAAATAAAGGAAGAAAGGGGAATGGAATCTAGAAAATTCTGAGCTAGTTTGATTTCTGACTTTATATAAATTTCTCCTTCAAACTCTTTAACCATATCATCTTTTAAAAAAATTGGACTTAGGGTAGAGATAGAACAATTGGTGATTTTTATTTTTCCTCATAACTGTCAAGATTAAATATTAAAATTTTCCACTAAGCATTGGAGGAAAAACTTCATGTTTTTTAAGGATGTATCATAAGGATGGAAACTTGTGACTGTTAATATAATTTTTCATTGTGCCTGGATATTTTTTTTCAATAGAAATGTAAAGGAAGTTTCATGATCACCTTTGAAAAATATTTCCACAGAAAGGAAATTTTAAGTCGAAGTCAGGCATCATGAAGACTACATAAGGGAAAAGATTGAGCACCCTGACTGTTTTATTTATATTATGTGTCAGCAGAATCCTTATAAAGACAAGCTATACTACTCATCCAGAGTGAGATTTTGAATGAATCTCCCAGTTATCACTGTTACTTCTTTTAAGTTAGCATCATGGAATGGCACCCAAGTGCTCAAACAGAATTCCTTTTAGATGGAGCTGAAAAATATGATTTGTGACTATACCGAAACGTAATTCATGAAACCGGAGGTGAAATCGTTTGAAGGAAAAAAGAAACCTGTGAAATATGTCTAGTGTGGACACCAGTGCCTCAGCACCAGCTGTTCCATTCTACAGATTCACTGCTACTGGCCCTCGCTGTACGCTAGTGTAGACATCCCCTTGTCACAAGAGAAGTCAGGGAATATCAGCTCAGAATGAAGTCTCAGAGTGTTTTTTGTAGGACATTTAGGTAGAGGCACTCTCGATGCAACTTAGCTCTAGGAAATAGTGCTTTTCTTTCCTCAATTTTAAATCAAAACAAGCTATCACATTTTGAGTTTCCTCCATTTTCTTTCTCTTTTCTGCCAGATAATCTCCCGTCTTGTTCCTAATGCATGACTATATTACTCTTGTTTTCTTTTCTAATGCAAGTATACAACACAGCATAAGAAATGCAAGTCAGTATTTCAGTCCAAAACCTGCTTTAGAGGCCTGAAATAACAAAGCAAGGTCCCAAAAGGTGATATAATTTAGAACTACCTTCCATATATAAGGCTTCTGGGAGGTATTCACAAGGGAGTCAGCTAAAGTTCCCTTTACAGTGTATAGACTGCGCGACATTGTACCAATTTTTGTTATTGATGTCACAAATTTACCCAAATCCAACAAATTCTTTTTTTCTCAGATCTTTAGAGGGAGAGCTACAGTGTGAACCAGATCATATTAAAATATATATATTTGAAATATATTTGAATTCCACTTAATGTCTCTTTTTTACTTCTCACCTTGATGTACCACAATTGTCCTACATCTATTTTATTTATCTAATTTTAATATAGACTTCAGTGTGAGGTAAGACAAAAGTGTTCACAAAATTTTTTTTCCCCACTATGTTGATTCCAAACAGCTGTGATTCAGTGTTGGTTGGTTTGCATCAAGACAGACCCTTAAAGCTCATTTTTTGTTCTGAAGAAAACCCATCATGGGGGGAAAAAAAGGAGCATAACAAATGAATAGCCTTTAGTTTGCAAAATTTAAAATGTTCTGTTTCCCAGAAGTTCATGGGAGGTGTAAATGCATGATTCACTGAAGATCAAAGAGACCAGTCATGTACCATTCTGGATGTTCAGAGCAAAATAATATTTGTACTAAGCTTATGGCCTAAAGCACCAAAAAGTTAGGGAGGGTTTAATTTTCTCATAAAGCAATGGTTTCTTCAGAGAATGAGCTAATTTAATACAGTTTTTATGAAGTTCTGCAAAGTTTATTATGGAATTTCATTGCTGTGAAAAACATGCATTTCTCTCTAAGAAATATAGGTCAAATTTGAGATATTACCTGTCACTTTCAAATAATAGGAAAAAAAAGCAACAATCAAAAGATCAAGAGTGAAAAAGAAAAATGGAATGAAGAGCTCTCAAAATTTACCTTTTTTGCCTTCATCGTGAATTTCTGGTTACTAAACCTTATATAAATTTACAACAAAATCACTTACATTTGCTGTAATTTATGCTCCAGTGTGTTACTGAAAGTTTCTGATGTACATCCTCTTCACATAATTTCACCATTTTGGTAAAGTGGCAGTAGTAGAAGGTGTGTATTATACAGAGGAGGAGTTCTAAATGCATCAGTGCAGATTTGATATAACCCACTGTTTTGTTTGACTAGGTTTTCAGCAAATGGCTTTATACATATACAGAGATACATGCTCCAAATATATTTCTCTTTTTTAATCTGACAGCTGAACTCAATGGAAGATGTTCCCTGACCTGGACAGACTTTGGTCAGTCTCTTACTGGCAGTCACTCAGAATGTAGACGTGCTTGATTTTTCCTGGTGTAACACTCCTTTCAAAAAGGTAAAAAAGCAAACGGCATTCCTTCATTGAAGAAAGCAAGCTGGAAAGAAGCTACATTTATGTATGTGCATATGGTAGTTGATTTCATTTTTTTATCTGCCAGTTATTAAATGTTTCATTTAATGTATCATTTTTTCCTTATCTTCTAATATTAATAGCCTGTTTATTATCTTGACAACAAAAGAAAACAAAGCAAAATGAAACAGAACTGTCAATCCCCAAAAGTATGGCTAGGGAGAAAAAGTATTCATTTTCAAAGAGTATTTATATCTTTAAATAAGTAATTTAATTCACATTGATACTGCTGTCCTTGTGCTATGAAAAGTGTAAAGGGGGTACTGTATTGAAAAAAATATATCTACCTACATGATAAAGTGGGATTACCAAGCTAAAAATATATTTGAAAAAAAGAGTGCATCAATAATTTGACAAGTCCTCCCCCACTGCAAAATAGATCTTAAAACCACACTCTCCCCTTTTCAAATTCTTCCTGGCACATGTTAAATCACTTGCTGTGTGGCTGTTTTGGACAAAATGTCTTTGTTGCCAGGAATGACTTGAAAGAAGTGGTTTTTCTCTCAAGTATTTGAAGAAATAAGGATAAGAAGTTTGAGTTTTGCCAAACAGGGACTTCAAAGTTTGGCCTACAGATGGTTATGCATGCGTGCAATACTTGCACTTCATATGTTGCAACTTCATTTCCCTTCCTCCTCCATCTTTTCAAGTGTTTTTTGAAATGCCTGCAACAAAAGAATTGTGGTGTACGGGTGGGAGACATTTGAAAGACAGTTCTTTTAAATAAGCTTTGAATATCAAAGGAGATGTGCTTATGGTGTGACAGATGACAGTGCTTGTTCATGGAAGATTTAATTTTAAAGAATGGAGCTGGCCTGAAGACTTGAGACAGGACATTTTTGGCTTAGATTTTCTTCTAGCGCCAGGATTAACTGATTCAAGACTTCTGTAGTTATAATAGTTTGGCTTCTCATGAATGTTAGAATAAGAATTCAAATAAATTAGATTTAATTTTGAAATGCACGAAACATTTTGAGAGGGTTTAAGAGAGTTCTTATGGCCATAGCTTTTGTAAGCAATATGAAAATTAATAGCTTCATTTAAAAAACATGAGCCACAATAAGGAAAAATATATTTTTTTAATATTCATAACATATGGTTGTATATCATATATTCATTTAATAGAACGGTTTGGGTTGGAAGAGACTTTAAAGACCAAAAATAATATGCAAGATATCAATATAATAAGTATAATAGTCATATCCACAGGTATCTATTAATATATATGGACCTTGAAAATTTTCTGAAATACATAGATGAGGTATAAAATTTTAGCAGTGTTAGACAAGGCGGTGCATTATCTTAAATTAAGCTTCTGCAGTGGATGTGGCTAGATTTTTAGGAGAGATATTGTGAGTCCTATGATTTAAATTGCAATTATATCTATGGAAAGATTTCCATCAGAAAATCTAACAAAAAACCTCATTCCATTTTATTCTAGGGGATAAGAGAATCAAATATAAGTGACATTCTGTTTCTGAAGTTATATCAACATTGAATATTAAAATAATTTGGTTTTGTTTGATTTTTTTCCCCCTTGGGGCATTCTGAATGTCATGCTGAGCTATATGTTCACATGGATCATAACAGACTGTCATTTCTCTTAAGCCTGAGTATAAATTCTTCCAAATATTACATATGGGAATATACAAACAACCATTAAAAAAAAAAGGAAAAAATTTGAATCTATTTATACTGAGAAACACTGCTTTTAGGGAAAAAAAAAGAACAACAACCCATGTGCCTGAAGTCCTGCCAGTGTTATTTTGAAGGATGGAAATAAACATGTATGTCCTATTTCAAGGCACATTGCACAGATTTAAGAAAGCAATACTTTTAGAAAATAGAATGAAACTTAATTTCCTCTTCAATATCCCACCTTCCCTTATTTCAGAATTCTTGGTCAATTTTTTTGCTCCAAACTTTACAATCCAATCTTAATTTAAATACGTTTTTATAGCATAAACTATGCTGTTCTTCAACTTTGAAAGACTGACTTTCCTGTATTTCACTTGCCTTAATTAAGAACAGTAGAGTTTAATGAAATTAAAAATTTAAAATGCAATTTTAACTTTGAATGTTCTGGGTTCACTTTTTTTTTTATTCTAGTGAAAATTAAAATAATTTGTAATTCTTTCACTCTGTCATGTCTTTTTCTCTTACGTAATGATACTTTATACATTTTTTCGCACAATTTTCAGGCCTCATAAATGTTTTTTCTCATTAAGTTAAAGAAGACACATTGATTTATCTATCATGCCATCCTAAGTAGATGGATTTTATGAAATTATTGTTAATATTATCAATAGATGGAGCCGTAAAGAACAGCTACATTTTTTTTTTTAATTTCCAAATGATTTTGTACCTTCTTTTTGCTTCTTATCAACCACAATCGGAACAGCTGTTAGCAAAATTATGTATCTGCTATGTGTTCATGAGTTAAGGGAGAAGAGGTAATCAGTGCTTGCCGTGTTGGTTCAGAATATATTATAACTTTATTTTAAAGTGAGAAAAGTAAGTATTTTCTCTCATTTCCAAAGGAAGAAAAAGGCCTATTTCATAACTCAGTATGGAAGACTGTGTTTTTATTAATACTGGAAAAGCAGCATATGGCCAAAATGAATTAGAGAATTAACTTATTAGTAAGCCATGGATTTTCAAATATGCCTTATTCCATGATTTTGGTGAAATATTATGACAAATCAGTATGATTTGTCTGATAAATTTCAAATTAAATTATTCAGATTATGCTGATTATTAGGTATTGCTATTTTCTGGGAAAGGGACATTCTTCTACTGGAATCCAGCCTGTATGTGTTCCATGTGAGCATAGGCTGCATGTGGATGAGAATAAGAGGGAAACCTGACTGCCAGAACAGACTATATTATTAAGAGAATATTATTTACATATTCCAATTACAGAATGAACATAACTAGGGGAGATAATGCAATAAGACAATGTTTTATTCTGCTAGAATGACATTTCATTGGAAGCAATGTCAGTGAGTGATTTTTTATTGTGTGCATTTTTTTGCATGGATCATCTGTTCCTTGGTTTCCATGACATTTTCTCAATTTCAGTGACTTCCCCCTGGATAGCCTTGATAGGCTTGATAGCTGGATACCTTGATTGTCTGCTCAGTCTTTCTTGGATATTGCTTGGCTGCATGCGAGCAATCCTTCTGGTGCACCTTGTGCAATCCTCCTGTCTCATACGCAGAAGAGATCAGAGAGGAAGATTTAGCAACAAGTGGGCAATGTATGTGTTAAGTAGTGCCAGACCAGAAGCAGAATTTGGAGAAGATTCGGGTGTCTGACAAGTGATATTTAGTGGGAACTAAGGCTTACTGGACAGAAATGATCATGTAATAGGCTTTTGTAATTAGAATGGTGTGGTGGATGTATGGAACTATCTAATATGTTTTCTCTTCAATCAGAACACATAATAACTACTGCTTTTGTGCCAGTGCTCAACATGGATTCTCCCATTCTGCCAAAATAAAATTTCTGATTAAATCCAAATGTAGATATTTCATTTTCATGTACTCATTAAATTATAAAATAGACAAAATGTGGCAGAAGTGAACAGTAAAAGTGTAAAATTAAGCACTAGAAAGCAGTAAAAAGTAACAGATATGGACATAGAAAGCATTGAGAGAAGAGGACTTCAGATGGAAAAAGAGAAACAAGAAAATTGTTAAGTTATCTATTTAAAGCCTAATAACATGAGTGAAAGGAACCTTGCAAAGATGAGAAGTATGACTAGGGGAGGAAGATACCATGCAATTCACTGAACCGGCACCTCACAGAATTGTCTGCTTCAGAGGTCTGCCCAAAAAGAGCAATCAGTGCAAAGGTAATCTTCAACAAAACACAGGTTGACATACACCAGGAGGCCTTGCAAACAAAGGGAAACAGCTTATTATCTGCATTACAGAATGAAGTGGAAAGAATTCAGGAACAAAACAGAATTTGTTATCTGGTGACCTAAGTAGATTATGGGAATATAGAAGAGTCACTATAAGGCACCACAAGCAATTTGTGAGGTTGTGCAAGACATGTTGTTGGCTATTCAATGGAGGAGTCAAAGACAGAGAAATACACAGACCAAGGAGGTTTGAGTTAGAGTAAATACAGGGACATAGAGGGAAAAAAGGTATAAAAAGTGTTGGTCAGTTACAAACAGGTTGCTAATCTATACTCATGGCCATTCTTTGCACCTGATCACTGCAGTCTCTCCTATTTTCTCATTAAAATCCATCCCTAACTCTTTCTCAGGGCAAATAAATCTATTGCATATGCGTAAGTTTGTATGGGGATTTGACTGCCCGTGAGTGGAGCATGGGTCATATATACTTTCCACTAATGAGCTCCCGTCCTGATCAGAGAGGGGAACAGGAAAAGGCAATAGGTGTTGCCTATGTCCTTGTGAGTGCTGAGTGTTTGTGCCGAGCTGTGTGTCTGTCTGTGAATATAGGTGTACATGTAGTATGTGCATGGGTTTGCCTGCCTCCTGGTAATGCGTGCTCAGCCTCTCTTCTGTTGTACCTATGGACAGGGAACTGCAACTGCCTTGCTTCTTTCAGACAACTGAACTAGGCAGCTCCAAACTGAAATGAGGTTAAACAGTTAAAAATCAAAATTTGTGGGGGAGGGGGCAGATAATTTGAAGTAAAAAATTGTGAGAGAAAGAGAGAGAGCAGTCGGTAAGTCACAAGGCTGAGTGATGGGGAAGAGAAAAACAGGGCCAGCAGGAAACCTTGTAGTTTCTGTTGCAGCACCAAAACTTAGCATGATATTATATATGTAAAGACCATTTTTTTCATTAACACAATACACCAGTAAATGTAGACATTTCACTGATTTCCTTGAAACATAATAAAGCAACCTTTTACACCTACTGAACTTCCAGCACAAGCGTCAGTAGGAGGGAGAATGGATGTGCTATTTATTTAAAGGGTATCAGATATGTTTAGATGAATCAGTAGGAATAGAGAATTATAGAACTAATGACTATAAAATAATCCAAGTATCAATGCAGTGACAAATGCTGGCATTAGCAGTGGGAATAAGCTATAAGTTGCCGAGTGTGTGGAAACAAATTTATATACACATTATAAGCAATGATCTGGATATTAAACAAGAGTGCTTGTAAAGTTAGCTGGAATATTGTTTTCCTGAGAAAAAAAGTATATAATTAGAAAAACAAGGATGTATAGGACCTAAAATATGGTGTGTTTTGTGTTATGCGCTCCATGCAATCTACCAACACTATTTTTTCTTGTGAACCAACAAAAAGTTAAAAGAAAACCAAAACCAATTAAAAAAAAATCAGGCCAACACTCTGCTTCCTACTGAGTCCATATAAAAATTCTCAATGCAACAAAATGATGCAAACCCTGTTTTGGTTTTGTGTAATCAATGAGAACATCTTTACATATACTCTATAAATGTTTTGTCCTATACTGCTCTGAAACCATGATTTTTGAGCATAGAACTGGAAACTCCTAATTATGGACAACAAATATTTTTGTTAGGGAAGCTCTTGCATCTTCTTACTCTGCATTCTCATTAGGATTGCTTACCTAATCAAGTGAAGAAAGTCCTCCTCAACCTCAGGAGGCCTGCTATTAACTTATGCTTTCAATTTGCTTGCTTTACTGAATTTGTATCATCCTTAATGAGGGTTCTGACACAGATTATCCAGCTCTGGTGCACAATTTCCCTCGTTGAATATCGTGTTACACAGCAAATAGATGCCACATTTTGATTAGCTAAAATGAAGGGTGATAAAAGAGTATCTTATTGCACTGTTTCAGTCTATTTTCCCTTGTGTGAGTAGTAATGAAGCATGTGCATGCTGTCTCTGAAATTCAAGCTCTAGGGAGCAGCATTTTACTCTAGGAATAGGTTTGTGTTTTTAGTTACCAGAGTAATCTAGGACAGAATTTGGAGAGACTGTATGTATCTAGTCCTCTAGAACTTTTTTTCTATAACTCACTTGGTTCTGATAAAGGTTTTTGAGAAGGTAAATACTTCCCTTACAGCAGGTCGTAGTAGACAGTGAGTTGTTTGCTGAACAAAATTGACACCTAGAAATAGTTACCTTCACTAAATTTATGAGTTTCTATGCATTTTGCTGGAATTTAAAATCAACTCTGTCTACACAATCAGAAATACCAAAATTTTCAGATTGTCATGAACAACTCTATTCCAAATTACCTGACAAAGGAAAATAGACAAGACTTACATGAGATCATGAGACTGGATCATGAAATCCTTCTTACTCCCATAATGTTGTTGAACTTCAAAGTGCAGTTTATTGACCTTAGATTATCTTGACAACTCCACACAGATTTTTACTGCTTCAATTGTTAATATAACAATTTTTCCTAGAACTCTTTTGAGGAAAGGAAAAAAGAAAGACTAAATCATAGTTAAAAATGACACTGAGGCTGAGAGACAAGGGTCTTTGTTGGTTGAATATTTCAGGTGGCACAATGTCACTATCCATTAGTTTCATGATAATGTGACCTACATGATCTGAACCATATTATACCCTCATTTTATTTATTTACTTCTGAAAATGAAAATATTAAACTAAAAATGGGTGCTGGGAAAATATTAGAAGCATTAATATCTGATTTTTTTTTTGAGCCACTTATTTCTTTTCATTAAATCTTCATGTGTGTTAGTGGAAAGTCATTTTTTTTTCAAAGTGCAACTAGTTGTGACTGAGCTTTAGAAAACTTTTGGTAATCTAAATGAGAAAAGTGTAAGAGAAAAATTTCAGTTTTTAAGATTCATATAATAACTTGACTCCAATTGCCTTTGAAGTGTCTTGAGTTTTAAAATCCTTAAAATATCATGTTTATTTCTTATGATAATTCTAAATCAGTAAGCTTAATTTAAAAGCTCCAGAAATAGACAGCTCTCTGTGGGATTTTCTTTCTAAGCCTTAATTATTTAAATTGACCAATAGCACGTAGTTTTTCAAAAACTGCTTACAACTTGCTGGAACATTCTTTCTGTGGTTTTCTGTAGTTTGCCAGACTAGAGACTGTAAAACTCAAATGGGAAGTATATAATGATATTTTTCATGCTAATATTCATATCTGTCTGTCAGTATGGCATTTTGCCTGTTCAGAAGACATAAGACCACTATTTACAGGACATTAGCTCTATCCAGATAGGACAGACTGAAATACACTTCAACAATCAGGTTCTCTGCCAAGAGATCCTCCTGTTTGCATCTATTGCCAGTCTGGAGATACATGCTTTATGAGATGGGCAAATATCTGTAGATATTCTTCACCCTACATTTTCAGCCTGTTTTTCTACCCATGTCACTATTTCTTCTCTCTTTTTTTTTTAATCTGATTTAGTATT
This sequence comes from Pheucticus melanocephalus, assembly GCA_013398405.1. Taxonomy (NCBI): domain Eukaryota; kingdom Metazoa; phylum Chordata; class Aves; order Passeriformes; family Cardinalidae; genus Pheucticus; species Pheucticus melanocephalus. The sequence continues at coordinate 338,854 of VZSJ01004639.1, read as the reverse complement.
TTGATTTTTTTCCATGCAAAGGGTATATGGCTTCTTAACTGATACAAATATGATATACTTGAGCAGTCCCTTAGTGATTTATTCTGTAAATAAATAAATATAATAATTTAAATTAATTTATCTCACAATCAGTTATTTTAATGCTCCTTTCAATCCCTCTTATCCATTGGTGCCCATCTTTGGAAATTCTCAAAGTACTAAAATCTTTTAAAATTAATCTTTATGTTAGTTTATTTTTCTTGGAATATATTAGCAAGTGTTTTGATTAGATCATCAAGAGTTTAAATTTTCTGTTAATGCAAGACATGCATGTCTATGAAAACCATAACAAAAACAGCTTAAAGGAAAAAAAAAAGTGTTTCATGCTTTGGTGTCTCTTGGAAGCTATATAAATCACAGCAGAAATTTTTGTGAAAAAAAACCTGCTGTACAAAGTCAGAAGAAAAGACAGAATTACTTGGCAGCCGGACTTCCCATTGGGCCATTATAGAAATGTACAATAAAATATTGTCAAAATCCAGAATTTAAAAGTGTTATTCTGTTTCTCTGAGCCAAGCAGTCTCAAATGAGCTATCAGTCACTGCAATGTAAGTATTCTATCAAACACAGAGTAAAAGATACATCATCTGAGTATCTGGTGAGCATTAGAGGCAATGGACCATAGGATGGGGCTGCCACTTACTGGAAAAACTGCCAGCTGCCTGTGCACACAGTTGTTTCTGAGGTATTACAGCATTGATTATAAAAGCTCTCTGTCTTGGAAATGTCATGTTTTTCACAGATCCAAAGATCTCTTGCCAGTTTTTTGCATATCAGCAATGTAAAGGTAAATATCATGTCACACGCCTTGAGTGACGTTTTAAACAAAAAGTAGAAGGACAAGTTTGTAAAACACAGACACATACTTCTAAGAACTCCAAGAAGAAAACATGATAGCTCATACAACTGCTTAGTCCTATCTTCCCTGCAGTAAACTTCTGTATTCAGCACTGTCTCCAATCCATGTGAAAATATAAAATATGTTTTTAAAATTTCTAGATTTTTTATCAGTGCAAAATATCTATTTGGACATTGTAAAGTAAAATATAATGATTTAATGGGAAAGTAATCCCTATTGGAGGTGTGGGACCTGGTACATCTTAGTTCTACACGTACCTATTACAATGTCTCCTTTAAATATATGTGTCTCGATCCAATTCTGTCATCAGTCCAAAAGTCACTCAGCTTTGAAGTGAAAGAACAGAACATTCGTTTGCACCAGATTTCACCAGGAATTCATTATTTTAGCACATGTGCATAGAGTAAACAAATGGTTTTACAAGCCAAAAGAGGAAGATGAAAAAAATCCATAGCCATCAGGAAATTGGTTTTATATTAAAAGGCAAGACCTATTTAAAGCTAATGCATAATTAATACCAACAATTTGTTACTCATTTGGAAGCTATAATATGACCTAAATTATAAGCACAATTTAATTGCTTTTAAATTTCCTGTCTCTGAGGACAACAAAGATTAGGTGAATATGCTTTTCAGATGAAGCTATAAGGTGCTGATTTTGTAAAGTAGCAAATTTATGTTCCTTAGGAAAAAAATCTCTTCCCAGAAGAAACACTGTTTGCATTTGCTAAGACTTTTAATAAAGCTAATAAAAGGATGGGAAAAAAAGAGAATAAAAATTCTGTACACGTAAAAAATGTTGTTCTATTTTTATCTCACATCAACTGAATAGATAGTATGTAATTCTCATTTTTCCTGGAATTTCAGTAGCACCAAGAATGTTAAGATTATGTTTGCCATATTTTGATTTCCATATTTTGGTTCTTGTGTTTCTTCTCTGTTTTTCATTTGAAGCAAAACTATATTTATTGTATCACTCTAGGTGCAAATATGATTTTTTTTATGATATTAAAAAAAAAAATTCCTACTCATCCTGGCTGCTAAAGTCGGATTTTTATCATATTTTGATTATTCTTACTGATGGTTTTTGTTAATTTCCTTGCAAAATTGTACCATGATTCATGGTAGAATCTTCTGTAGTTATTTAGAATCATTTTTGCTGTGGTAGTTCATGAACAAGCAGATATTTCTAACAGTTTCTAGCATTGTTAGAAAGAAAGCAAGTAAACCCAAACTTTTCCAGACCAAAAGTTTAAAAAAAAAAGAAGAAAAATAAATTAGCAGAAAGAAAACACATGAAATAAGCCTTATAATGTTCTTGTGATTTTCTTCTGATGGTAATTAAAACAAGGGTGCAACATGGTTTACGCTAAGAAGAATGTGCTAGAGCTGCCAATTTAATTGTCCCAGTAGGAAATGTGCCTTCTAGGCAAACATTAAAGAGTCAAGTGGGCTAGTATTTTTCTGAGAGCAGGGATGGTCTGGCTGTGTGCTGTGGTTTCAACTCACAGATGGTCTGCAGATTTCTGTCTGAATGTAACTGCCAGCAATGTTTTAATTCCATTTCCTAAAGTCAAAAATAGCTTTGATTAAGAAAATTTAAATAAATCTTTTATGAATAGATATTTTAAAAGAATTAATAAAACCCCTGTGTTTTATTTATATTTATTATATATTTATAATGGTGGTATGTATGTGGATGCATCAAAGCTTGAATTGCATCTTGGGTACTAGTCAACAAAGAAGAGAGTTTTTTTCCCCTTCTTTACTAGATTATTTTTCTTGTTATTAAATCGAGTGTTTAGGTAATTTCAATATTAAGTCTTGAGCAGTTGCCCAGATATGCAGCCAATAGCACTGTCTCAGTGAGAAAATTTCTAGTTAGAAAATTGAAGCTGGAGAGTTAGCTACCCCTCAACTAAAATGAAACTCCAGTTCAAATCTTATCTCTTACCTATTTCATGTTGTTGTACCATCAATGAAAATCTGTAACCAAAGGAAGTGATGTTCTCCAAATTAGCATATCAGCACTTGACTCTCAGAATCTGTTCCTTGCCTGAGGAGTCAGTAGTTTGGAAATGACTCTTAGTTATTATACAACACAGTTAATATTTCCTTGAGTAAAATGCAGTTCCAGATGGTCAATTTCTAAACTTAGATATGCAAATATAGCTGACTAAATATGGGGGTTGTGGGTATATATATACACATACATATACACATATATATACATATATATAAACATTTCTCAGGATATTTGAAACTCTTCAATTGTCATTTGCAAAGGCATCTAGTAATGTTTAGAAAGCCTTAGTGATAACTGTGATGTTAGCAGATACTCATGACAACTGAGGACGTTTGAAATGACATTAAAACAATACATACACAGCAGCTGAACTGAGACTCTGCTCAGTATACTGGCCGACTACAGAGAGTGTACTCAGATTAATCAGTTGGCTACATATTGCTGTCATTCTAGAATACCCTAGGGTGTTTGTCCTGGTATCCAGCTGCCACCCTAAAAAGTCCGTGGCTCTACCATAAATCCTATTATATCTGCAAGGCCAAAGTGCTATGTCAGATACATCTGAGCATTTGATTTTTATACTTGATGGCATCTTTATAAAATTGGAGCAGTCCATACATGTCTGATTTGAGGTAAGTTAAACCACACTGACTTCATGACTAAGGTTAAAAGTTGGTGCTGTGAGGTATCACACTGAGGTGTCCCTGAGGGTCATCAGTGGTTCCTCTGAGGCTCTGGTAATCTTACATGTTATTTGTTATAGTGAAAAAAAACATGTCCCATGTGTCTTGGATAACCTACAGCTGTCCACCTCATCACCTTTCACTGAGCACCTCATTCTGGATTGTTGAACCCCACATTAGGTATGAGTTGACTGTAATGGGAGCTTTGTCCAACAGGAGTTTAGGTATTTATTTAAAATAGGGAGATATCTATGTAAAATAAAGAGGCCTTGGTCTTGCTTCAATTTGTTATATACAAACTACCATAAAGCAATTTGAGGTGCCATACACTATTCAAGAGACCTGACTAAAGATGGTCAATAATGCATAGGATCTGAAGAACTTGTGGTCTTTGGAAGAAGCACTGAGAGACAAGGTAGGATAGGATCATAGGACCATAAGATGATTCAAGGCACATGAGGAGTTCTTTATCCCAGGCTGCTGTTCAAAGCAGACACAGTTCTGACCGGAATATTCAAGACTTTGTCCAGATAGCTCTTGAAAACCTCTGAGTATGAAGCCTGCCCAGCTTCTGTGGGCATCTTCATCCCCTCAGTGGTTGACCTCATGGTGTAATTGGTTTTCCTGATATCCAGTTTGGACCTCCCTTGTTCCTATTAACATCTCTCTTGCTGTCCTATCATACATCTCAAAAGACGTTGTGTAAGTACTGGGGCCTGTTGATAGGGTCCCTGTAGGCTTCTTTTCTCCAGGTTAAACAAATCCAGCTCTCTCAGTATTCTTCATACGAAGCATGATCCAGTCCCTTAACTCACAGTCCTTTGTTTGGATGTCACATAGGTTTCTGTCAATATGTCCACCAAACATGTAAACAACCCTCCAGATGTAGCCTCACAGTGGTTGGGGATGGGAGGAACCATCACCTCCCTCAATCTATTGTCAGGAGTTTTCATAATGCAGCTGGGATGCTGCTGACCTTTGTGACAAGGATACATTGCTGATCCATGTCCAACTCATTGCCCATCAGCATGCCCAGGTATTTCTCCACAGAGTTGCAACTGGTTCCCAGTACAAAAGCATATAAAAAAAATTCTAAACAAACTCATCACATGTTTTATTAAGAAAGTGTTTCTTATAGAAAGCTATTCATAGTATCGAATAACAATAAATATTACATTTATGAATAAATAAGTTGATCATGAAGGAAAAGCTTAAAATATACTTGGGATAGCTGGACTCTAGCTGGTCATTATAAAGGGAAACAACCTCTTTATCTCAGACATATTGTAGAAATTCACTGGTGAAAGAAAATGACTACTGTCTTCCTGATAAAAAAACAAATAAAAATTCCCCTGTAATCATAGTAGTGACATTGTAGAGATGAGATGGTTACTGTAATGAAAATGATTTGTTGTAATGAAAATTATCTGCTCTTTTTTTGATGCAATGTTTCTTGAATAGTGTTTCTGTCAAGTAATGAAATCTAGATTTCAAGATTCAAAGTAATTTTGTTGAACTTGGTATTTTACAGCATGGAAAAGGTACAAATAAATTTGTCTCAAAGCTCTGAGTAAGTCAGGGTTCTGTCACAGTCACTTTTACAAGATGACTGATGCTCAGCTGCACAAGATAGAAAAAAAGACAATCTAAAATAAATGTAGAAAATAACAACTATTAGTTAATCTAAGACTAGTAAATATAGTTGAACGGACTGTTCACAGAATTTAGATTTCATCACCATATAAAAATTTGTGGATAAAATCACTATAGAGAATAATTGTTTGATAACCATTATTAACAATGAAAGCCTTTTTTTTTTTTTTTTCAATTAAGAGAAGAGAAGAGACATTGTATATGGTCATAAGAGCCATTTGGATGGAAATGTACTCTAGTTAATTTGCTACTCTGGATTATGGAAACAAATTGTTAAAAATCAAAATTGAAAATTGAAACAGAGATAAAATCCCCCCTGCAACAAATCAAATATGGAATGTTTATGACATTTTCTTATGTGGATGCTTATCTTCTGTTTAGTGTAGAAGAAGAATAATTTCATTTTGTTTAGAAATACTGAAATGATGGTTATATTGTGAAATAAAATAAAATATTGAAATTAGTAGCCTATACTTTACGATAAAAAAAGTTGAAAAAATTAGCACCCTAAGGGCTTGTTGTATTGGGGGAGGGGAGTGGAATTTTTTAATATTTAATACTATAGGTGCCTTTAAATTAAAACAGAGGTCAGAATGTATAGTTACAGCTAATTATATGTCTTGGTGATTAACCAGGAGATAGGAACAAAATCCATGCTTGTTGATGAGATAGACTGTGCTTGTTGTAAGAACAGCAAATAAGTGAAAGATAAAATGTATGTACAGATATTAGCTAGAAGGAAATACTGTAGTTCTTATGGCTATCTTTGAAAGCCTCCAGCTTGAAAAAATGGGAAAGAACTAAATAGTCCTAAGGTTCAGTGGTTTTGTGCCCTCAAGTTTAACCTAGGCTTACATTAGGTTTTCTTTTCCAAACATCAGTTGAGGAAGTACAAACTTTAATCAAGAAGGGTGATGACAGTTTAAGATATTCTTATCTTTTGGCACTTTAGCAGAATGGATGAGTTTTTATTAACTGAGTCTATATTTTATGAATATGAATACATATTCCTTCCTATGTTTACACAGTTTCCTGTCATCTTGTATAATTTGTTATTAAAACCTAATATTACTAACTTTAAACTATGACACATGGAAAAACCTCTAAATTCTATGAAAATCCTGTTTTTCTAATTTTAATCCACATTCACCTTTCTCTGGAAGTATTCCAGCCCATTAACCCTTTATTTGTTTACTTCAGAATTTTTCGTGCTCTCACAAATATACAAACATTGTTTGGATCATTAAAAACATGTACTAGAACAAATGCAAATAGTCAATAGTCTTCTTACAAACAGAAAAGCTTTTAATTTTATCTGAAATGCCTGAGGGAATAAAAAAAAAAGTTGAAATGTTGCTATTTTTATAACAATTAAGATCTGTAGACAAACTGATGCCGTAGGTAAAAATACCACATTTCAGAGTGTGAGCTGGTTTTTGTTCAGTATGCTTAGATTCAAAGATATAAATTATTTTTAAACATCATTTTTTTTTGAAAAAAGATAAGTAGAATAAAAAATCTGTGCCAGACAATATAAATAAATTTGTTAAGGTGGCACTTTAACTGGCATTCAATTGTTTCATTGTGCATGCAGTTTCAAAAATGGTGTGGGTTAAAGAATTCAACAGTTAACATCATGACAGCCTTTCCATCATTTAATGTTTTAATTCTTCTTTATCTTCTGAAAGGAAACAGTTATTAAACAATAAGCAACTTTATTCACCAGATGCTCTTTTTTTAAACAATTGGCTTAGTTTTCTACAGTAGACTGCTCTTTTCATTTGAAGGAAAATTACAAAGAAAGGTGTCACAAAAGAGTAAAGAAGTGAATGTCACAAGGAATATTATTCAGATAGTTCTGATAAAAAAAATATTTAATGCGACAATATTATTATACAACTTAGAAATCATCAAGGTAAATGGATACTGGCACCTGGATTTCATGGCTACAGATTACAAAGTTTTGTATAGTCCTAGTGACTTTTTTCAGCTTTTTAACAAGTTCAAAATGTTCAATACACAGGGTTTTGTACCTAGAATGCAAGAACACCTCCCTTTTATCTTAAGGTGAATATAGAGTTGATGATTCATGGCTGCCAGAAGTTGGTGCAAGTGTTTTCCTTACTGATGATTAATTTATGTATTATATGTGTTTGTTGGAACCAAAAAAGTATAGTGGTTTTTGTTTTTTGGTAGTTTTTTTTTTTTGCTTGGTCTCTTTCCTTTTAATCTTTGTGCTATCTGCTACCAAAGTTGCTGTGGAATTGTACATTTAGATTCTACTAAATGTTGTTCTAAAACATTTACAGAAAACTATTTGAAATTGGAGGTTAAAAGTAGGTTCAGCCTGTGATTTTTGAGCCATTCTGTTCTCTGGTGCTCCACATATGGTAGATTTTTATATAGTGAAGAAAGAGAATGTGAAAGACATTTTTTATCTTTCAAAAAAGGCGCAAAACCAATAGTGTATCAATATTGAAATTGTTTAAATTTAGAAAAAAGTTTCGGTGCTTATGTTAAATATGAACCAACAGATTTTATCTACTCACTTATTCGGGATTTAGGCCTTAGAATCCTCCATTTGCTTTAAAAAAATCTTTAACTTATCTAAATGAAAACACAGAATTATTTAAAGACTAGATGAAACATGCTCTTTTGATGTATGTTTTCCTTTATTATAATTTCTAGACAAAGCAATAAATGTCTTTCAGGTGCTTAACCTGGTGGATTTCTGGAGGCTAAGAATGCAAAATATAGATTACTACTCTCTAGATACACAACGTCATATATTTTATTATGACAGTAGAACTTTTTACCATACAAATCTTAATATTCCCTCTGTTGATGATACCTGTGATTACAGAATGCAACAGAAAAGGCAAGGAAGAGGATTACCTGCTCTCTCCAGTTTTTCAGCTCTCAGACTGAAGAAACACCTTGTGATACAATCTCTGTGGAGGGTCTGGGTGAGGCTGAATACAGCCTGAAATGTTGACACTCAAGAATTTTAGGCCCTTAAATAGTTACCCTCTGTGACTTATTATTTGTAGCTTTTTTATAATGACTAACTTCTGAATTACCTCTTATCTGCAGGTCCAGGGTCTGTTCATTATGAACTCCAGACATCTTAAAGTCTCTTTATTATCTTAAATAGATGTACAAGGAGAAAAAAAATCGCAAAGATAACAAAAAATAGGAACAAGTACTCAACATTGGTTGATTACTCCTTTTCGGGAAGCATTTTCCCCCCAGATAACTATTTTATGTCCTTTCTATTTTCTTCCATTTTAGCATATCTCTTCCTGGTCTCCTGCTATGTACAATAATGGTAATTCAACAGAGCATGCTGCTGCAGAAATTCAATTCCACTTCAATACCACTTCATACAATTTGCAGTACTTTGTGTCTTTAGACAATATTTTTTTTTTTACTTCTAGTGAAACTAATTTCTGATATTCCACATTTATTCATTCTGCACACCTACACTTATAACACTGTGAAAAAATGTATATAAATCCTGTCTGCTATTTTACTGATACTTCTGCTGTCCCTTTGTATTAATAAGTTTTCCCTTTTATGTGTTATGTATGTGTTGTGCTGTTATGCAACGATTTACTAATTGATAACAGGAAAGTGTTTTAAATAACAGTAATCCTTATGTTCATCCATAAACAAGGTTTTTGTTTTTTCTCTCTAATTTTCATAAAGGGAACAACTTCTCTTGTGCAGTGTCACAAAGAGCAGATTCACCCTCTGGGCATGCCAGTGTCTCTCCACTTCTGAAAGAGGCACTTGACAGAATATACCCTTATTCAGATGTCTTATTTAAATGCCTCAAGTTCAGCGGCACGAATGTGGGCATAAATAAGTAAATTGAAATCAATCTTCCCCTGTGGGAACAAACACTTTATGGGAAAGAATAACTAAAAGCAAGTTAACATTATGCTCAAAATATAGTTTATGGACAAGAGGAAGCAAAATACATATAAAATTAAAACCAAAAGGTTGTTGCTTCTCCAATGGAATCTGAAAAGTCTAGTTTGAAAATCATCATTAGTCTAGATGCAATTATTAAAGACAAAAAAATGTTTGCATTAAAAAAAATACTCATAAGAGAATTCAAAATGCAAGAGTCAGGTTTTATGAATTCCTCCCTTTTTTATCACCCCTTGTTATACTGATAAAGGTCCTTCATCACATACTTTTAAAGGAAGCACTAAGCTTTTGTATACACTTACAGGCATAACTCTGTCAGCCTCTGGTATCTTCTGCTGGGATAAATGTGCTCTTTAGAGCTTTTCCTTTCCCCTTCAGTATCCAGTTGTGGTACTTTGTATGTGTTAAGCTTCTGTGGCATTCATGTTTTCTGGAAAAATCCCTTTGCCCAGTATTTTTCTCATGGGAAGCTGAGAAGCCTCAGAGAAAAAGGAAAATAATAATTATCTGATTTGCTTCTCCTGTGTTTTACTCCTTTGAAATGTGTTTGTAGATTGTTTACCAACAGGTGGTTGCTTCATTGGGTTTCTGTGAATTGTTTTGACTCAATGGCCAATCAATGCCAAGCTGTGTCGGGACTCTGGAAGGATTCATGAGTTTTCATTATTATCTTTTTAGCCTTCTGTAAATATCCTTTCTGTATTCTTTAGTATAGTTTAGTATAGTATTCTTTAATATATTGTAGTATAATAAAACAATAAATTAGCCTTCTGAGAACATGGAGTCAGATTCATCATTCCTTCCCTCGTCTGGGTACTCCACAAATACAATAAGCTTCTACACTTTTCTCCTTCCTCACAGGTATGCAGTGTCATGTTACATCCCAGTGTACTATATATGGTGACCTTTCTATACATGTTAGATACTAGTTTTTTTGTTCCTGTTCATTACTCCAAAACCCAGTTTTGTCTATCTCCAAATCTGCATTTCTGTAACTGACAGTGAGTTGTTTATAGATGTGGCATCTCCAGTGCCATGCCTGTGCCTCGTCTCTTATCATCACCCCATGCCTGGGCTCCTCTGCCCCATGCCCTGTGTATCCACTTCTCAGACTTTGCTACTCATACAAGATGCGAATATCTCTGTACTACATCACTGCATTAGAGCTGCAAACACCTCATTCTATGTGATTTTTTTTTAATTGCTACTCTGTATAAAACCGTTGTAACACAGAGCTAGAGGTACGGGAAATTCAGACAGAGCAGGTCTGGCAAGTGAAGTCACAAACTTATGGCCCATTACTGGCAATGGCAATACTGTAAGACTGGACTATGCAATTACATTATGACCAAACATGCAAAAGGAAATAAGATCCAAAACAACAAGACAGGTAGGAGCTGCAGGTTTTTTACACTGGAAAAACTTCTAGTACATTTATTTTATCCAGAAGAATAACAAGCCTCAAACAGGCACATGGGATTTCAACACATTGCCTGAGAAGAGCTACATTCCATAAATTAGCATGGGAAGCAATCAGTAGGATGAGCAGGGAGTTGTCTATATCTGCATGAGAAAGAAAGTGGAACTCATGTGGACTCATAACAATTTCAGTGACATTAGGAGGTTCAAATTAAATGCAAAAGAAATTATAGATAATTTATATATAATTTTTAATATTTATTTTATATAATAATCCAAATGTAAAGAATATGTGATTGGTATGAGTAAATATATGAAACATGAATGTACTGTTACAAACAGACAATTATTTTATATCAGTTAAGGTTTATGTTTCATATATTTACTGGTATCAATCACATTCTTTCTATTTGGATTATTATTTTAAGAAGCCCCTACTCTGTATGAGACATTTGAGATTTTTTTTTAAATTTTCAAACAAGGGATGTTGGAGGCATGATTTTCATTTGCATGTTTAGAAAATGCTGAAAAAATTACAGATTATGCAATAATTTCTCTGTTCATAAAACACACATACTTCAAAGTTTGTTTGATCCACAAACCATACAAGCAGCTAAACTTCAAAAAATACTAAGCATAGACCCCAGAATGCAAAAGGCCTTGTCTGTTTCCCATATTTGGTGGAAGGGTATGTCACTGTGTATTTTTAAACTCCCACCAAATGGCCTTAATTTATCTTCAGGGGAGGTATAGGGAACATCATGTTCCTGGCTGGATTAATGACTGAATATGGCAACAGGCCAGGACATCACATGAATATTAAATAAATTATAGTACCACGCAGTGCAGTATTTGTGTGCTCTGTCACATGGCATAAAAGTGGCCATGAAGTGTGCAACTCTCTATGCTTTACACCATCTTCATTTATGTGGACACAAGTTTTTTTGATATCACTTCTAACTCCAGCTGGGCTCAGATTCTTGTCCTGCAATGCATTCAGTAGAAATACTGTACTACTTACTGCTAGGTTTAATTTTTCTCTTGGCAAAATTATCAAGATTAGTGCTGTTTCCTTTTCTTTGGCTGATATTTATTAGTTTTGAAAAAGAATGAAGGAGTCATTTGACTTCACTCAGTAGACACGAATGCGATGGTTAAAACAGACCTCAGTGCATCTCACAGTTAAAAGTACTTCTCATTTTAAAATATACTTTACAAGAATAGATTTTCCTTTGGCCTTTTTCCAGGTGTGTGGCTTGCAGATAACAGAAGAAATATTTAAGTGTGCTGGGGGAGTTAATTGCAGTTGGGAATGGTTTTGAACCAGATTCAAAATGTTTAATATTTAACATGAAGGGCTGGCTGATGTTTAAAACAGGTGATTGTGTTCTTTGCATTTCAATTAAAGACATGTGTTCCTATCTTAATATAAAAACTTCAAGTATCCAGAGCCTTTTGCATATAAAGACAGGCTCCACCACCTGTAAATGAGATTTTTTGTGTTTTAATTATTTTTATTACTTGGCACAAATTTTAAGCAGGTGTATTTCATTAATAATTGGATGAAGTTATGGTCCCATTCAAATAGAGTGTACTTTGTTTCCAGCAGGATTAACAGTTCTGTGAAATACAAGGTAGGCATCCATGTCTACACATGGCACATATGTTATAGATAAATAGGCAATGCTCACTTTGTAGTGCAGGGTTCTGTTTCTGAGAAGTAAAATTGTTAAGCCCAATCACTTCTCTTCTATGAATGTAATTGTTCTGCAAATGTCTGATAAGAGATTTTTGAGATGTGGTGTACAGAGCATATGAGGGTGGTCCATGGAGAACTGATTAAATCCATCACATTAATGTTATTATTTCCACCTGCAAATCCTGCAGGTCATTATGAAATAATAACTTAATGATTTTAAAAGAAAATATTTTCTTTTGTTTTTTTCAAGACATTATTTATCCACTCATTGGTGGAAGCCTTCTAGTTAAAATATAGAAAAACAAAATGTGGTCTTTTAGGAGAAATGAAAACTTGTAGTTTAACATAGACCTCTTTGGGTGCAGTGAAGACTGTCTTATCTGTGTAAAGATCACGCCTACTGGAGGAGAGAAAAAACAAAATAAAAAGGCATTGCTGCTATGTGTTAATTTTAATGCACATCACAAACATTCTCTGTTATTTCCCAGATATACTGCTAGATAGAATTGTGTTAATTTGAAAGAAAATGGAAGGAAAAATAGAAAAGAAGCTGAACAAACATGGAAAGATCATCAAGGGCACAAGAGCAAAGTAATTATTTCTAGTTACAGTACTTGACAAGCTGTAGACTGAGGACAGGTTTTGCCCTGTTTATTCACCAAGAGTAAATCTGTAGCTTAGTTGGTATTTATATCATGTACTGCAACTCAGATTTGAGCTCTCTGAACTGCAAAAAGAATTGCAAACAACGGAGGCAGAACAGTTCTGGTGCTCTTAGACAAATCATTTGGCTGCCTACCTTTTATTTATATCTCTGGCCATAAAATGTCCCTGATGGAATTGAGTTAAAATGAAAAATGAAATTTAAAAAAAAAAAAAGGTGTGTTGTTGTTGTTCTTCTTCTTATATTTAAAATAACAAAAGAAGTTAAAAGAAAACAAGAGTAGGTGTATTCCCTGTGTTATTCTTTTTGTTAATTCTAAAAAGGATAAATATAAAAATATTTTAATTAACAAAATGGAAAACAATAAAAGTATAAATGAAAGAATGAAAGCCACTTTTTTTCCTTTATACCTGAAAATTAGATTTTATTTCCTTTTACCTATGATGCAAGTAAACAAAAAAATATTTAAAGAAAGAAATAAATACGGTGATGCCATCGACATGGTTCATATTTGTGCTCAGAGCACATTTCTTCCTTTTCTTTATTTAACATGGTACACCACTGATATAGCACTGTTAGAGCCAGAAGCACAATTACATCAGCATCTTAGGAAACGCAGCAATATTTCTTTGACTTGTTTACCTTTTAGGAATATATTCTGCATGCCATGCACGGTAAATTTTCAGATACACTTCCCAGTCAATAACCACATCACACAGCTCCTTTGTTTTCAAAATTATTCTGAGCAGGTGCTGAAAGGAGGAAAGGAGCGTGTTGAAACATGCTAAGGTGAAAAAAGATGTTTGTTTGTTTTTTGTGGCTTTTTTTTTTTTGGTGGTGTTGTTTTTGGGGGATTTTTGTGTTTTGTTTGGGTTTTTGGTTTTCTTTTTTCTTTTTTTTTGCACATGACTCTAGAACTGTTACTTACTATCATCAGGGTGGCTTCGTCTGTGGGAAAGTTGCATGTAGCATATGGACCTCAAAATGCTTTAGGCTGGAATTCTGAAATCTGGAGATACAGACATAACATCTCATGTTACTACCACAACCAATAAAATAATCTTCCCCTGACTATTTGAAACTGCTGGATTCCAACATCTGCAAGTCACAGAGGCCAAAAAAGTATGAAGCATCTTTAGTAAAGAGAAAACAAATTGTTTGTTTCACCTTGATTTTTACTAAAAATTAGTGAGATAAAAAATTAGAAGTTAAAATATTTTTTTCTGTGACATTTATAAATCATAAATCTAATTTGATCCCAGTACTAGCTACTTCTTTTTTTACCATAAATGTTGTTTTCATTTATTATAGAGGGTTTTGTGTGTTGGGTTTTTCTTTTTTTTTTAGTATTTTCAGCTCCTTAAATTCGGTATTATATTCAGAGAGAGTACAACTGAAATTGAAAGGATGAACCCTTCAAATAGTAATTTAAATAATTTGTAATATTATTCAGTATCTTGTCGCAGTTAAAAAAAATGATTCACAATAAATGGTCAGCATCACTCCTTCATTCTAGTGATATGTATGTCAATTATTTTGCATTATGTAGTCCTCAGATTAGTTGAAATGAAGGAATAATTGGTTTTTTGCCACAACTAAAATAAGTGGCATTCTAGTGGTTAACATCTTTATTCAATTACTGAAATCTTTGAGTTATTGGTAATGATGCATGTGGCACCCTTGAACATAATCTTGTTATTCTGCAGAGAGAACCTGGTCTATGAAACTAAATTGCTGCACTTCAATATTTGTTGATCAGATGCTAACTTCTTTAAAGTAATATTTGAAAAATTAGTCCTATTGACAAGGCCCGTGTCTATTACAATCACTAGACTCATACTGCATTCAGGGGCTTGAAGTTTTAGCTAAAAGAAATTACTTTATTTTGAATTAGATCAGGTTCCATCACTGTCAACACACAATACCAGCAGGCTGTAGGGATGGTGAGTTTTTCTGCAGCTGCAAAGTACACTGACCTTGTTCCTCAGCATGGAACTCTAGTTAATGCAATTAAATTTAAGATTTATAAAAAAATATTTAATTTTTTATAAGGAAAAAAGGAAGTTATAGTGATTGGTAGAATGAGTTTGGTGGAATGATTTCTTCGCAGCAAGTCACTACCTTTACACTGTAAATGTAAAGATAGCAGAGAATCTAGTTCAAATTCAGATATGGATGATTAATAATAAGCACTAATTGAAGTAAATTGAAGCATTAGCTCATATAGGTGTATGCATAAATTCTAAGTATCTGTCTAAGTCCCGGAAGCTTTAATTTTAGAAAATAACTTTAAAGTCATAAGAGCATGCACTTTTAGTGGTAGCAGTAGTAGTAGTAGTAGAGTAGTAGTAGTGATAGTATTGCATTGACAGCAGCCTCAAGTTAAGGCTACATAAAGAAAAAAAAGTGGAAATTAGTTGCCTAAGTATAGTCGACTGGTTCTGTTTGATCTCATCATACATGGCATATGATTGGCAAAAGATTGAAGATATATACATGTGCTCCACAGACATGAGAGAAGTCTGCAGGACACCCATGTCATTGTGGAGCATGACAGAAGGCTTGGAAGGAATTCAGGAGCACTTCATATGTCCCTGGATACATATTTGACAAAGTCAAACACTGCCTGGCTGCAGGTCACCAGAAACTGGCCTGACGTAGAGTGGATCTGCAACACACACGGCTGTGACTTTGCTAATGTTTTTGATTTGAAGTAACAAAGAATTTTTTAAGTATAATTCAGTTGTAAAAGACCTACATGTCTTCTGAATGGGACATGGACAATTCTTCTACATGGACACTGAATGGGTAGTGATTTGTACATATAAATAAAAGTAGACGTGCAGTTCTAAGTGTCTGAGGTCTTGCAGTTTTTTTATCCCACTACATGTTCTATGGTTTGAGTTAGTTGTGACAACAAAATCAGTGCCACGTCATAGCATGGCAGATACAACCAGTATGCCATAATATGGTACATAGTGCCCAGAACCATTAAAATGGGATTGACTGCTGGGTTTTCTATTGAAAACAAAACCAAGCAAATCCAGTCAAACAGAAAAACCAACAAAAAATAAACCCCTTCAGAACTAATATGTACGTAATGCACTGCAGGGTGAGCATTCATGGGTCACACGTGTTCTGAGCATCTTTCAACAAAGACACATTGATGGAAAATTCTAACCTCTCATAAGTGTAATAATTCTACTTCAAAAATACATTAACTGCAGAGCTGATTTCCAATAAGATTATTTTTCTCATGTCTGCTAATGCATTAGTGAAACTGCCTGGTTTGTCTTCTTACATCACTTAGATAACTCTCTAAGACCTCTTAAATAAATATGTAGTATAGGACAAGATATAAATAGTGATATAGGTATGTGCATAAGTAAGCTTCTTTTTCTTTGGATTTAAATGTAATAAAACACTTTGTTCAGATTTCTGATGAGAAATATCTTGACATTGTTCTGGTTCTTTTTTTCACTGATGCTTTAAAAAAAATTATTAAAGACACTTCTTCCCCCCCATGTTCCCACAAGGGCCACAGAATGGTATTTCTTTTACGTTCTCTAAAAATCTACCTAAAATAGTAAACAATTGTTCTTTAGTCAAACAATGTTATTAATATGCATAGGATCCTTCAGGCATTTGCAATGTCACCCACAGAGACTCTATTTTACCTTCAAAGCATGTAAATCTTTGTATTTCTTTTAAAAATAAAAAGAAAATAAAAAGGTTTTACTTGTTCAAAACCTGGGAAAGGACTTGTAATAAACCTCACAAATAGAAAATAAAAAAATCCTGTATGAAAAAAGTAAAAGAAAATAAAATCCTCTTAAAGGAGAAGCTCTTCTCAGGGTCTTCCTCCTTCTACATATCCCATCTGATCTGCAATTCATGGCTCCTCAGCATGCAGTCTGGTAAGACAGAAGTGATCTTCAGGAGTTACCTGACAGTGTCACAGTGGCCACTTATCAATATTTAGAGTTAAAAGTATGTAGCTAACCAACAAATATGTTTCAAATAGGTAATTATTTAACTTGACTCAGTGTTCTATTAATTAAGGATATAAAATATTCAAGTCTAAAATAAAACACATTCTAACAGCATGGAAAATGTTTAATTAGCAGACTTATAGAATTTTGACATTTTTCTTGCAATTACAAGGAAATTTTCATACACAAGACTGGATTGTTTACTTCTATACTTCTGTTCCCCTAAAAAAACCCTCAGTCTACTTTGTTGTGCATTACTGGTTTCTCCAGTGTGATCACGTTGATAAAATGAGTTTTGCAAGGCTAATATCCATAACTTCTAGATGAAAAAAATAGTTATTTATAGGAAATACTGATTTAGGCTTCTGAGAGAAAATGACAACAGAGAACAGAGGAAACCATAAAACTGCAAATGACCTTTTAAATGGAGTATGACTGAAATAAATACTTCTGTAATTTAAAAACCATTGACATCTCACAAATGTGCAAGCGAGATAAGATAGTGTTATGAGGTAATCAGATGAGGTAATCACAAAGGACAAAGAATGAGTCAAGAAGCACATTTTTCTCTTGTGCTGTCCTGAAAATTTGCCAGGCTAGGTCTTTGAACTCTGTAAGAGGAACTCCACTATTCTGAGTTTGTTCCGTCTCTGTTACACGATTAAGTGCAAATCAGTTTAGATTGTGTTCATGATTCTCTTCTAGGGTAACAAGGATTGTAAAAGGATTGGTCACTATGCAACATCATTATAAATGTCCAGTTTATAATGAGGATACTTCAAATGATTTATATGGGCTCAAGAAGATCCATCACAAAAGATCTGAGATAATTTTCCATAATTCATTTTAGGATAAGTGATGGTTTGGACCAAATTCAACATCTTTAAGAAACACAGTGCTTTGACTGGTAGGAACACAATAACCTTTCTGTAGAAGCTTGATGGACCCACAATAGTACTTTTTGTTCAACACTCCTGTGTTCAGTTTGGTATTCCCACAGAAATCTGGGGTAGATGAGGGGGGTTTGTGTCCGGGTCACACATTTTACAATCTTACAATAAAAATTACAGGCAGCTCCATGCAATTCAAAGGGTTCTGTGTTCTGTCTTATTAAATGTTTATCGCAGTACTGGTTTCTTTGCATGAAATTAACTTAGAAAATATTTCTTGATTACCCTTATTCTCAGTGTGGGAACACAGATTATATCTGACTTGAAATGAAAGAAATCATTTGTTTGCCCTTACTGATGAAAAGTTATCTCTTGAATTTGCATTGCTAGCGTGCTCATTTGGCTTCTATTGTATACAAGGAAATAATTTCACTTTTTTCTCTGTGAAGCTGGGGTTTTCAGGGCATGCATTAGATTACATGCTGAAGCATACAAAAATATTTGACCAAAAGCTGTATGAGTGCACAAGCAATACCTTTCAATTTTTCAGTTAGTGATCATTTCATACAAAAGCTGTAACAAAAATACCGGACAATCGCAGCCAAAAAAGAGAGTTATTAAAACTGGAATAGTACCTATGGCTTTCCTGATAACTTCTAGATGGGAAAATTTCATAAATTAAAACCCAAACAAGCAAACTCTAAGAACTGAACTGGAGTATCACTGTCCCTTGAAGTGAAGAGTCAGTAACATGAGTTGTTGGGCACAGCTCTTCTGTTGCCTCTCCGGAGCCCAGCAGAAATGGTGGCTCCCCATAGGGGCCCAATGTCCCAGCAGGTCAGCCAAAGGGCACCAGGGCAGCCTGGGCACAGGGATGGGCTGGGTCTGGCCCAGGACATGCACCTACAAGAGATCTGACTCAGCAGAATCATGGCTGGGCAGAACAGCTGGGGAAGCTGGAGAGTAACTCTGCTACAGCATCACTGAGGCAGGGGATGATGAATTTGGGGGACTGAAATAGAGTCCTTGGACACAGGCAGGGAGTCCTGGGGAAGTCTGAACAGGGAGAGCAATTCAGAATTGAGGGCTGTTTGAAGTTGGAGGGGACCACTGGCTGTTATCTTGTTCAACCTCCTGCTCCAGCATGGTTGTACCTCTAGCAGTACGTCCTGAATCATGTCTAGACAGCAGTACGTCCTGAACCATGTCTAGACAGCTTTTGAAGATCTCCAGGGTCTGTAACCTGTCCCAGTGCTTAGTCACTCTTAACAGTAAAAAAAACGAACAAACGTTTCTTGATGTTCACAGGGTGCCTCCTGTCCTTCAAGGCGTGCCAACTGCCTCTGGTCCTGTCCCTATGAACCTCTGAAAAGAATCTGGCTCCATGGTCTTTGCAGTTGATTTTTCTTTCTTTTCATTCTGAATTCAGAAATGAAAGTTTCATTCTACTTGGAACTAATATTTTAACATTCTTGAATTCTGGAACTAGTGTTTCACCATTACTGAATTTTAACCTTACATAGCCCAAGGCCATATAACAACTTGAAGTATTGCAATGAACAGGTTTCAATTGTAGGCTTTAGTATCTTATATCCTAAGTGTAAGATGTGGATAATCTAGGGGCTTTTTTGTCTCATCTTTCAGAAGTGAATCAAAATATTTTATTATTCAAGCAGTATCACTCTCAGACTCCCTCCAACTCCATTGCCACCTTTGCTTTTCCTTTCCTTTCATATCTCAGATATTGCCAAAGTGTGTTACCTCTGCCTGCTGGATATAATTTTTCCTTTTATTTGTGGTTTTCACACATAGAATTCTTGATAAGTCTAGTCATTTTTGTATCATCTCCTCATCTGAACTCTTTATTTCTCACTACTTTCATCCTACTCATGTCAGTCTTATGAAAAAGATACTGTCACATTTAAAGCTACCATAATTAGAATGTTCACATCAGTGAGGGAGATGAAAAACATTTTTTCAAAGTAACACGAAAGAGTTCACATCTCACCAGGGGAAATGGTGAATCCTTCTCATTTTAGATTTAACAAGAAAACAGCCATTAAAAAAGAACAAGAAAAAAGTTTAAGAAAATAATATATTTCATAGCAATGAGTATTAAACATGAACATATAAAGTTATTTTCATGATGCCAAGAAACTTCACTATGTTTTCTCATCTCAGCAGGTACACTTCTGAATTGGATTCAATTAACAAGGTGGGTGAGAAGGAACAAGAGTGTAGTCTGTGAAGAGAGGCCAGGGGTTTCCTATGTTAGATGCAGCTGGATGCAGATGGATCCAGTAGATTCACCACAGAATACAGCTGAGCCCCTCAGCCAAGATGGTGTTGCTTTCTATAGAACATAGTTCAGAAGAGGCAAAAAATGCTACCCAGCAGCTGTGAGAGAGAGGGATGATAAACAAATTTGAAACAATCCTGCAGACACCGCAATCAGAGAAGCATGGGGAAGAGGTACTCCAGGTACTGGAGCAGAGTTTTCCTTGCAGCTCATGCAGAAGGATACACTGGAGCAGGTTTTCCCCATGCAATCCATGGGGAGGATCATGTTGGAGCAGATATCACCCTGCAGTCCACTGAGGACCTCACACTGCAGTAGATGGAAATGTCCCCAGGGAAGATGCAGCCCAAGGAGACCCCATGTCATAACAGGCCTCTGCAAGGGCCATGCTCATGGACAGGAGCTTGTGCATGGCTCTCTGGCAGGACCTGTGACCTGATAGAAAACCCACACTGCAGCAATCTATTCCCAAAGGACTGTAACTCACTGCAACCCACATTGGAGGAGGCCTTGAAGAACTGCAGCCTGTGGAAAGGATGCCTCTCAGCAAAGGACCATCTCCTATGGGAGGAGTCCCACACCGGAGTAGAGAGCATGAAGGGGAAGGAGCAGCAGAGCAAACAATTTTTACTGTAACCCCCATTCCTCATCCCCCTTGCACCACTCCAGGTGGGGAGGGAGGAGGTTGAAGAAATGTGAATGAAGGAGTAAAATTGAACCCGAAATAAAGAGGATGGGGACAGAGAAAAGTGGTTTTATTTATTTTCTTTTTTTTTTCCTAGCCATCTTACTGTGGGTTTTAGTTAACAGTGAATGAAATTGGTCTTTCCCAAGTTGAGTCTGATTTGCTACAAGGCTTTGAGCAATCTGGTCTAAAGGAAGGTGTCCCTGCCTATGGCAAGGAGGTTGGAACTAGGTAATCTTTAGCTGGGTAATCTGCCTTTCCAATCCAGGCCAGTTTATGATTCTGTGATACGCATGTTATGTTCTATTAGCTCATAGTCTTACAATTGAAAAATATTTAAAGCTAAATTAAGGTTGGTTATTTAACATGTTTATATCAGAATGTGAAATGCAAGTCTAATACAGATATAAATGAAAACTCAGAAAAATTATGTCTTTGTGTTTTCTTGTTATGACAATACCTACCTTTCAGTTAGGTATTAAATTTCATCTATATTCTTAGGCACTGCACAACACAGTAACTGGAGGAATGCATTATGAGATCACAGAGGCTATAGGATTGTTTTCTAATTGATTTTGTAAAGGAAATATTTATGTGGGCATTGTGAATATGAAAGTTTTAGCTCTCATAAGAATTAGCAGGAACATCTGAAGACTCCTTTAAAAAATATTGTCCATAATGAGTTAATTCTCACAAGAAGAGGTTATAGAAATCAGCATGTTTGGGATACATCTTGAATATTAAAGGGCATTCTGTTTAGGGGAAAGAAATCAACCTAAATATGTCACATCTTTTTTGCTTTTTTCTTCTCTTGTTTCTTATTAACAAAGGCATTTTTATGGAAGCAGAGATTTATTTTATAAAAATTCATCTGCTGCTTCTCTTTATTCCTCCAGCTGAAGTCATAATCCTCTGACATCATGAACATTGTCAGAAACTCTCATCTTGATGTCACAGAAGTGGCTCCAAGTAGACATAAAGAAAAGAAGGGGTTCTTCTTTGTAATTAAAGCCTCCGTCATTCTAGCCATATTAAAGAAAAAAAAGAAAAGAAATATAGTAAATCCATAGCATCTTTGAGAAACTGCTCTGGATTGTCTCACTGGTTTTAACCAATTTTCTGATTTCCTCCATTGTGTCTCAAATCACAAAGTTAGAAAAAATTTTGTATATTAAATATTAGAAGTTTCTACATTCTTATCTAGATTAGATCTTGCTTCAAATATGTTATTGCAAACACTACTTTCCCTATTTTCTGACTAAAAAGGAAGATAACCTGAGGCTTATTAGAAATAAGAACAATTATATTTCCTTCCAAGCATCTTATAATGGTGTTTTTCATGAATGTGCATTTCCCCTCTGTAATCACATATAAACAATATTTCAAATTATAATTTAGTGACAGACATGAAGGGAGAGAAGGAGGAAGGGAGAAAGGGGAGAAAGAGGGAGAGGGAGTGAGGGAGTGAGGGAGGGAGGGAGGAAGGGAGGGAGGGAAGAAGGGAGGAAGGGAGGAAGGAAGGAAGGAAGGAAGGAAGGAAGGAAGGAAGGAAGGAAGGAAAGAAGGTGAATGGTCCTGAAAACCAATAATAGGAACCAGCAGATAATCTGACTTTCTAAAAATTGGCTTCATATAGACAAAAAAGGCAGATTCTAAATGAAAGATATTATTATGCTTTAATGTGCTTAACATTATATGTGAGTCTTGTCAGCTATTGAGGTTTCTGCCAGTTTTGGTTGGTGTAGAGTTAATTTTCTTTGTTTAAAGTTGTGGCAGTATTTAAAATAGATATGTTTTAAAACAAAATTAGACATCTAGGCTATAAACTGTATGGTATTAAAGTGAAAAAAGCTGACCTTTGTATTTTGCAAAATATTTTTCAAAATCACATACACAGTAAGAAAGAAAAACTTTTCTAAACGTCATCAATGGTCCAGAGCGGATGGCAAAATTTTACCTTATGCTGCCCTATCCAGGTCAAACAGAAAGACCTGAAATGTGAACAATGAAATAAACAATGAATTCAATTAACAGAATTGTAGATTAAGGACTAAAATACTGCTCTCTTTAGTGAAAATAAGGTAATCTTTGCATCTGCAGCAGCACAATGCAGGATATCAGAGCAATCAATTCCATGTAGGAGATTCTGAAGCAGTGTAATTGCTATTTTTTGTCATAGCCTTCTGTAGCCTTATTAAGCCTTACTTCAAAGAAAAGTATGCCTATGCTATCAGTTGTGGGAAGCTTCATGTAATTGCTACACAATTCCTTTATCACTGATTATTCATTAGTGCATGCAGCCCTGGGACCGCTAATGTTATTTTGCTGCGGTACTTTTCAAGGCATCTGCTCTCCAACACTGTGAAGTGGCTGCCAGTAGGAAATGCTCTGAACAAACTAAAACTTGGTAATGAATTCTATATAAATAGGGGAGCTCCTATTAATTTGATGCCAATATAAGTCTTAATTTACATTGTTTGACAAGTCTTTGTCAAGAGTAACATAGATATTGTGGATTAACCTAGGCAAGAAGCTAAGCACCTCAAATTTCATCCTTCTTGAAGTGGGATTGGAAATGGGATCAGAAGGGTGAAAATGAGAAAAACATGTGTTTCTTGTATGTGTAGCTTTTACTTTACCTATTAAACATAAAGCTTAACAGGTAAAGTAAAAGCTACACATACAAGTAAAGCATGACAAGGAATGCATTATCCACTGCCACAGGAGCAGGTGTTCAGCCAACTCCAGGAAGACAGGGTTGCACCACTTGTAATGGTAACTTGAGAAGACAAATCTCCGTCACTTAGACCATACCCCCATCCTCCTTTGCCCCACTTTATACACTGAGCATGATGTCATATGGTATGGATTATCCCTTTTGTCAGTTTGAGTCACCTGTCCTGGCTGTGACCCCTCCCATCTTCTTGTGTACCCTCAGCCACCTCACTGATGTGGTGAGGTGAGAGGCAGAAAGGTCTTTGGTTCTGTGTAAGCACGGTTCAGCAAAAGCTAAATCTTCCAATATTATGGGAAAATCCAGAATTCATAAAATTCCTAAAATCAGAACATTGTATTTTGTTGAATATTTAAACACTTATCTGAGGTCTGAATTGGGTCATCCTTATCCTAGCAGAAAGGATTCTCTTTTTCTCAGTCAGATCAAAAAACCTGAGCAAAATACTCTTTGACTGTGAGCAACATATCTGCATTGTTCAGTGACATGAAGGAAGGACGAACTTTTACTGACAAAGCTGTCAAACACTCTATTAAAGGCACTTTTAAGCTACTGCATCATAGCTTTAGTGATGTAGCTTGCTTAGTTAAGAATAGCAATAAAAGCTATTATGTTTTCTCTTCTTTAAAAAAGTCATTTTAGCAGTTAATTCCCACTTTTGACTGAATTAAAAGTGATTTACTGATGTTTCTGCTATTCTCTTGATGTTCAAATAATTTCAGAGATTAAATGTTTTAATGAATTATAGGAGGAAAAACCTACATTTTCTTATGGGTTAGAGGTCCTGTAGATTTATGTTTAATAGTTGGAAGATTCTTGAATTGTTTTCTACAAGATAAGATATGTTTATCCTTCCCAGTATACTTCAGCCCTCTTGTTCTATAAAATTTTCCATCATCACTTAAAATGAGAAGGAAATGGTTTCCTTATATAATGTTTTCAAAAATAGCTTTTCAATCAACTATTTAATTGATTTACTTTATGACTCATTCATATGTTAAAGGATAAAAATCTCTGAACTTAATGGCTTGGTCTGGTGATAAGGTTAAGAAAAAAAAAAAAAAGAAAAACACCAAACCTTTCATAAGAATTGTATTAGCAGTGAAAGATTCATTAAAAAAAAACAAACTCCCAGAAAAAAATTTACAGTATATTTTATTACTTAAAAATTCAGTTTTTAGGAATTTATAGGTTTTTAAATTTAAATGAATTCTCAGTTAACTTTTTGATGTTTGACAGACTTTAATGATGAAATAAAAAAGTGGATGAAAATAACAAGAAACAGACAAGATTTCCGAAAGAGTTCACTGCTATATCAAAATTGAAATCAATAAGTAATAAAGGCTGATGGTAGATTTTTAACAAGTAAATGTACATATAAAACTATTTTGTCATCATTCTCATAAATAATTTTATTTAAAAATATGTGAACTTCTGAAACAGTGAGAGATATTAATGCTTAAATTCAGGGGCTGTTTTATGAAATCACTGGATTGAGTACTGGTTGTGATCACTTTTAGATCTGTGATCAAAGCCTATTTACTCAAAAACTGAAATTATTGATTATTTCTGTTAAAATATCATTTTTAAAATGATAGCTACAATCACTATCATTTTCTGCTTGTCTTTGATGAATAATGGATAGATTTTATTCTCTTTGTGTTTCACTCTTGTCTTGTGGAATGCCCTGGATCTAAGGCCTTAGGACTCTTAAAAAAATGACATTGTTTCACTTATGCATGCTTCCACAGGAAAAAACTACTTCTTCATTAATCTTAGCTAAGACCTAACAAGAAAATTCTAAAGCTATATGCCCTCCTTAATACATTCAGAGTTTATATTTATGAATTTTAATCTGGATTACATAGGATTAAAATGTAAGAGTAGAGGTATTAATTAGATTTTTGATATAGCTATTGGATTTTCTTCCTGGTAATTGAACATTGCTTTGCAATCCCTCAGGTTAATTGCATGCTCCATATCTTAAATTTTCATAAAATAAACAGCTGAAGGATTTTTCCCAAAGTGTTTTTCTGCATATGTATAAAAAACCCAGCTGCAAATAAGGAAAATTACACCCGCAGTAAAAGTAAATACAAGGCAAAACATCATGGTTAACAGTCAAATTCTATCTATATTTCTAACTACACTAAATTCAGCTGCAAATATAATAGTATTTGAAATTGTAATGTGGCAGAAATCCATTGGACTGTGTTTTATGTACCTGTTTTCAAGAGGCTTGTAAATTCTTGGCAGCTGTTCATGCAGATTTACTCTGAACCAGAAGATGAAATCTGTGGGCCTGACAGTAACAACATTTCTGCTGATTCAAATGGGGAAGGTGTACCTCCTATAAACAGAATAGAAAAAGGGATAGATACTTCACATATGAGACACAGTGGCAGGAAATTTAAAATAATTTTTTAGGAACTAGAGTTTGTTATTTGGTTTTTAAACTTTAGCCTTGAAGGATTCTAATTACCATATAATATCCTGACTTACTTATCCCTGAGAAACATCAATGACATTCAAGCAACAGACTAATTTTAGTATATGTATGTGTTCAAATATATGCTTGTATATATATAGAATAAGTCAATATGCATAAGAATGACAATTCTTTTTACTGGATTTTTACTCTGATACATTTTAACAGAAGGTTATTAATTGGATTGAATATGAGATACATATACAATTTTCTAGGAACTCTGATAAACTTAGTCAGGATTTCAACTAAAGCCACCCAGAATGAGCACATATATGCACATGGCAAGTGAACACAAAAAACATTGATCTATATACAAAATTATTTAGCTCAAAGTTCACCTAATAGTACACAAGAATATTAATTTCCAAAATAAAGATAATTTATATAAAATGTACTTGAATTCACATGAAAATTTTGAGTCTTTCTCCTTAGAGATACTCAGAAACCATCTAGGTATGGTTTAACTAGAAAGATTTCTTGGAGAAACAATCCTGACATATTTTGACATTTCCATGACATGATAAGTGGTTCTTGAAATGGAATGGGTCCCTAATTGCATTATTTTACTTACACATTATCTTTCTGTCTTAACTAATTAAAAATGTTACTCTACAGAATACTTTATTAATACACTTTGGAGTTATTAATACAGTAAAATATCTATTTATTTTTGTATCTATTATGCTGAGCACTTTCCAAAATCACAACTGAAAAAAAAATCCAATATACAGACTGCAACAATTTAGTAGAAGGGGCTTATTTTCTGCATTGTACAGTGAGAGGGAAAATAGAAGGACAGATTAGTGAATGAATGTGACATAATAAGTGCTGTCTTTTGGCAAAGTGATCTCTCATTCATATATAACTTTTATATTTGTTCTTTTCTTCTTAAGCTGGTGTATGATTTCTCTAGGTTTTCAGATATATTTGTAGACTACCATCATAGTTCATAGTTGGCTCTGATGAGTATTTAAGGGATGTTGGAGAGAATTTTTAGTACTGTGTACCCTTGAGATTCATGATGCTTCTATTATAGCAATTCATTTTCAGCTGCTTATGAATTAGTTTTCCTAGCTCTCTCCCATAGCAAAAAGTTTTTTGAAAAAATCATTACAGCCAAAATTTTCCACAGCCATTCTTTCTTTCTGATGCTTATGTATAAATTGAATTGTAGAAAATAGAAAGACAGTATTTAGCAGTTCGTATGCTTGAAAACTTGCAACCATGACTGGAAATTTTTAAATATTGCTAAAGAGAAGTTGCCATTTACAGTTCTTGTGAATTGTATCCTGATTAGGTTAGCATATTCTTACCTGTTAGTTACACAGCTCTGTCTGACCTTTCAGATCTTCTGCAGTCAGTGTGGAGTGTAAATGCTTCACCCTACTGAGTAACCAGGTCAATTCTCTTCTACAAAGCTTTTCTGATGGGAGAAATGGCTCTTCTCTGTCTCTCCCACGACTCATTGACTATGAGGCCTGGAAGAAGATATCTAAAAGTTTGGAATAGTAAGAAAAAGAGTGAAATAAGGATTCCAGAAGAAAGAAGGATTCCAGGAGAAAGAAGGAAAAAAAAGGAAAACCCTACCCAAATCAAACTAGACCCACAGGTGGTTGGGATAGGATATAAGTTTGAGGAGAGGAGTGGGCAAAAGAGCAAATGAAAATTGATGCAGCTGGTCAAAGAAATTATCTCGGACACCAGTAAAAGAAAAGTTTGCTGAAGTCACAACACATAGTAGTCTACAAATCCAAATCCTCAACTACGACAGAACTGTATTGTACTTGGTATTTTCCAGTTGCTCAGATCTGAGAAGCATCACCAAATCGAGGAAGACCAAGGAGAATTATTAATGAAAAGGCAAAAATAGATAGGCATTATCTGCACACTGCTAAAGCTGCCACAAAGTCACCATTAGTCAGAGTGGCAACACCTGAATGAAAATTGTCAGGAAGAGTATTACATTTCAAGATTAGCAGACGAGATGTTATTTTTATGATGTAGATATATAAATTATATTTCAATTGATGTAGAAATTTCTAGTGATGATTAAATGCTTTCTATAAACAGCCAGCAATGTATTTGCATTTTATTTGTGAAATTCTATGAAAGTCTATTAATTAATGTAGACCACTAGTTCCATCATTTAATTTCATGGTGTACTTCAAATTCAGGATTGAGGTAAGTTCTTTGATCTTTTGCTAACCAAAGAAACAATCAGTACAACTGTGACCCCCACTTTCTTTAGTGTCTGTGATATGGACTAGGAGAGAGAACTGAATATCTATAAATGCACTGACGTAATGGAGAATTAAGTCTGACACCTTCTAGTGAAATAAAAAACGAAAGAGGAAATTTATATTTTTAGTTTAAAATTTCCATTCTTATAGATTTCTAGGGGCGATTGGCTTAAAAGGATTGGTACCAGAAGAGGAAAATGTTATTTGAAATGAGTGAAACAGACAAGGAACATGTAGAAACTCAACAGATGTGTAGAAATACACATGAACATACACACATATGCACATTAAAAAAGAAATTGTTAGATTTTTCCTACATTGTGAGTGCTGTTTTTTCCCCACTTCTTAAGGTCAGCTATGGAAAGTCTGAAAGATGCTGCTATCTGATAGCAGCTGAATTTTAATAACTGTATTGATATTCTCCTAATGAAAACAATGCTATTTATATGCATGAAACTTCATTAGAAACCGAATACAGAAAATTTAAATACAACTACAAAAGCATCAGCAATTTAGTCACATATGTATGTGTGGGAAACTCTTGCAATTACTGAACTGGTCATGCTACTGTAATCATTAAGTATATTTACAACATTTAACATTCTTATGAATCTGTCATTATTTACTACTGCTTGTCTCATTATACTGTAAAATTACACTGAGCTTAGAATTAAAATATAATTCAATGTTTACACCCACAGATCTTGAAGAGTTCTGAAAAGTTTTGTCTGACACCAAACTTTTTCAAAGAGAATTTTCATAACTAGCTAAAAAGTAAATAGCAAATAGGATGAAGGATTAATGACTTTCAGGAAGAATTTACTCACTGAAAGGGTGGTTAAGCACTGTAACAGGCTGCCAAGGGAAGTGCAGGAGTCACCATCTCTGGAAATGTTTAAGAAGCAGCTGGACATGACATCTAGTGAAACATTTTAGTTGGCATGGTGTTGTTGAGTCAAAGGTTGGACTCAATGACCCTTGAGGTCTTTTCCAACCTTAATGATTCTATGACTTTATTATTTAATTTGTATAAGTTTTCTCCCTATACTTGCAAAGCTTACTATCCAAAAAACCCTGTGGGTTTTTTTGTGAAAGTCATAATATGGGAAAAAAAATTACTGTATGTATCTATATATAATTATTCCTCTAATAGCTCTGCTTTATATGCTAGGTAAAAATACAGTACTGATGTAGTGCTACCCTTTGGCAATGGTCAAACACTTTGTCTCAAATGATTTGTTGAATTTCATAAAATGAAAGCGGGTGACATTGAGAAATGCCTACTATTCCTTGGACATTGTGCTGGTGTTTTCCTCACATTCTTAGCTAACAACATTTTCCATATATCATAAGAGAGGGCATATGAATTCTGAAATTAGGTATTATTCCTTCATTCTACATCCCAAGGTCCGTATGATGCCTGCATATTTCTGTTCAAGTAACTTTACTGTTTCATTACACAGAACCAATTTCTGACCAAAGTTAAATGCTAAAAAAATACTAATGCTTTCGACAATGCATGAAAACTTTACTAAAAAAAGGTAGCTGAAAACAAAACTAGCAAACAGGATACTATATCAAGTCTTTCATATAAGAGACAAAAACCTCTGCCATATGATGCTGTAATAAATGAATAGTAGAACATCAAGTAGCCAGGAATAGGAAAAAAAAATTAGTATATCAATTTTAAAATAAGCAACCACAGCCCATTGTAGAGAATATTTCCTTTTTAATTACTAGAACTAAACCTTTTATTAGTATGTCTAGACCCAGAACAAGAAACAACAGAGGAGACATAAGAGTAATTTATTTAAAGATGTGGAAAATTGAATTATTTTCCCAAAATAGGAAATGTAATTCCTGCTATATAACTTCTGTAGAATAATCTCTCAGCAGAAAATGGTTCAAAAACCTAAGAAACCTTTTTAGCAGTCTTCATACATTTTCTATCCATAGGTGTAATGATAAGAAACCCTCAGATGAAATGAACCAACCAAATGAACAAAACAACCTCTGAAAAAGAACCAACCAGAGGGAAAATTACTAATATTTTATCTCTTGGCAGAGTAACATTATTAAAGCTTTTAATTCTTGTCTCACTGCCCATAAGGCTTCACCTTTGAACAATAATTTAGTAAAAACATAGGTATTTCATGTTCAACATCTGAATTCAGATTTTCTTCATTTACCTTTACTGATGAAGTTAAGGTTTCAAATTTTGAAAGTTCTTCTGAAGATATCACCAACAAACAACAAGACAGACCTCTAAATAGAATTTGCAACAAGACAAAATTAATAATGGAAAATTTGTTAGACTTACAGTTTTACACGGTACCAGATAAATAGACCTCTGTATATTGGAATTTGCATGGAATTTGTC